>OY282522.1:25496388-26096388 GCA_958296335.1 Urtica urens | reverse complement strand
GCAACAAGACAACCGCCGTCTAGCTCACCTTTGTAGACGACGCCGAACCCTCCTTGGCCTAATTTTTTCGAAAAACGGCGAGTTATTTTCTTGACATCCGAATAACTATATCTTCTAACTTGGATCGGCCCGTAGGTTTTTAGTAGGTTTTCGATATTTTTATCCAATTTTCTGAGCCTTTTCCAAATAAAAATAGACCCATAACCCGGTGAGTTCTTCCGCAAGCAACATATCACAATCACGATCACGATTATTGCACTGACTCCGGCTAATGCTAGGGCTACAAATTTCAAACAAGAAAATTTTATTACTACAAAAAGAAAACCTCACAGATTTGATAATCTGATTTAATATTGTATACCTATTGGTACAAGGACCCCATGACTTGATTTTCCTGTCAAATCTGATGATCATACAAACTAATTCCACATTAGCGCACCATTTTTAAATAACTGGTGGTACCATTAAATTTTCCAAAATAATGGGGTCATTAACTGTATAACAATAAATTGCACGAGACTTTTGCACAAAAGACAGCGTGCTTTAAGACTTCCCAGGGTATTTTTTTTTAAGTTTGACAAAATAAATTGTTGCGCAGAAAAATATAACAATTAAGCCAAATTACTACAAGAATATGTGTTGAAACTAACAGACATAACAGGAAGAGAAATAACCTATGTAGTAGAGAAATAAATTATTATTTCTTGCATTTTTTTTGTAAATATTGAAAGTGAGATAAAATTTGGTGATATTATAAATAAAATTCAGGCAAATTCGTAAAAAAAAATTTAAAAATTCGAAGTGAAAAAATAAAGTGGAAAAGAATAATCATATGTATAATAGAAAAAATTGGTAATTGAAGATGCTTGGTTATGCTTGACTTTCCATTTATCTTAAATACACTGAGAGGACTAATCTGAGCCATTTATTGTACAGCTAATTTATGCTCAATATGTTGACTCAGATTTAGTAAAGACTCGCACACATATATAAGTCTGACGCCATATTTCAAATAATATCAAGATACATATATAATTATATAAACAGATAAATAAATGTCAAATAAGGATTAATTTATATATATTGACTCCCTGGTCATAATCTTAATGTTAACTGACCAGTAATCCACACAACATGAAGAGTCTAAACTAAAGCTAAAGTGGATTATTTTAAGAGGATTAATTTATAAAATTTCCAAAATAAAAACATGATGAAAACAAGTGCGTAAAAAATGTTTTTTTATATGTGATTATGCAAATTATTTCTTTCATCATGCAACACGTGTATAAAAATTTTCGAATTTGAAAAATTGCACATAAACTTAGGGTAAATGTTCATCATATGCTTGTAAGAGAAACCACTCAATATCATTTTTCATTAAAAAATAAATAAAAAAAGTGGTGTGTGTACCTTGTAATTGTGATGGGCGTGGGCTATGATCATCGCTCCCACTATTACTAAGCATGCATGAGTAATTAGCGTTCCAATTAAGCTCAAACCCTTTAGCCAAAACCTCTTTAATAATCTCGCCCGATTCTCTAAAAACCGGCACGACCACAAGATGTCGCGTCCCACATTTTTTGGACACGTCGCTCACGCGATCTATCTCCTCCTCCGGGAGAGCGAGAACGAGATTTTCCATGTTCTCGGCCGCGTAGCCAATGACATAGTCGTTGTAATTCGCTCGCGCGATAGAGCGTTCGCAATTATTGAATAGGAACACTTTGTGCTGACGGGGACGGATTGAGAAACGGCCTAGTTTAGTTAGGTTCCCCACGGAAGGAATGGGTTGACTTACGTTGACCAAAAACGCGACGTTTGAGACGAGCAAGGAGTTTGTGTGGTGAGATATGGCGAGGACGGCGTAGTCATCATCGCCGAGTTTGAGAATTGGTCGATTTTGAGCAATTTCCTCTTATTATTATTATTATTATTATTATTATTATTATTATTATTAGTAAACTACACACTAATATTTTTAGTTTTCATATTTTTATTTTGTAGATAACACGGTGCTTCGATACCAAATATGATTGGATATCATATTTTTATTATTGCCTCCTGGTATAATGGGAAAAGAGAAGAAGAAGAAAGAAGAAAAATAAGAATGAGCTCGTTAACTGCTTCTTGAGTTTCAACTTTGATGTGCTTTTTTAAAGTTGATTCCGTCACTCAATTTCAGTAGATTGGGAACTATTTTCCCTCATGACCGGAACGTGTTTGCCTTTGTTGCTCAAAGTCGTGTACTTGATCACGATATCCTTGTACAACCTTAGAAGTACTTCCACATCTTTGACTGTTAAATCACCCGCCTCTGCTTCCATGAAAGGGTAATCTAGCCCTCCTCCTATAGCAGTTTGAAACATATTAATTATTATATAGTCAAACGTTTAGAAAAACATTGGTTAGTAGCTATTAATCAAATAAATCGATATATATATTACCAACAAATGTAATTCATTAACTGCAGTTATTAACAAACACGTCACTAAAAATTGCTATTTACTAAACAACAACAAAAATAAAAATGACAAAATAACAATATCAATATTAGAGTAATTTTTGCAAAAATAATGTCATATTCCACTATGACTCGGGAAAATGGTAATTTAGAACCTGAACTTGTCTCGGAAGTTCGTTCAATTCGATCATCATTTTCTGACGGTTTTCTTGCAGCTTCCATGCAGTCGTTAAACTCAGCCTCGTCTATGGAAAGAGATTTTGCGGTTAATTCCATGATAAAGGTTTTCGACGATACGAGATTCGTGAAATAATAGGCGGACTCGGAAGCAAGTTTCGCCTGCCTTCGAAACAACTGGATGAACCTGAGGTTCGAGTGCAATTGCGGGGGATTGGCCTGTTGGAGAAGGTTTTCGCCATTTAAAAACTTCAATTATTTTTTTTTTCCTTTTTTTGAAAGAATCATTCTTTCTTTAATTTTTCCAAAAATTTATTACACTTTTATATAAATGGCAAATTTGGTATATAGATATTTTTAGCTTAAAAAGTCCGCCAGTCAATTATGAATGATTGTTATGCAATCCTCAAAAAGTAAATTTTTTTTAACTACGACGAGATAATAAATTTTTTAATTTATTTAAAAATATTTAAAATTTTGAAATGTTCATATAATAAGCGATGATTTCTAGTACATATCTCGACATATTACCACGAAGAGCTTGCCTTGATGGTCACGTATATAAGAAGAGGAAGGAAATCGTCAGCTCCGGGAACAAAATGGTTCTCTGAAATCGAAGCGCTTAGCAACAAATTGTTAATCACTCTGCAACAATTCACGATGCAGTTAAGCTTCTCGCTTGGGCATTTGAAAGCATTGATCTTACGCAGCTCTTGCTCTGCTAACTGAGGTAAAGAAAAGAGAAGAAAAAAAAACTAATCAGTCTAGACATTTTTTTTACTAAAGCAATTTCTTTTTTCTGTCTCGAATTAGTGACTTGACCAACAAGGAAGGCTGGTCGAGAAAGGTTTTTGGGATGTCCAAATGGCGGGGCTGGAAAAAGGTCTGCAGAGATCTAATTTTGTGTGAGATTTCTAAGTCTGAGTCCGAATCCTCCGAAGAAGAACCGAACGTGCGTGGAAATAGCTTCGTCATCATGTACTTTTCAAGTGCCTGCGCGAAAAATAAACTGCAATTGATAATTTGATAATCCATATATACGTTTCTATTTTTTAAATGTTCACCGTTATTATGTACTGTAGTGTTAAACGTGTCATGTCAATTTATATTTTTATTTTTCAACATAAATTGACATCACACGCAAACACTAGACATTTTTACGAAACGTAGATTATTTTCAAAATAAGTTACTAAATTAGGAACATTTCAGTCGAAATTCTGTTATTATAATTTTTTTAGTGTGTGCGGAGAAAAGTGACCTCCATTGCAGAATCTATATCTTGATCGGTGGCGGCGGACCAAAGAGGATGATCGTTGAAAGAAGATTCCATATCGGTGAAGAAATCTTGAACTCGTTTCCCGTCATTTTCAGGATTTGCGACGCGAAACGAGAACGACACAATAAAGCTACGACACAATTAAACCACAAGCCATTTTCTTTCTGTAGTTGTCTGAAGATTATAGCTTATAGTGTTCAATAATTAGCCTCGGAAACGGATGATACCTCTTGATAGAGCGGACGAGATCGATAGAAGCGGGGTTTCTCATGCGATTCAAGAAATCGTAGAATGTTCTTGTATCTGTAGCCTCCATTGGATTCTAAATGTAGAACTTTTTTTTTTTTTTTTTTATCTTCCTTTCTTTCTTACGAGTTATGCTTGTTTGTTTGGTTTGTTTTGCTTGGGAAGAGAAAAGATGAAGCAGAGAACGTTAGGTTTTGCTGATCATGTTTGACCGGATCAAGACTGTTAGGTTTTGGCACGTGATTTGTCTTTTTTGACTTTGCTTCCGTTGTTGCATTATTAGGTGGCAACATTGTGTCTCTCTAGTTTCACTTCATAAAAAGTTCATCATACGCTATTTTAGTGATTAAGTTTCAGGTGTAATTTTCATGAAAAATGAAGTGTCATGTGTGATTTGACCCGAATTTACATATAATCAGAAGCACGAATCTCATAATATTATATTTGATCTGATGAAGTTCACAGATCATGAAGCTTATCCCCCGAGAGATCGTCAATGAGTTCCTCTCCATGAGAATCGGAGATTTGGCCTCGTTGTTCGTCGGAGACTTCTGAGCTCGGATTGAAAGATCAAAGCTTATCCCACTCCGCCGCCATTTCCGCTCATCTTCGGCACTTTCCTAACAGGACGATAGCCTCGAAGAAAAACGACATGTTATTCCCATTTCATGGATGTCGTTTTTATACTAGAGAAACGACTTATCATTAATTTTCAAGGCTGTCATTTCTATTTCAAACCTGTCGTTTATCGTAATAAGAAAACGACATGTCATTTCATTTCCTAGGGTGTCGTTTGTTATATCACGAAACTTTCTCTGTCTCTCAAAAGACATTTCGTCGAACACTTGGCGTCCTCTTCTGAAAACTGTGTCTCTTAGCATTGGTCTGAATCGGAAGTCTCGACGGGAAGCTAGTAGATCTCGACGGGAAGCTCGGTTTCCGATGGACTTCGGAAGCTCCTTCACCAGCGTGTTGTTCAGGCTCAAGTGCTTTCAGGTAGAAGAGACTTCGATCTGAACGTTCTCGAAGACCAACCTCTTCAAGAGCTTAAAGATATTACAGAAAATGAAATTTATCGCCATTTTGAGTTCTGAATATGCGAATGTGTAAACAAAAATATGTCCAGCTGTAATAAGAACGCTGTTTAGTGATGTCCGAATGAGAATCGAAAGAACCGCTTCATTAATTTCAGAAATTTAATTACCATAAAGTAGTTACATTAATTAAGTAACTCACTATATATATCAGCTCCATAGAAATAGTATACATATGTATATTTTGAGTTCAACCAGTCTAAAAGTCCTCTTCATAGAACAAGTCTAACAATGAAAGTGCCTGCAAAAACAGAATAAAATCCAAACAAGTCTAAGAATATATATCTATATATAGCATGAATTGGTAGTGTAATGATACCTCAGGCACAGAAAGCTGAAGGCGAAACTTGGGACCATCATAGTGGTGTAAAATAGGCCTAAAAGCATCTTCTTCCAACGGTCTGCATTTCTTCTTTGTTTGGATTCGAACCTAACAATGGTAAAAACACGTGACAACGATATATAATAATAATAATAATAATAATAATAAGAAAATACCTGCGCTGGGAACCTTGAACCAGCAAAAGGTGGGAACTTGGTGTCTTGCCAAGCCGTAGGGTCGATGTTTGAGCCACCGAAACTCAAAGCCTTTCGACAGAAGACAAATAAAGTAAAGGTTTATTGATTCACACCGTTGTCTTGTGATCGAGGTTTTAACGTATAAGTGCAATAATTATAGTATTTTAATTTTCATGTAAATATGTATATAAAAGTTATGAACGAAATATGTAAACCAAATATATTTGGCCCCTTCAATCACTATATATTAAGTAAAAAAAATTGGTGCAATATTCTTATATCGATATTTTACAATTTTTTGAGTTATTAAAGTTTGTAATTATGTTTTTACGTTTAGTTTAGGTGTCAAATTTGATTACAAAATAGTTTTATTAAAATGATTTAAAGAACTTTGAAGATGAAAATGTAAAAAACAAAAAAAAAATGTATTATGAGAGCAACATGTAAAAATGTAAAGAACTTTAAAGTTTAAAATGATAGACAATGGATTAAATAAAAAAAAAAAAAAAAAAAGAGAATTAGATGGAAGTTGGAATTGACCTGGAACACTCCGTGAAGCTTGTGAGTGGTGTAATTGTATAGAAAAAGTGGCAATCCCGGGACTATTGCCCGAACCGAGTCCTTGTACTTCGGAGGAAGCCCTGTCAAAATTTGCGTTTTAATTAATAAACAAATAAATAAATATACTGACATTGAGATATAAATGAAATCGCACCAAATAGTTGGCGACGAAGATCGTCTTGCATGGTTTCGTTGTTGCACACGAAAATGTATCCTCCCAATGCCACGTGTCTCGGCAGTATTTCCGAAGGAGGCAACGTGGGCTTATTACTACTTGCCACGTGTCGTCTGATCAAAGCCACGCTTTTCCGGTCCTCTTTATCAGCACCGTTGTTCAGTTTCATGGAGTGTTTGAAGTCCGAGCTTCTAGTATTGAAAAAGCCTTTGCTTGACATTATTAGACTCTTTACTTACTATGTTTATATCCCTCTATATTTATATTTATATATATTTGTCTTCATTATTCCGTATACTTTCATGTAATGTTTTATTGAATTTATTTGAATGGATGTTGTCAATAAATTTGAATGAAAAGACACCGCCATATGTCACAAAGTGCGAATCAATAAAGTACTAAAACTAAACTCAATTATGATTTTCAATCACTCATTCTTTAACTTTTGTTTGAAATGTCTCCCTCTCATATCTAACACCTTTGTAACGGCCACTTGATTCAATTAAATATATTTATTGTTTTATTAACATACCTCCACTCCATTGAATAGTAAATAATAGCTTTCTCACCACTCTATATCTCGTTTTACATTTAAGCTTTTGTTGGGGATCTTTTGAGATTTAATGCCATATTAAGTCTGATTTACTCACTCCCATACTATTTTTATATTTTACTAATAGTACGTCGTTTCGTGTATTTTGATGCACAAATCACAATTTGTGTGACCTCTAATATTAACGACCGTATATATATATATATATATCTTCAAGTTCAGGAAAGATATGGGGAAACTAAAATTCTTTTATTCCCAAAAAACTTGATGTGGTTGTTGTAGACCTAATTACGTGCGGTGGATTCTTGATTTAATTGTTACGCTTATATAGTGAGTGAAAAACCAGACATCTAAAATATATCATAGGAAGAAAAGAAAAGAAAAAAAAAAAAACACACATAACTTTTAAGGTTTTGTAGCTAGCTTCATGTACAAAACGCCAACGCCCATTTATCCGCAATATAGCAGTAGACCCTACTAGTTGGAAAATCAAAGTTACAATAGTTACAAAGTAATTAAATTCAATGTATTAATTAATTGACTTTATCAGTAGTACGTACTCTCCCACTAATGATAGAGATTAAAACTGCATGACGATATCACAACTTTAAACAGGTGGTTAGGTATTTGAAGCACCGTGGTATTATGAATAATGATATTAAAAAAAAAGAGTAATTATTCAAAGAGCGAAATCATCCCATATAAATCTTTATATGAAAAGGAAAAAAAAATTAAAGTATTAAGTTTGAAAGAAGTGGTTTACTATAGCTTTATTTTGGGCGATGTAATTAGTCGTCTCTCAACATAGTGTGAGATCTACGGCTTCACAATATACGAAGTTTATATATATATAGTTATTAATGTGCATATATAAGATGGTCTGTTTCCAGGGGATCATATTAATTTTTCTAATAGTTGGATCACAATGGATCCTTTCGAATCAAAGACCAATAATAATTGGTGTATTGTATATTATTACAAACTACAGACCCGGAAAAGAGAATAATACTCGCACTAATATATGCTTTAAAAAAAATATTATTAGGAGAAAGAAAGCGTGCAACTAAATCCAAGTAAATTGAATTCAAGCCTCAGCATGTGCCATCTAGTCTTAAATAAATACATAATATGTTCATGTATACGTATATATAAACGCACAAATGAAATACCTAATTAAACGTCCGCTAATATGAACGCCATTAAAGTAGGAGATATTAAAAAACTTGAACCGTCCAATGAATGGCGAAAGTCCCAAGAAGGTTTAGCAGCTATTTTTCCAACCCCTTTGCTTGTGAGACAATCAACGTTAACTAAATAAGATTATCATTTCTTTCTTAAATTTTATTGGGATCATTTAAATATAATAAGACGTGTACGTATAGTTCAAATACTTTTAGTATGTTCAAGCCTGGAACTTCAAGGTGATTTAGACGCGCGTTGGATACTAAAACTATAAATCAATCTAAGGTTAATTAAGAACAAAAACATCACTTGGAAGATTGAGTTTATAAAAGTTATAAATTACTCTTTTCATACTTCACATGAAAATCCAACGTTTTGTAATTTTTTTGTATTTACTCACCTAATTTTTTTACACGAATATTAGATTCAAATTACTTTTATTTTATAGTTTTGTAAACATGTCTAAATTCGAGTCGAAACAGTTCAAATAATTATGTAAACAATTTGAAATGAGTATTTAAACAATGTTTACAAAATATTGAGTATTTTAAAATTAGTAAACGATTTTTAGGAGTATATAGTTAAAACACCCAAAAAAAATTAAAATAGCAAGAGTTGATATGAAGTATAACCTCATATTATGATGATTCACAAAGATGATAACAATAGAATGCTCTTTTTTTTTGTTATCTACTAGCGAGACGTATTTTTCCATGTGTTATTTATATATATCATGAAAAACCATATATTGTAACTAAATACATAATCATAAAATTAGGATAAAAAATATTTTGTAATTAATAATGAGAAACAAAATTTAGTTAGTCATACTTATGCAAGAATGCAAAAATATATATCGTTGGTTCAATTTTTCAGTATACCAGTCAATAAATACATATATTGAAATTCTGATACGAGGTAATAAACTTAATGCATGGAGTCATGGAGAGAGTGGAGACACGCTCTAGAAACCGGAGGTTGGGGAAAGAAATATAGAATACACACACATATACATATATACATATATATATATATATATATGTATATGCATATGTGTCCATGCATGACAGAAGGTGATGGAGATACTTAGTTTTTACGACATCTTTAGGCATTCCCAGCGGCGTAGTGACCGGCCGTCAACTATATTCATCACAGCCGTTGACATTATGAATATCATCACATATATATAGAAACATACGTATATATATCTCCAGTAAAAGTATTGGAGATATATACGTACGATGGGATCGTCGAGTGATAACAACAATAACAGCAATGGTGGAGTACCTCCGGGATTCAGATTCCACCCAACGGACGAAGAGCTTTTGCATTACTATCTGAAGAAGAAGGTTTCTTTTCACAAGTTCGAAATGGAAGTCATACGTGACGTTGACCTCAACAAGTTGGAGCCCTGGGACTTGCAAGGTATTATATCTATATCCTATATATACTGCTAGTGAGGAATTTTGTTTTTTGGGCCTAAATAAATAATTTTTTTGATGTATTACAAAGAAGCAATATTTTTTTTATATAAAATAAAGGAAAAGGAGAAGTTTATAGGTTTTTTACATATAGTCTTGTATGAGTTTGCCTTTCAAAAAAATAACACTCTGTGAAAATAAATGAATTGTCAATAGATAAGATTCTAAATAAAATTCAAGGCTTTAGCGTACAATAATCGCGCATTTAAAAGTCAAAACTCCTCATAAAATGAATTTGGATGCTACTAATTTCATCTATAACTGCGTTCAATTATTTTTTACTTTTA
Organism: Urtica urens; assembly: GCA_958296335.1. Taxonomy (NCBI): domain Eukaryota; kingdom Viridiplantae; phylum Streptophyta; class Magnoliopsida; order Rosales; family Urticaceae; genus Urtica; species Urtica urens. The sequence continues at coordinate 26,086,375 of OY282522.1, read as the reverse complement.
GGTGCGATTCGCAAGAAATGCGATTTAGTTGAATTCAACGTTGTATCCATTGAGATCAATACGATTTTTGAGTTTTGGATGCGATTTCAATTGATTCCAAATCTGTACATGATTTTGAATGAATAATGTTTCTTTACATTTGAGTGATATAGTGATCCATTGAATTAAAACGATGGTGGTTGTAGAGAGGTGTAGGATCGGGTCGACGCCTCAGAACGAGTGGTATTTCTTCAGCCACAAGGACAGGAAGTACCCGACCGGGTCGAGGACGAACCGGGCGACCCAGGCCGGGTTTTGGAAGGCCACGGGGAGGGACAAGTGCATCCGAAACACGTTCCAGAAGATTGGGATGAGAAAGACCCTCGTCTTCTACCGCGGCCGGGCCCCACACGGCCACAAGACTGATTGGATCATGCACGAGTATCGCCTCGAGGACCTCGACCCTGACCCCGACCACTCTTCCCTTCAGGTCTACTTAGTTTTCTAATGTACAAAAATTCATATGAATTCCTGATTTACCGCTAAAAATAGTTGAAAATACGATATTACCTTTATAATTAACAAAAGTTTGCTCTTAACCCACTTTTATGTTCAGTGTTTTCAATATACCCAACGTTTTGTAAATTTTTGTAAACACCCACCAAATTTTCTTTACACGAATATTGGAAGTCATTATTGATAGCACAAGACCATATAGATAGATATATAGTGTCGAAACTACCCTTATTTTACAACTTTGTAAATTCGGACCAAATCAGTTCAAATCAACAAAAAAATTTGAGGTGAGTATTTATACAAAATTTGCAAAATGTTGACTATTTTGAAATTAGTAAATATTTTTTACATGAGTATATAGCTAAATATTTTTTTTAACACTTACGTGTTTTGTTCACCCCATTTATTAAACAAATAAAATAAATAAAGCATTTTTTGGGCAGAGAGAAGGTAAATATTTTTCTTAATCTGTTTTTAATAAACCCGGAAAAAAGAGAGAAGGCTTTAAAAAATTAATTTAAAAAATAGATCTTATTTTTTTTCAACTAGAAAATTTTTCTAAGGAGAATGAAAAAAAACGGGCATTTTGAGTAAAATCTTAATAACTAAACAAAGTTGAAACGAGTTAACATGGTTGAATCTGCATAGCAAGAATAATTGAAATGATAATAAGGGTACGATGATTGATATTGATGCAGGAAGATGGATGGGTAGTTTGCAGGGTGTTCAAGAAGAAGAATCTTTTCAAAGTCGGCGGTTCATCCAACGAAGGAGGATCATCTTCCACCACCACCACCACTAATTACACCAACGCCAACATGAACTCTTCGTCGTCACCGTTGAACCACCATCAACATCATCATCATCACCCTCAGACTACGTTAGTGCATGTCGATCACAACAGCACGAACATGCAATACTACGACCTTCTTCGCGGCCCAAACAATCCCATGCAACACCACTACCTCATGCCCACTGCCACGTCGTCGTTCCAGCTAAACGACAAACCAGATAATAATAATAATAATATGATGAGCAATAATGGTTCTAGTGCCAGCTGTCGAGACCACGACCTGGCTCTCCACGCGTACCTGCCGCAGCAACACCACTACTACGCTCCGGCTCCGACCACCAACGCCACGTGGAATGATGACGTGGACGGTGGTGGTGGTGGAGATAGTTCTTCTGCTTTGTTGCTTCATCACGACCACGGCAATAATAATGGGAACGACAATAACGTGATCAGTAATCGGCTGTCTTTAGGTGCCACTGCTTCTACTGGGGAGATGGACTTTTGGAGTGCCTTTCCTAAATAGTTATATATATATATATATATGTGTGTGTGTATACTTGTTGCCTGATGATTGTATGATTTGTTTTGTATTAATGCTGTCTCATGATATTGTGAAGATTTTTATTACTATTCTTTCACGTCCTTTATTTTTCTTGTTTCATTTGGTCAAATTGACTATGTGTGTTCACTGTATTGAAGAAAGGAAAAAAAGGAACAGGTTTGGATGTTCAGAGTGATGATATAATGACACTAAGTTTGACTAAACTGTGGTGTTTAAAATATTACTACGGATTAATGTTGGTGCTATACTGCCTCTTCACTCGATTGAAATTAATAGTTTTGAGGAATACTTGTAATATTGGTGCTATATTACGGATTCTTCTTTTTTTGGGCATACTTTGTCCATTTTGATAATATAAGTTGGCTATTTTAGTAAAAAACTAATGGATATTTTCTACTTTAATCAATTGGATTAGTTTAAAATACGTTTTCGTTATTATTATTATTATTATAGTGCAGTAGTATGGACGGTGACTTCCTATCCAAATCAAGTTCAAGAGAAGAAAATTATGGAGAACATTTCCTTCCCCCATTGTAGTACTTAGTTGTAGATCACTTCAAGATAAACTAGATTTTTGGAAAATTTTCAAGAAAAAAAATAATATTTAGATTAGAAATACTAGATGAGACCCGATTGAAGACTCGAGGTTTATTCAGACGAGTGGTCAATGTTCAACTCTTCCAACAGCATGTCGATGGTGTCAGACCATTAAGGCAAATCAAGCCATTACTTTAAGCTCACTAATTTAAAGTATAAATTAAGTTAAAAAATGCAAAATTTTAAAAAACCTAAATATTGAAATAGTTTAAATAATGTGTTTATAAAAACCTATATAAATAAATTTGGTTTGAATCTCAAAAATTATAGAACTGGGTTTGGATGGTGCTCGGGCTTAAAAAAAGAGGCGTAATTTCACCGTCCAGTTTTTTTGTTTTTTTTTTTTTTTTTGTTTTTTGAGGTTGCCCGTCCGGTTTATTCAGTTTAATTTTTCTTTGTTTTCATAAATCCATGGAATGTGTTGTTTACAGTTTGGCATATAAAATCGAGTGTACTGTGACTTGGAATATTATGCGTTGTCTAAGAGAAACTATTAGGTTAATTAACGAAAAAAAGAAAATGTTTTTAAAGGTTGTTTCAAAGAATAAAAATATGAGCCAAAAATCCTGTGCATAATATACTACCATTTGAATTTTGAATTTTCGTATTAATTAGAAGCAATATTCGTTAAAAAAAAAAAAATTAGAAGCAATATCTAGAAAGTGTGAAAGCGAAACGACATGTCGTCTAACATTATTAACAAAAAAAATTAGCGACGTGATATTTGTTTACAGTTAAACTATAGTCCAATTTATCTTTAATATTGCTCTTAATTTTTCAATAATTTTTAGACATTTTTATTCAAAAGTAAACGGATTTTAATAAATTATTTACAGCTTATTTACTAGTAATTCCAAAAAGATCATAAATTATAAAAATATATACTAAAATTACCCTAATATTAAATATATACTTACTACTAAACCCTGTCTCCGTCTCTCCTGGGTTTCCAAAGAAGAACACTCCATTTCTTTGTGTCTTTCTGTACCACCAAAACCCTAGAAGAACCACTAGAAGATGATGATGAAACTTTCTCGTCTCCTCCGAACTTCAAGGTAACACCCGCATCTTTTTTTTTTTTTTTTCTTTCTTAGCTTAAGAAGAAATGTTCACCCATGTTATCATCCAAAATGGGTTTCTTCAAGCATACACTATTAAAAGGATATATGATCTGAATTTACCTCGAATTTGTTGCTCTGTTTCTCAGAAACCCTAGCTGTGTTATATATGACGCAGTAGAAGAATGAAAGTTAGAAACTTTCGTTATTATTTGCTTATTTTATTCTAGAAATCGTTGCCATTCTCATTTTCTGGTGTTCTTACATATTCTTCAGAACATCTGGTTTGTTTTCTTAAGCATTTTCACTTCACGAGTACATTTCTGTTAATTGAAGTTTAATCTGTCTCACGCATACCAATATTTTATCATAAAATTAGGAATACTACTTTGCCTAAAGATCTCAGTGAAGGGTTAGCCCTATATGCATATAATTCCCATTCAGAATTTTCAACATCTGGGCTCAACAATACCCAAATAGGTAATTCTCTCTCTCTCTCTCTCTCTCTCTCTCTCATGTACATGATTAAAGATGCAATAATAATCTCTGGTGGTGGTGATATAGTGAGTGGAGACAAGATTTCAGCGTCTTATAATGTGTTCAAGGGTAAAGCTGCTTTATGTGTGACGCCTGTTCTTCCAACATTTACTAGATTGGATGTGAGTTTTTATTTTTATTTTTTAAAATGATGAATCTTGATTTTACTCGGCCCGTTAAAATTGATTGAGGTATATTCGTATGCGCAATTGCGTAGTCTGGATTTGTTGTGATTAGTCGCAAAGGCTCGGTGATGTTGAAGTTCATGCCCGCCGTTGGTGAGCGCAAGTACGACTCGGAGAGAAAGCAGGTAAAATTCTTGTTTTATTGTTGTTTGAGAAATTGACTTGTTTTTTTAATGGCAATTATGAGTTTGGTTTGTAGATGTTTGCTTTGAGCCCGACTGAGGTTGGGTCTGTGATCAACATGGGTTCTACCGATTCCTGTGAATTCTTCCACGACCCTTCTCTTTTGTCAATGTACGTTATCCCCGAAAGGGTTTCTCGATTCGATTAGAAAGGTGTTATTATCTTTTGCGTCATTGACCGGGTTATTCGTAGCGCAGCAACTCCGGTCAAGTTAGGAAGACTCTCTCGATCAAGGCTCACGCAGCTGCCGATGGCTATATGATTTCCTTGAGTAATCTCTCTCTCTCTCTCTCTCTCTCTCTCTACAAAAAACCGTTTAATGTAATTACTCGCCGTGTAAACTGTATGGTTTTTGGATAGGGTAATTTTACTAGATACCCTTATAAACATACATGGATTTTGAAATACCCAAGATTTGGTAAACGGGTTGTAAATGCCACCCAAATCTGTTTGCGAAATTATTTCAGAACATTATGCCAAAAAATCAAATTCGTGACAGGGATAGTCACGTCAACGTGAGATGGACATTTACAACTTGTTTACAGAACCTTGAGTACTTTAAAATTTGTAGGTAATTTAGTGGCTATAGAGCTAATTTTTTGTTTTGGATAGACCACGTTTGGTATAAAATTGTTGGTAAATGGCTAGCTCAAAGCATTTACGATTATTTTTTTGGATCAGTTTAGTCCGAATATCTTTTAAAAACGAAAAGGACAACAGCGGTAAGAAAATTTCGAAATAAGTCTGGCACGTAAGCACGTTGGCTAAATAACAAAACGTTGGCTAAACCGAAATCTCTTGTGGTTAAGTTGGCTAATTAATTACCCAATTTTTAGTTTTTATAATTATGTGGCGGTTTGAGCAGGCGTTGTAAACAACCTTCTGAAGACGAGAGACAACATCAACGTTCCGTTGACCGCTGCAGAATTTTCCGTGATGAAGACAGCTTGCAGTGTATGTCTACATGATTACAATATTAGCATAACTAGAATAGCCTAACACATGACTCAAAATGATTATACTATATCTCTCGTTAAACTATATGCAGTACATTCTACCGCACATATTGGGATGGGATCGGCTTGTACAAATTACGGGCTCGCAGTTAGACTCCGGAGAAAGTGCTTCTTCGCCTCCCAAGATTGATCGGAGAATCTTACAGTCGGAGTGGGACAAGTAAGAAGAGAGAGAGAGAGAGAGAGATCTCAGCCTCTGAGCTAAACAGAGTTTTTCCGATGCGTTATCACTCTCTCTTTCTCTCGGATATTTTGAGTTTAGATGTGTAGTTTTCCTTGTTGTATATTGCATGACTAAAAACATCATGCGTACATGGTTCAGGCTCTGTTAATGAACATGCTCTGTTTTTCTCTACTACCAATGGCTTTTCTTGTAGTGATAATGTCGTGTAATCGGGTTAGTTGATGCGTTCTCGAATAAATGAAATGTCGTTTCTATTATACAGAAACGACAGGCTTGAAACAGAAATGACTTGTCGTTTTTTACAAAATAAAAACGACAACTTTGGAAATAAATGAAATGTCGTTTATATAATATAAAAACGACAGCCTTGAAATTGAATAAGATGTCGTTTTAGTCTGAGGGCTATGGTATCAGTGAGGGGAAATACAGTCCTATTGATTGATTCGTGGCGGGAAGAGAAAGATGAGCGGAAATGACGGCGGAGAATGAACAACTAAGAACGCGCGAAAATGAAGAAGGGAACAAAGTGTGGCGCCAAAATCAAGAGCCTTCAATCAGGAAAATAAGGAAAAGAAAGAGGGAAAATCTTTAATTACGATACTACATAACTGAAGAAATCACAAAATAGAGAGGAAAATCGGAAGAGTGAGAGGGAGTGAAATCGGAAGAGAGAGAGAGAGGGAAATCGGAAGATATATTTAAATAGAATCGAGCCGGAGAGAGAGAGAGAGCGAAATAGGGTTTTGGGAGAGAAAGAGAGCGAAAGAGAAAGAGGGTTTTGGAAGCCGTGGATTCCAACAAGGCCTTGATCCGAGCGACGCGGTCTTCGAATACATCTCTCGCCAGGTCTCTGGTTGAACACCATAATTAATTATTTATTTCTCTTGCTGATTTGAGTTTGTAATGATACCTAGATCCAGGTCGGCGATTCTCACGGCAAAGATCCTTCACTCCCATCCTCAGCCTCAAGCCATTTCCGACCAGTTTTACAAGGTACACATCTCTGCTTTTCACCTATGTTTCTGTGTATAATATATATATATATTATATACATCAAATCATATTTTCTTCTTTTCTTAGTATCCATTTTGAGATTTAAATTATTCTACTCATTCATATTTTCTTTTGCGGTTGAAGAATCTTATGTATTTGTGTGGTGCTTTTGCTACAAATCAGCCTGCAAAGCCAGGGGATCAGATCTCCGGGTTCACTTCAAGGTACGTCGAGTCTCTTTTTGTTTGCCTTAAATTTCTATTTAATTATTCAATTGAATTGTTTTGTCAATAATGTAGAATTCTATAGGTGTTTCACAGAACACATTATTATCAAATGACGCCTATTATACACTAATTGAAAATTATTGAATAATCCTTTTAAAACCCACAATACAACATAAAAGAAAGGAAAATTGAGTCTTTCAGAATTGAAACGGAATAAATTAAATTTCAATCGCTAACCTATGTTTTTTGTTTTGCTGTGGTGTTTGATTGAGTTAGAGAGAGGATGGAGATTCTCCACATCCCAGAAAAGCCTCCGATATCTCCCCACAATCAACCCACTGGTAACGCTGATACCATCTCCATTAATTAATTTATTAATTTATTATATATTCATGTGACCTCGACTATGTTTATGGAATTTTTTTTTCGGAGCAGTTGAAGTCTTTGTTGCCTCAATTCAGGCCAAGCTCGCACACACTATCATTAGGTTATGGTTCGTTCCGATTTCGAATTCCTCTTTTCTCTCTGATTAGTTTTCTCACCTTTTTTTCTCGTTGCTTTCTCTATTAGACATTTGAACAAATTCGCACCGCTCGAAAGCCTCTGCCATGTGAAGCGGGTACGCAAAGATCACGGTGCTCAACCAATAGAAGGTCTCTCTCTCTCTCTCCCTCATGGTTCTGTATTGATCAATGTCTTTGCGTTATTTTGAATCTCGGGGTTTAGAAGCGCGTATTCCTTGGCTTGACAGGAAATATCAAGCTTTCGGTGATTCTGTGCTTAGCTCCTTCTTCTCTAGACAAGGATGATTCATCTTCCTGCGATTTTCCACATGATGTGAAGGAGTTTGTCGCGACTCATAATTTGAATGTTTCAAGAGCCAAAGTGAGTCTTACTTTCTTTTATTTGTTTTTTTGGGGATTTATCACGAGCCATCAATTTATCATTAAATTTACCTTTTATTTGTTCAAGTATTGTTTAGGTTTGCAAATATGCTGCAACATCAAAAGAAGAGTGGGAAGAACAATGTAAGCTGTGGCCAACATCATTTCATCCTCCAACCTAGTAAGATATTTTTATATTTTTTTTTTCATAAATTTGTTCAAGTTCATACATCCGAGTATAACTCAACGAGTTCATATTTGTTTACTCAACATTTTTATCTTGTTCATCCTCGTGTAGTAACATTGAGGGTATAACCGGATTCAGTGACGAGGACTCCAAATCAATTTTCAGCTTCATGAACGAAGCCATTCAACTTGCGAAATCTGGCGATAGTGGTTCGGTATAGAAACCAGAATTTCACCTTCTTTAAATGACAGTAATTTTCTTTTGATCTCCCGAACCTCTGACACGACAATATCACTGATCACCATTCCAGGTTGTTAATGCCGCGGTAATAATCGATCCTTCAGTCAAGCAAGTGATTTCTCGAGCTTGTGATCAAACTTTCTGCCATAAAAATCAAGAGATCCTTAATTCCGAGACTGAAGTCAAAAGAGGATCAGCGGACAGTCAAACTCTCGAGCCCAATGGCTTTCCTAATGAAACAGAGGCTTTGTATAGCGGGGTATCTTGTCTTTTCCCACGTGGTTGGGCTGCGAAGCCAACACGATCGAGCTCTTGGCATCCATTACGGCACGCTGCTATGGTGGCTATTGAATCTTCCGCTGCCAGGGACAAAGATTTGTTCCCCAACCCGACTAAGACAGTTTTAAATGACTCGACTGACTCAGACAACGCAAAATCTTCTTTTCTGGGTTCTTCGGCGAAAAAGCAAAAGACGGACTTTGATAAGGTTAAATTTGCCAAACCCCACTAATCAACAAAGTAGAATTCGAACATATGCTTGTGTTTTTATTTTATTTTTGACATGTTAGATTCATCATGTGAATTAGGTCAATGGCTGTGAAGAAGCGGTGAATTCGCAGTCTCGATCGGCGAGGCCGTACCTGTGCACTGGTTATGACATTTTCCTTGTTTGGGAGCCGTGTCCGATGTAAGTAGTTTCCCGGTTTCCAGTTTTCTTTGTTCTTAAAATCTGGATATATTTTTTTTGGGTCAGAATATTCTGACGTGGTTTGTTAGGTGTGCGATGGCTCTGGTGCACCAGAGAATAAGGCGGATATTCTTTGCGTTCCCAAACCCTAATACCGGGGCACTTGGCAGTGTCTATAGATTGCAAGGAGAACGGAGCTTGAATCATCACTACGCCGTTTTCAGAGTGGTCATGCCCGAACCTGTTTTTTCTGCCGCGGAAACACGAGACTGACACATAAGAGACACTCGTGACTGATTTGTTTTCCATTTTTCCATCATCATGCGCGTTGGTGGTCATTTTTGTTATCTGATTCTGTTTTAGTCATTTGTAGAACTGAATTATTCTTAATTAAAGAGGATATAGTTCTAGACATTCATTTACTGTGTTACCAACTTTAGGACTAAGCTTTTTAGAATAAAGGCAAGTCATCACAGTAGCATCAGAAATGAAGTAACAACATTTAAAAGTAGATCATAAATATGTTGGTGTGATATATAAGCGAAGACCATGGACCTGTACAATGATGTTTCTTTATCCGAAGTTTACTTGACAAATATAAAATAAATACACCTCCTTCAAACTAGTAAAAAAGAATCAGCAGAGAATTTATCTGGTTTGCAGAAACCAATCAATTCTTCCAAAAAAATTCCACCGGTCACAAAGATTCCAAAGCATCAGTGAACACATTTGAAGCCACGGCAAACACCCAACCAAATCGCAAACAAAACCAAACAGACAAGCGCATCCACAGCGAGAACAATCCGAACTTGACGCCACCACTTCTTTCGAACGCTCTGCGAGCCAGATCTAACCCTATTACTCGAACTCGAGTCCTTCTCTCCCCTTTGATCGGAATGGTCAACCTCCGCCGAAGTCGAGGCTTTGTTATTAGTATTAATATCATTTACTTCTCTGTCGCTTGGTTTCCGGTGCTCCTCGATCCCGATAACATGATGATGATGATCCTTGGTCTTCCTGTTAGATTTTCCGAGCAGAGGCGCTTTTGTGGAGCTTGTGGAACCCTCCGCCGGCCCGGCCGAGGGAGAAACTCCTCCTTCGTTCCATCGAGAAGCGTTCTCGAGAGAAGCGATCAAGCGCTTCACCACCGGAACAAGCTGTTCGTGAACGTGGACCGAGTTCATGTTCAGCACAGACCCGATCGACCCTTTCTTAGCCAGCTTCTCAAACTCGTCTCTGAACCGCTCCACGAACCGGAGGATCTCGGAGATCCCGACATTCTCGTCAGCTATCAGGAAATAGACGTATCCGCCTTCGATCAGGAAACAAAAAGTCCTTTTCCCAGTGGTCTCGAAATACCATCTGTGGAAAGGCGGGGCCTTTTCCAAGCACAGCGAAGCTATGTCGGCCCCGTTTTTCCCGTACGAGTATAGAATCCGATTTTCCCTCGCCACACAGCAGTAGTGAACGATGTCTTGGATCGAACCCATCTCTGGGATTCGAAACGAACTGAATTCTTGGTTATGAACAGAAGCTGTAAAAGACTGACGATCTTATAGGATTAAGAGACGAGCAAGAAAAGAGAGGAGGAGATCGGTGATCAGATTGCAAATACGGAAGTGGAACGCGAGGAACTCGTCGGCTGCGAAATCGAAAGCATTAAGCGCGTACCAAAGCACTTCTTCGGTGAAGTATTCGAAGAGGAGAATCAAGTCTCTCATGTCTTCCTATATCCCAGCATCACGTAGCTGAACAACAAAACGTAAAGAAGGCAAAGAAAATCAAGATTGAATCAAAACCACCACCAGTTCAGGGTTTTGCGTAGTTTGCCCATATAAAAAGAATACCAATCTTTTACTAAACGCAACAAAAAAGTATGAATCAGAAGAAAAAAAAAAGCGACAGTATTTCTTCTGGGAAAAGGAACAAATTTTAGTCAAAACAATTGCAAGTCAACAGAAGCCCAACTTTGAACTCAGTTTCTTTTATTTTCTTCTTCATCTCCAATTTTACTGAACCAAAACTAAAGGGAGTGTTTTTCTTGGTCCATGAATCGACCCGTGGTAATAATAACAATAAAAAAAAATACAAAAGTCAATCGCTGAGAGTTGAGATAGCACATACCTGAAGCGAGGAATCGAAGAGAAAGAGCGACGCAAAACTGGAGAGATGTAGGAGAGGTTATTAATGCCAAACTGATTCTTCTTTTTTCTATCGATTTCACATGTCTTGTTTTCTTTTATAAATGCAAGAATGACGACTATTCTAAATTAAAAAAATAAAGGAAAGTATGTCGTCTACTCACAAAGTCGTATGGTCATTCGTGTATTATTTAACTTTTGACCAGGTCTCGTGTATTTAATCCCAACGCCTCTTCTTTCTTTCTTTTTTCTTTCTTCTTTACATCTCTTTTTTTACTATAATAATAAGAATAAAAAGTAAGAACGACAAATCAATAAAAGTTAAAAGATAAAAACTGCTACAAATTAAATCCTAAATTCTTGGAAGCTACACCATTAACCCTTATAACAAATTTCATATTTCCACGTAAAATCTCACAATAATCAACCGAAAATACTGCGTTTGTAGCCCGTTTCTTTAGAACTACAGAGTTTTTATGCGAACATGAACAAGAAAGTAAATTAGAAAATTAAATCGTACAAGACAAATAGCAAAATAAGATCCATCAAAAGCAAACCGTCATCGAAGCTCTTAACACAATACACGCTTCTCTGAGTTGCTTAGAGGAACTTCATTGCTTTGTTCTTCGCAATCGCAAATACTTCTAAATCACCATTTTCTTTCCTTATTTCCTTCTAAAAAATTTACGTGTCCGTCTGAATTATCACTCCGCTGATTCCACGATCGTCGCTCGACCTGTAAATCAACGAAGAAGGTCATACAACGCTGTTAATTTCCAGCAACAAACAGTCAAAAACCCTAATCGACGAACGACGATGATCAAGCTAATGAAAAGATTGAGTCGATACTTACCTTGCGGTCCTCCTTTGCTCTCCATCGATTCTCTCGCGCGATCGCCGCGATTCGATCCTCCGGCGGCCGAGGGTTCTTCTTCGCCGCTGTAATAATCTCCGAGCGTCGGCTCAACGTCGCCGAGGTGAGAGGTTTCTCCGGCGGCGGCGTTCTCCGGCAATGGACGAGGTTTGGGAGAGGGGAGGAGAGAGAGGCGACAGAGTGGACACGTGGCGCGAGAGGAGAGCCAGTGATCTATGCAGTTTATGTGGAACGTGTGACCGCACGCCGGAATCTGCTGAAGCCTCTCCTCCGCTTCGTACTCTCCAAGGCAAACCGAACACCTGCGATCCGATTTCCAAAAATAAAGATTAAATAAATAAAAACGCGAATTCCAAAAATTGAAAAACCTAAATCGGTAATGTCTCTCACTGTGTGTCTCTGATAGAGAAGCTCTCCTTGTAGACGATGATCGGAAGCAACTCTCGCAACTCTTTCCTCAGCCCGCACTCCATCTCCTAGGGTTTTTCATTTTCAATTTCGTCTCAGTGAGTCGAAAAACGAGCGTTGAGAGAGCGAAGGCGAACACTTACCGTGAGAGACTCAGTGTGGTCGAGCGAATTCGGAGAGGAAGACACAGCGGTGGTTCGCATCCGGAGAGAGGACCAATTGACTCGGCGAGGACGGAGATAGAAGACGTAGAAGAGGAAGAGCAAGATGAAAGTGAAGAGGATCGGGACGCAGAACATCACGAATCTGTACATTCTCAGCTCGTTCCACTTCGGACTCGACTCCGATTCACCCGACGACATTTTGCGCTGAGAATTTGTTCATTCACAAAACCTCCTTCCGTGAGCTTGAAAGATAAATAGAAGAAGAAAAAAATATAGGCGGCGAGAGAAGCTTTGCTTACCTACCAAGAAGAAGCGAACAACATTCAATGTGCGTTTGTCTGAAGGCCGTGGTGAGAGATCGGACAAGATCGTATGGGTCTGTCTACACACTGTCGCCTCTTTCCGATCTCATCTATAATGGGCGTGGAAATTTCTCACTCTCTCTCTCTCTCTCTCTCTCTCTCTCTATCTATCTCCTCTGTTTCCTTTTCTTTCTTAATTTACTGTACTCTCTGGTCTATTTAGTATTATTGTGATTAAAGATTAAATAAAAAGTTTAATAATGTTTTTGCTTGTCAAGACTCAAGATATTTTCAGGCTTCGTCTGCTTCTGCATATTCTAGCTCTCCCATGTCAACATCTTGATCTTCGATTCTTCTATACTATTAAGTCTATAACCACCCTCGAAAGAGAATCCAATTGTAGTTTGTTTGTTTGTTTTACGTTATTCATATGTTATTGAGATGAGATGATTAAATCATATCAACCGAAAATGATGTGTCCTTTTATTATCATAAATTGGAGATGTCTTAATCACACGTTTTTCTCTTTCTATGGGTTTATGATATCTTATGTCCTCAATTTTTTTTCATCATTAGATATTATGACGTGTGAAACGTATGGTATTATTAGTCTAATTAAATAAATTAGTAAGGGTACTCATTCGTTTACTTACCTATGTAATGCCAAATTTGAACAATCATTTTGTCACTTAAGAAAATAGTGTACAACAAAAATCTATTATCTTTCCTTCTCTTTGATTGAATCATGCAGATAGAAATTTGAGTTAGTGTTCTGTTTTGAATTTGATTAAAAAACTCAATTACAGATTCACCAATCAGACTGTTCATTTTGTATACTAATTTAATTTACTTCAATCACGGTATAAGCATAATCATTTATTTTTCATTTCTCTTTTAAATTATAATAATAATTAACAATCGATTTTCTTTTTAAATCAGTGGCGGTAAAGACTTGGTGTTTCTATGATATCATGGTGAAATAAATTGAGGGCGTTTTGACTTTTGGTTAATTTCGTAGTAAATGTCCTGTATCAGTATCATATTGGCTATATAGCCTCCATAGAAATCTTTATCATGAAGAACGGAACAATTTTTATTTTATTTTATAGAAACTCGATGTGTAATCAGAGAAGAACAAGTAGAGGTTTCATGTCAGCAACAAAGCCAAGAAATCATCCCCACAATTTTTTTCATTAATATGAGGAAGCCAAAAATTCAGTCACAAATGAGAATGGCTATAAATATGCTCACGTACAACAAAGTGAATAATTTATAAATATTATGTATATACAGAGAAAATATTATTAAGTTCCCTTACATGGGATGTATGAAGTGAAGATCAGTAATAAGCTTATAATCTCAGAGCTGCTCAAACGTCTCTGACTTTTAGATTCACTTCAGCTCGTGGACTCTGTATTTTGGTCTTCTTTGGGCTTGAAGGAACAACACCGAACTTTTTTACCATTATACTGAAAATCGGTATAAATAATACATACAAACCCGCAAAAAAGAAAGGCGATGCGATAAGCCATCCAAGCAACTGCAAAATAGATAATAACAGCAAAAAGAAATTGGGTAATTAGCCAACCTAAACACAAGAGATTTAAATTTAGTCAACATTTTGTTAATTTGTTGTAAATAAACAGTATGCATACGTGACAGACTTATTTTAAAATTTTCTCACCAGTTTGCCCTTTTCGTTTTGGAATGAACGGGGAAACATATTTGGGTTAAAGTGGTCCAAAAATAATTGTAAATGGTTGGGTCGGCCATTTACGAATAATTTAACAAACATGCACTATATCCAAAAACCATCTAATTTACATGACTAGTAGTTACATTAACCCTAATAACAACGATAACACAAGTTGGTTTTCGACAAACTCTAATCAAAGGTGTGACCATAAAAGAGATGTTAGGTGTTTCATAAGAAGAAAAAAAGTTCCTATTTTGTTATCAGTTTTTCCCTTCAAACTTGAAATCGAACTATCTTATCAGTAACACCCTTATTTACTGGGTACAAGAACCAGCAAGTACAGATGATAAACTCAGAAAAGATTTTAGTACACATATATGTGTGGATTAAATTCGGAAAAAATAAAGTCCATGATGTCAAATTTCAAACATACCGCGTGAGCAACGCTTAGTAAGACTTCGCGGGAAGCGTGACCTGTCAAAACTTTCTTCAAAGCATCGGCTGTCAAAGGAAAATGAGATCCACCACAAACGAATTCACCGAGTCGCAAAAATGGAACCACCAAGCTTTAAAACCAATAGACACCACAGAGTTCAGGGTCAACGAGAAAACTCTGATAAAAATTAGCCATACATATGTGTACAGTTTATGATCCAGGTTTTTGTGCAGTAACAACAATAAAGCATGCAATGTGTATCGAAGTAAAATCAGGGTTTCGATAGGATAAAAGCCTTATATTGCTCATCTTCTTCTATTTAAAAATATCAATCGATCACCTAAAGAACAAACTTGCATATGGAGACTTGAACACAAAAGCCCAACTAATATCACCCCAAAAGTATTAGTTGAGAGACTAGTATTGTTGAATAAATAATAATAAATAAAAAAAGATACGCCAAATCCTACAAGCAGAGTAAAATCCTCACTTCAAATTCCATTTTCATCTGGACTCGATTAACTGAACCAAAGAGATATACGAATGAGAAAAAATCGCCTATCGAATCGAGTCTCATTTTCTACGTAGTTTGAGTACCGAGCGGAAAGAAATAAATAAAACATAAGCAAACATTCGAACACATTCAATCGAAACAAAAGGCATTATCCATTACAAAAAAACTTGGAAATCCCTGAATACAAACAAGAGAAAAAGCCAATCTGCAGAGGAATCAAAGGTGCGATCGAGAAATACCTCAACTCCGCCGGAGTGGCAATGAAGTTCGTCAGCATAACAGTCGGAGCGTGGCAGCTCGAGCCAAGCACCGCAATGGCTGCGGCGCATAGAAATACCGGAACACCTGTTCCATCCATAGACGAAAAAGCATCAAATCACTAAGCTCAAATCACTCGAAAGAAAAAAATATATATGGAGATCGAAGAAGGAGAAGTCGTCACCGCAGATCGGAAAAATCCCCAGCGTGGTCCCTAGTGCAGCGGAAAATGCCAGCAGCTTCGGTTCTGCTCCCCTGCGTAAATCCAGTCAATACACACCAAGACCTGATTTCTCAGCCTCTTTTTTTATATATAATTATTTATTATTATCGGTCTTACTTGAAAAATTGGACGATCTTTTCTTCAATTCTTTTCTATGTACACTACATTTATCCCCAACCCCAACACAATAGTATTCGAACTAGCTGAGATAACACAGACTGTGATCTACGAACAACGACGTATGAATAGAAAATCACCTGCGAAGGATTTGGAGGAGAGGATCGACGACTTTCTTGTGAAACCAAACGGAGACTGCCGAATTCGCCATCGGCTGAATTGAAATGGACTGTGATCGGAGTTTGGGAGAGATCTTCGTTTTGCAGATTTAAGAATGTGAGAGCAATTTTAAATAGCAGATTTTATGAAACGGAATAAGGAAGGTTTTTGTGGCTTTTGGCCTCTGTGTTTCGATTATTCGTTAATTCTTGGTTGGGTCTGTAGTTAGTTGGATCTGGGATTCTCGCAGAGATTGCGAGCTTGAAATTTGGACTTGATCGGATTCGGACGACAGAAACTGGGAAAACGACAGAGACACGTGATTTAAATTTGATTTTTAGTTCGTGAGGATTGATGGGAACATACTAGCGCTTAATTTACGTTCACACACGATCTTTCCCTCAAGTCCCACGTCACATGTACGTACTTTTCAAGTTTTAACTCTAATCGATATTGATTTATAGAACGATGAAAGAATTGGTAAAATCCTAAATGGAGACGGATTATTGATTATAATAACGATTCGATTTATTTTGAAGAGAAACTCGAGAATGTGCAATAAAAGCAACATACGAATTTTAAAGCATTAGGCCAATTTCTTGAGAGGCTAAAAAAACTAAAATTAGTGTAAGGAGTGTCCAATATACGTTTCACCAAAATGAATATATATAAACAGAAAAAAAAACGAATATAAATATGAGTTAAATTCAGAATATCGACTACGTAATTGTAAAAATAAAATAAAGAAGTACTGGGTATATAAACACTATCATTATAAATTTCGACGGTCAAAATACCATTACCAAGGAGGTCATTCATCTCTGTTCTATAGGTAATATTTTTCTCTTTCTTAAATTACAAAACAATTGATTTTGTTTAGGAATTTATTTGTCAGTACTAGGTCTAACTAATTCATTTTGTGATCATATATATAACCGTGGGAGCTAGGACAAAAAAAAAATACTGAGATCATTTTCGAAGCGTAAAACCATCCTCGAGACACTGTGTTCCAATATCTTGAATCTGACGCTGAAGCAGATTCGGGTCGCTCGTAACAATAGCATCCACACCTTCAAATAACATATTACGCATCGATGCCATATCATCAACGGTCCATGCATAAACCTTTTTGTTTCTTCTGTTACAACGCACATCATAATCTCTGTGAGCATATAATAAAACGCGAGATGCAAAATCAGCAAGCGAATTGATATATCTTACCCGTGAAGAACTCGGACAAGAGTTTGATCGATCAACTGGTGGAACACACCGACCACCTTTGCACTTCTCATCCTCAACAAACTGCTTTTAACCCCGGTAGATGGATCGATCATGACAATGTAACCCACCTGCATCGAAAGTCTCAATCACACGTTCACGCGGGTTTCCCAAATGATATAAAGAAACACGAATTAAATAGTAATTTCGCCATTACCATCGTGTCTGGTGAGTGTTTGATCACATCTCTTGCTAGATTATCGCTTTTAGCCCATACAAGGCAATTCGTACACTGTGTCTTTTTAGCCTGAAAATAAGTTTTTTATGAAAGGATTAAAACCCAATATGACTTGGGGGATCATCTAGTGGACGGATGAGATGGTTTAGAAGCCCAAAACCAAACTGAGCCTTGCTCCTAAATGATGGGAATCTTAGGGTTTCAGGGTTAAGAACTGCCCAAAAACTAGAACCCGAAGCAAATACAAACATATAACTATTAACAAATACTGGTATTATCACACATGTTTTTCCTTCAACCCAAAAGGCCGAAGAACATCTTATTGTCCAAAGGTTAGGCAAACCATCTTAACTTTAAATACCCAAACAAATTCATGGTCAGAAGTTCATCTCATTTTAGAATAAAACATATCATGTGTTCATCTAAAAGAAGACAAGAAAGATAAAAAGAACTTACAACAGAAATAATATCCTCAGCAAGTCCACTTTCAAATAGTGGAGGACCAACTTTCGCGTCGAGTATCACCTGCCGAACCGAGCTTGACACCAACTGAAAATATTCACAACCACCCATTAAGGAAATTTAAAAGTTCATAGTTTCAAAGCTCGGTGAATAATACCTTTAAAGCATCTTCAACTGTAGGTATTTTCACACCATCGAATTGCTGAGAAAGTGAATGAGCAGTGCCTAATTCTTTAATCTACATAATCACATACAGAACCGATCTAAGTCAGCATTTTCCCAAAGAGTAAATAAATTATATTCCCTCTCAATTCAATCACCTGATCAGAGCTTAAGTGCCCAACCCTAATAGTACCGTTCCCGAATATTCTCTGCAAATCCCTGCCTGTGCCATTCGATAATTAAATCCACAAAACAGCTTTTTGATCCTGGAATAATTTGAATCTGAGTACAACATTGGAATAGAGTGATTGGCTATAACAAAACACCTGTCATGGAGAGCAAACAAAACGCCATCGGAAGAGCGAGATACATCAATCTCTACGCAATCCACTTTAGAACGAAGAGCAAACTGATACGCAGAGACCTGTATAATTCCAGATCCGATATCACGAGGTCTGGAATTCGGTGTCTTCGAACACTGAGTGTATTGGTTTATATGCGCTTACCGTGTTCGGAAATCCCTTGGTTGAATCGCCGCCATGAGCACAGATTAGTGGAGGATTGTCAACCCAACCGCACTTTCTTTTTTGAATCTGCGTATGAAAATTTTGATACGCAATGTCGATGACGAGACTGGTTCTGATAGGATTCCACGAAATCTTGAGATCATACCTGATTGAATCGCCTGAGCCTGAAATGGAAAAAAATCGGAGGAAACAGAGCAATGCAAACGAGACACGCAATGATTCTCCTCTGAGAGCAAAATCGCAAAGACTTTGACCTCCTATTTACCACTCCTCCGACTTTCCACGCCATTTCTGAAAGCTCATTCCACTGAATCGAAACTTGAACTACTAAAGCTCAATCTGGTAATTTACGATAGACGACAGGGGTATTTTGTCTTTCGAGTAGATAAAATGATTGGGCCTAAATTTTAGGCCCACAATGAAACTCCGAGACTAAAAGCCCATAAATCTTAGTATGTCGCTCTTTCTGTGTCATATATCCCTGAAACCCTAACTCCCACTCTTTTGGCAAGGGAAACTACAGTCGGAGCACGGAGATCAGCCATGGTTAGTGATTCTACGCATCTCTCCACAATCTTGCTTTTGATTTTCATTTTCAGAAGAATATTATAGGTCTTTGTTTTTTTAAAGGTTTAGGAAGAGCTTCGAGATGCTAAAATACAAAAGCTACTGAGATAAGATTCTTACCATTTGATTTGTTCGGCTGTTGATTTCAGGTGAAGTATTCGAGGGAACCGGATAACGCGACTAAGTGTGAGTACTTATTCAGTTCACTGTTTTCATAATTCGTATATGTTTCATATAAATCGGAATTTCGTAGAATTGAAGAGAATTTAGTGTACAAATTTTGATCTTATGAGTATTAAGATTATGCAGACTAAATACTTATACGATCCAACACAAAGTTGGAAATTAGATTTCTCTTTTTTTTTAGGAGAAACAGAAATTTTTCAAGTATGTACATCAATTGGCCCTTGTTGAGCTAGAAAAACATTTTCTTCTTTTACTTAGCATGCATTTTGAGATTTAAATTATTCGAGTCATTCATATTTTCTTTTGCGATCGGAGAATCTTATGTATTTGTGTGGTGCTTTTGCTACAAATCAGCATGCAAAGCCAGGGGATCAGATCTCCGGGTTCACTTCAAGGTACGTCGAGTCTCTTTTTGTTTGTCTTCATTTCTGTTAAATCATTCAGTTGAATTGTTGTGTAAACAATTTGCAATTCTATATGTGTTTCACAGAACAAAAACTACTATTTGATTAATGCAGAAATGGTCTAGGTTAATGTTGTTGATATTTGTCTAATCTTTTATCAGTGTTGAAATTAAAATCAATAAAAACTTAATAATCTGGTTGATCCAGAAACGTTTCTAATGTTATCCCTGACATTGTCTCACAAGTATATTTCCTTCCATTTATCGTAAATACCTCAACAGAACACGAGGGAAACAGCGTTCGCGATCCGCAAGATGCCCCTGATCAAAGCTAAGAGGTACTTGGAGGATGTTTGTGTCCACAAGCAAGCCATCCCGTTCCGTCGCTTTTGCAGGGGAGTCGGAAGAACTGCTCAGGCCAAGAGCCGTCAATCCAATGGACAAGGAAGATGGCCTCTTAAGTCAGCCAAATTTATTCTCGACTTGTTGAAGAACGCCGAGAGCAATGCTGAGGTATTTTTGTCGACGAGCTATTTCTGATTTGTATCCGATATCGATTACTCAAAACTAAATTTGTTTTCATGCCAATATTTTGCAGGTGAAGGGTTTGGATGTCGATGCGCTTTACGTGTCGCACATCCAAGTGAACCAGGCACAGAAGCAGAGGCGTCGCACGTACCGTGCCCATGGAAGAATCAACCGTGAGTGCTCTTCTGTTGCTACTTTTCCTCTTTTTATTTTAATTTTTTTTCCTAGACTTTGCAATGATTTTTGACTTCTTTTGACAGCTTACATGTCGTCCCCGTGTCACATTGAATTGACTTTGTCCGAAAAGGAAGAGCCGGTCAAGAAAGAGGTAATTTCGTTGTTGTTGAGCGGGTCTTATTGAAGATTAATGATTGGATTATATTGATTAAAATGTGACTTTTGTGCAGCCTGAGAGTCAGCTGTCTTCACGGAAAGGGGAGAAAGGCCGAGCTGTTTCTTCTTGAGCACAAAGGGGTATAGACTAGTTTTGAGTTTTGACATTTTGCCTCTTTCTGTACGCCCTGGGAATTTTGACTCCTGAGACTTCTTTTATTTCCATATGGAGTTCTTCATTGTAATGGTAGTTTGTGACTTGAGCTTTTAAAATTCAATTTGCGGATCAAGTCCAAGTCGTCTCGTTTGTGTGTCACTCAAATTCATGCTATATTAATTTTTATGTTGGAAGGTGAAAAATGATATGGGCTAGCATAGGGAAATTTGATCTTACAGACGTCATATTTCTTTGCTTTCCTTTAGTTACAAAATACACTTTTTGACATGTAGTCCTTTAGTTACATTTAAGCATCTTTAAATATACATAATAGGGACGTTAATAACCAACAATAGTTTTTTAACTAATTGCTTAAAGTCAATTTGCTCTAGAATTAGTTTGCTTAGCTAATGCATGACTTGGAAGTTGAGATAGTAGTTCAAAATAAATGTTGTTGAGAATGAGTGGGAATCATAAAAAAATCATTAGTAACATGCGATATAGTCGAATTCCAAAATCCGCGTATATTGCTAATAGATGTGACTTTCTAGACGTATAGTTTCATCCATGTCATGTCCTCTAAACACCTTCGTGCCAAAACACAAAAACTTTTGTGGATGCCACTTTTTCTTCTAGAGAGTGACTTTTCCATATTTGAGTGTCTTTAAGTAGTTTGTAAGGCTTTGGAAGGGAATTGATTAGAATATGGTTTGATCTTTATCTTCGATCTCCACTTTGATCATCGATCTCCGAGGCTTTTCACGACCGTGTTCCTAACAAGCTTCAAAATTTTAACTTTTTTCTTTTATATGAGTGTTGCACGCATGTTCGAGGGACTTTTTATGACATCATCCAAACCAAGATTCTCTAAATGCGATGATGTCATCTTCTCTTTCAAGAGGAAGACGTCGTGTTTGATCGAATTTCTCAACGTCCATTTTGAATGGAGACATTTTGACATTATCTCGATTATAACTTTCTCCGTCTTATATCGACTGAAAGCTTCTTGAGATAGATTTGTTGTTCTTCGAAAACACTTGTGTTTGTTGGATATGGTCGCGAGGCTATGTATGTACTAGTTTGTTGATATTTGTTTTCTAAAACACAGGATTTCCAAAAAGATTTTAATCAAACAAATTTGTCTTAATGAACACATAAAACCAAGAACATAAACAAAGTTGAAAATGCGAAAGATAAATAAGACGAACGAGATTTTATCATGGTTCATATTCAATATGAATCTAATTCGATCAAAGATTTTATTCCGCTACAATTCAATTGAAGATTAGACGGAAACCGCTCCGACACAACTTGTCGAATTGTCAAAAAAGTACCAAGCCCAAATTCCTCCCACTTTAAACTTCTTCTTTAACGGTCATATTTGCGACGTCTTTCTCTTGCTTCGGCTGATGTGACGAAAATTAAGTTTTTTATTAGCATAGTTCACATTATAATGAGATTTCCACAAGCAAAATAATTCTTGCCTTAAAAAAAGAAAAAAAAGAAGCAAACTAGTTCAAAATAAAATAAAACTAATTTCGCTACTATCAAAATTTGAGCTCGTCAGTAAGGCAAAGAGAAAGAAGAGAGTATAGAGAAGACCGCGAGAGGGTGGCAAGGAAGAAGAAGAGGTCTCTGCAGTTTGATCCTTTCAAGGTAACTTCACAGGTTTTTATTTATTATTAATTTATCCGAGATTCCGTGCGAGGTTACAGTTAGGGATTTCATTGAGTATGAGTTGGAAATCCAGGATTAATGTCGTTGCGGATGATATATGATGATGATTCCTTGTTCTTGCATTTTGGTCATAATATATGGTTTTACGATTGGGGCTTTTTTGATATTTTAGGGTTCTAGAGATAAATCGAATGTGATCAGTTATTGCTGACTCCATCGTTCGATCGATTTCTGTATTTTACTTAGTGAGAGTGAGTTCGAAATTGGAATCAGAGATTGCGAAATTTAGGGTTTTTTTTCTTCTTGAATTGATTTGGACAGTCGAAATTAAGCTTAAAATAGATGTGGAATTTTATGATCAAATCGCTTGCATTATAGAGAGAACAAATATATGTGGTAGAGTGGGAGAAAGAAGTAGAAGAAGAAGAGAATGCCGAAGAGGACTACACACACGTATTCGAGCGAAGATGCGAGACCAGGCGGCCCTGAATCCGAGCTCTTCGTCTATTACTGCAAGCATTGTAGCTCTCATGTCCTCATCACTGGTACGCTCTCTCTCTCTCTCTCTAGAATCCAGAACTGCCATAACGAATTCACATATCCGAAATCGGAAATACCTGATCTGAATCCGAAGTTATTGGGTGTGGTTTGAATTTTGAAGTTTGCCTTGCGATGTACTGAGTCACGGTTGTTGTAAGATACACAGTTGCAGAGGGTTCCGAAGAGGAAGACTGACAAATCACGCGCTCTAGACAAGAGAAAGCACTTGGCCCGCTTGAACGTCGAAGAGGGAGGCAAGGTTCTGCTCAAACGGTAATATACATATATATATATTAAAGGGTCTTTGTGGTTAATAGCCATTTGAAGTTCAATGGATTAAGAAATGGCCCACCTTTTGTTAATTTTTTTGTAGATAGTTAGCCCAAAAGTCTAAAATAACCCAAAGGAGACCTATTTATTTTTAGGCAATTTTAGAATTTAATATTTCAAAATTTTGATAACAGATTGAAGTTAATATTTGCTTAACCGCTAAACAAAAAATTTCTAAAATATATTTCATATACCGCGTGGAACAAAAGAGTAAACAAGTAACAAAAACTCGTGAATTTGATGCTACGTAATCAGTTTGGCTATTTACAAAGAATAAAAGAAAGGTTAGCCATTTCCCAATTCGTGATGTTTGGGTGGCTTACTTGGCTAAAGTTTTGTATTTTAAATTATTCGAAACCTTCTACTTTTGAAAAATTATTTAGATGGGAGTGAGTTTGAGGAATTGCATTGGTTGATTTGGTAGGGGTGAAGGGAAGTTGGAGAAGCAGTTCCGAATGAACTGCTTGGGTTGTGGACTGTTTGTTTGTTACCGGGCTGAGGAAGATTTGGAATCTGCTTCATTCATTTATGTCCTCGACGGGGCTTTGAGCACAGTCTCCGCGGAAACCAACCCCCAGGTTTGTGGATTCTGTTGGAACTGATAGGCTTTTTACTTTTCTTTTTCTAAATTTTAATATAAGGTGTGACTTGGAACCTGAAAATTTTGGAATTAACAAGGGATAAATAAGAATCCAAATAAATTTATTTGCAGATGCATGAATCATTCCTACGTCTTCTCTCTCTCTCTCCCTTCTATTTCCCTTAAATTTTCACCGCCTTTCAAACACAATAAAGAGTGTTGATTTTCCGTCATGTTTAATTTTTTCACTTCTCATCGTGAATTCTGGGCTCCAAACATGTTGATTGCCTAAAATTCCATCTTCAACACACGTCTATTGTTAACATCTATTATAGTGGTCTATTGTTTACAAGGGTAAATAGTCTTTTCACATTTTTTCAGTGGCAAAGTGGGGAAAAAACAATATTTAAAGAAAATGAGAAAAAGTGGTGCTGAAAGTGGCGTTTTTAGCGATTTCTCTGGTTATTCCTTGTGTGCTGAGATGGGTATAAGTGTGGTGATTTGATGCAATGAACAGGACGCTCCAGTACCTCCCTGTATATCCCAATTAGAAGGTGGACTGGTTCAAGTGGCCATTGAAGTGGAAGATCGTGCCCAAAGATCAGCGATCACAAGTAAGAGAAAATTACGTTTGTTCTTCTGAGTTATCGTAATTAAAAGGCAGCCTTGACCCAGGTGTTGGTCGATCCGTTAGTCTATACAAGGCTTGAGATGTGTGGTAATATGATAGCAATGTGAAAATTCAATCTAACCCACTGTAAATTGTAGGAGTGAATGCTGATGATGTGCGAGTGACTGTTGCTGCACCAGCGGCCCGAGGAGAAGCCAACAACGAACTTTTGGAGTTTATGGGAAAAGTATACCCAAAATAACCTTTCTTTCTTTCTTTCTTTCAGGGCTGTGTTCATCTTCCGAGAGTGCTAGACAAATAATGTGACTTTTTTGATACAGGTATTGAGTCTGAGGCTGAGCCAGATGACTCTTCAGAGGGGGTGGAATAACAAGTCAAAACTACTAGTGGTACGTTGACCATGGAGTTTCTGCCTCTTAATCATCAATATTCTGAGTTTTACTTTTTAAAATCTGCAAGTGTTTTTTCCACAGGTTGAAGATTTGTCTGCAAGGCAAGTGTATGAGAAGCTTCTGGAGGCTGTGCAGCCTTGAAGCCTCCATACGATGCAAAATCGCCAGCTCGTCTCGTGACTCGAATTCGTTTGAGAAGCTTGTACTGTGGAAACTTCATCGGAGAGATTGAACCTCTCGTTTACAGTGAACCAAATGTTATTAGGCAGATTGATCGTTGGTCACGGAAAGCGAATTTGATCCAGAGATGTGTTGTGCAAAAAATTCGGAATTATTTTTAGTCAACTTATTGTTCCTTCTGATTACGACATTCATTTTCGCCACTTAGGTCCATATTAGCCTATTAAACTGAACTCCTGCATTCCTCACTCTCTTTTTCCGACAACGATCAAAATGTCGATAAATGTTGGGTTCCGATTTTTAATGTTTTAAGAGGTTTGATTGTGCATGATTAATTAGTTTATTGGTGTTTTGTTATATTGAAAATTTCTAGATCCAAATTTGTGCAAGATTAAAATTAGTTTCGCTCCATTAAAAATTTCGTAAAATATACTTTTTGATCCAATTTGAAAAAAAATACTTTCAAATTTCCGTTGAGATCCGACCGTATTCGATAGTTTCCAATGAGATTCGGTAGTCGGATTCGATTATTCGAGTTTGTTTCGATGGGTTTCTATATTTTTTTATGAAGTATTTTTGTGTAAAAAATTCAATTTCGAACACTTAAAATAAGGACTTTGATTTTAATACTTTGCTTAAATTTGAGTTAATAAAACAGTTAAAAGGAAGTTATAGCCTTGCTGAGCTGTCCAGCACTACTCCAAAGTGTTAGTACACTTGGGCTTTCTATTACACGTCAGCATACTTGTCACAAACAAAGCCCCGAAAGCTCTGATGAGACGACGCCATTTTATTGCTATAAAAAGGAAGGGTCAGCGACGTCAAATTCATTTCCCTCCAAAATATCATCTCTCAGTCTCCATTTTATCTGCGTTCTGATCTGCGATTCACGGTTTTTGTTTCGCCGAGTAAATATGGAGGATTACTTACAGTTCATGAAGACCTTGCGTACTCAGATGAACGGTCTCTCTCTCTCTATTTATACTTAAATTTTGTGTATATAATGCTCCACAATATTTGTTCCTTGTGAAAATAACTGCAGATGTGGAAGATCAGGCGGAAAAATTATCGGTGGAAGAGCAGATGCAATTGAAGATCATCCAAACCTTGCAGAACGATCTGATTTCTAGTCCTCATTCCTTACCTTTTTCTCTCCCTATTCAATTTAATTTAATTGATCGCTGAAATATTTTTGCTGGAATGAATTGATTGCGAATATGATTTTTGTTTGTTTTTATTCTGAAAATTTATGTCAATCAATCAAATAAAACATATTGCATCCTAGAAAAAGAAATCTGAAGTTCGTTACATATTTTCTTAATATATTTTTTTTATATTTTTATTATAAACTTGTAGTTTCTTGCTGTAGGATAAATGATAAATTCTAAGGTCCGGAACAGCGTATTGTTCTTGAATATAGGACATATGTTTTATTTTTTCCTATATTTTTCTGCGTTTCCTTGACAAACAGTTTATTGTAATTTCTCTGAATAATTCCACAGAAAAATCAGAAATACAGAATCTCAAAGAGGATTTTGACCGAATGTCGAAGGAAAAAGGGGAAATATGCTCGCGGTTACTGGAAAACCAAAGAAAGATTACTTCCTTGGAGAATAACTCATCCACACTAGCTCAGGTTACATCATAATCTTTCATAGTTGTAGATAAGTCATTTGATGTAGAATTGAAAATCTTAAGAATGGAGTAATTAATTAATTATATTATTTTTTAAATCAAGATATTAACAAACTCGAAGCAAAGAGCTAGGCAGACAAGAAAAATGTATGTGTATAATATATATTAGATATAAAGAACTGCCAAATTCTCTTCCACGGCCTGATCTTAATATGTGATGCACGTAATTTTCTGCGACAAAAGACTGACAACTATTATGTGCTTACTCTACTTCATGCAAACAGAGTTTGGAGCTTATTCGACAAGAGAAAATTAGCTTGTCTGAGAAGGTTGCAAGCAAAAGGTGATTCTGTTGGTAGAAAGGAAAAGGTTAACAGTGTTCCAAATTTAAAGATTTCGCTCTAACATGTTAACTATATGACAGGAGCTATTACCAGAAGACAACAGAAGATATGAGTTTCAGATTGCAGGAACAAAAGGTTTGCGCATGAAGTCCCTTGTTGAGAATATATGTGCTCCATACTTTGCTAAGATTTTTCCTTTTCATGTGGCTAGGATTGCTTTGATTCTCTCATGACTAGTGGGGAAGAAACAAAGCATGGAACGGTACGTCCTTGTTTTTCTTATTATAATCTTTCCCCCGTGTATGTAAGGTATGTCTACTCAGGACCCCTTTTCGAAGAGCACTTTTTTTTTGCCTAACATTACTATTGGCTCATTATGATTATTTCAGTCATCAACATTCGTTTCCACATTGAAAATCTATGGTTGGGTATTTAATTATAATGAGATCACAAAAGCATTATCTTCATAGTTTCTTGGAGAGTAATTGTTTGTATGTATGCCTCTACAATTCAGAAGCTAATGTTATTTCAAACCCTCGTGAACTTCACTCAAAATTACGACAATTTAGTAATGTATTTCTTCCGCGGATTCGTTTGCAAATTGTTATATGGAGTTTCCCTCGTGTCATACTTGAATTTCTTAAATTAAGGAAACCGATGCAAGGAAGAGTCTGATGTCCAAGCTGGACTCTGCTATGGCTAAGCTCAATGAGATCTCAGAAATGAAATCCAGACTTGTTTCAGAGAACAAAAAGGTTGCTACTATACTAGGATTACAACTTTCATCCCATCTGAATGTAGATAGACTTCGATTTTCAGGTTGATAACTTCAAGTGGTTATTGTCCTTCAGATGGAACAAAATATTGAGCAAGTTAAGAGTAGAGCAAAGGATTTTGAGGTAAGACTTTCGCATATCATATTTGATTTGATAGAAGCACCTTTACCAAGCACATAAATGGAAACTCGGATATCCAACATCATACTTTCCAGTTGGATATAAGAGAAACATATATTCTTTGTGAGTTTGAATATATGTTTCTCTTATATCCAACTATTATTTCTGAGTTTGAATTAATGTTATGCAGTTCTTTTTTGCCTTCTACACTGTTATGCTTATTGTACACCAACAGTGCAATGTAATTTATTTTCATTGCCCATTTCTTTGGCTGTCCTGTTTATTCAGCCAGCTTTGATGGCGATGGATATAAAGACCCTGCAAGAGGAGTATAGTGGCCTTTCAGCAGATAAAGCTGGATTAGCTGAGTACTTGCAGACTATCCGCGAGCAAGTAGAGAAGCTGAAGGTAGATGAACTATCTTTCTGGGAGATGGAGATCATATTATTTTAGTGTTCTCCGGTGGCACTAGCAAAAAAAAGCATGAAAAATCTTACTAGTTGAAATCGAAAATTTGGAATGGTGAAACTCAATGAAAGACCTCACTACTAAAACTATAGCACTTTAGAACTAAATTTCCTAACTGATGTTGCCTGTAATATCCAAGATCGCTAAAATTTGTTTTAAATAACAAAAATCACATATTTTCTTTCATCTCATTCTTTGCTTTCTCAGGGAATTTCTCATGTTATAAAATGTGGATGTGGCAACGAATATGAGGTCAGGGCGGACATCTGTACATAACTAAAGTTCAACGAGTGCTTGAAATATTGGGAAACGGAATTTGTATAGAATATGTGGCTGTTAGTGGCACAGAGCAGGTGAACGTTATTGCTATGGAAGTTCATGTCAGTACTTTCTCAACCAGACTATTGTTTTTCTTTGTAATTGCAAATAAGATCAACATGTCAGAAGATATATGATTGCAATGCTCGCCAGATTGGCTGTATCAGGTACGCCATATCCACCCTTTTCCTCAGGTTGACAACTTAACACCTGTCTTATAAGCAAGACAGGAAAATTTAATATTAACATCAGTCGTGTATAGAAACATCACTCTTTCTCTTGAATTCCAAGTCATTTCTTACGACATCAAATTTGAAGTTGGTGGAGGATGTAGAATATGTAGTTGATTACACTTCTTCTGTTTGCTTGAATTGATCTAAAACTTTTGGGTGGTAAACAATTAAATTATTTCGTGAAAAGGAAAAAAATAATTTTCTTTATGCAAGAAAAGAAAGTAAATTATTTGCTTGATGCAAGAAAATATAGAAGTAAAATATTTGCACAAGTTTGAAGTTAGTTCCAACTTGGACGAACAGGAACTTGAGATATACATATCTGTCTTCTTAGTATACGGTATGGATATATTCACCTTAGAAGTTGTTAAGTATAGATGTCCCACGAGAGCAAAAAAAAAGCGGTAAAATAAAGAGATGGCAAAATCATTTAACTCCAAAAGCCTCTAGAGCTGCCAAGATGTCATGGGCTTCGAAGCCCTTCGAATATGCAACGTTCGGGCTATCGGATGGGACTGCATCTTCTCTTTTGTAACCATCTTCGCCACGAAGAAGCTGTTCGCTGCCATACTCAACAGAGCCTTTCAATACCAGGGTCTTCTGATGGCCAGCCAGAAGGTCTTCGATATCAGTGTCGCCTTTCTCTCCAACAAAGACAACCATTTTGGAAAGCTCGATTCCCCACTTGACCGAAAGATACCTGCGTTCGTAGCAGCAATACCAATATTTATAAGAAGGGAACCATAATTTCACTACCTTCTCTCTCATATGATATGGAAAAGAGATCTTTTACCTTAGTGTCTGAATTCTGGAAGCATAGAGAGGCATCACATTTAGCCTGGACGCTGCTCGTGTGTAGACGAGGTTGCATCGAAAGCCTCTCATCCGAAGCCGTTGTCGGAGGTCATCACTTTTACGAGCCTGCCATGATTTTCTTGAAGAAATAAGCGATAATGGAGGAGACTAATGTTAGATGTTCAAATGTGTCATCTGCTTGGTGTATTGAGTAAGGGTAAGTTGTTTTATTTTCTGACCTTAGCTCCATGTTTTAGATTGTAAGAGTAACACCTATTGCTGGATTGCCCGGCATACTCGTAAATTTCCCCCTCGGGCGCCCCTTCTGCCTTGGCAAGCCTTGTCACCATGGAGCGAACATTCTCCCCGGGCCATCTGTACTCAATGTGTGATGCGTAGTCAGCATCTGACACCAAATCCACCCACGGATAGTACATTTCAGTTCCGCTTCTGCAGATCAGAGCGTCAAAGTCTTCCACATTTACTTGGCAGCGTTTCAGGGCTTCCAGGGTCTCTTCCAACGTCGATCCAGTGACCAAAGCAAACCCGACGCCTAAAAGTGAGCTTGCGACTTCCATGACATTAGATATGACAGAACGCAGGTTCGTCGTGAAATCTGCATCGGCGTAACAGTCCGTGGCGATGACGAAAAGCCTCTGTCTTCTT
Organism: Urtica urens; assembly: GCA_958296335.1. Classification (NCBI taxonomy): domain Eukaryota; kingdom Viridiplantae; phylum Streptophyta; class Magnoliopsida; order Rosales; family Urticaceae; genus Urtica; species Urtica urens. Next base: position 26,055,788 of record OY282522.1, on the reverse strand, counting down.
CCTGGAGAGTAAGCGGCTCCGGCGTTTCCATTGGAGGAGGCTATTCTGCTCCGCGTGATTGCTTCGACGAGCTCCTTCTGCCTAGTGGCAGCGGCATCGAGGTGGTCCGAACTGGACTTGAATTCCAGATCGACGGAGAATCTCAAGGAGAGGTCTTCTACGTCCTTGAGTGAGTCGCTCATCGGCTCTTCTGGGATGGGCATGATTTGTAGGCGGGTAGTGGAATGGCGGTTACGACAGTGCTCCACGTGGGAGAGGTAATTTTTGCAATGCTCGGTCCATGAATAGCGGTGGATGTTCTTCAGGCCGTTCTTTCGACAATCTAGCCAGAGGTTCTTGTCCCCCACAAGCTTCAGCAGAGCATCTTCTATGGCTTTCTGGTCGTGGGGGTCCACTAGAAGACCGTTGTTCAGAGTCTAAAACCCATATCACATCCTCAATAGTCATTACTAGCTTGGATTTTTAACGCAAGATATAAATACATGTGCACGTATTCGTTAGTCAATTTACCCTTATGATGTCAACAGGCCCTCCATTTTTGGTGGCAACCACAGGTAAGCCATACGCAGCTGCCTGCCAAGATGTATAAAATATATTTACTTAGGCTTACAAAGCTTATTTTATAGGTGATGGATATAAGTTAAAGATATTGAATCCATTGCAAGGGCTTGTAGAGAGAAGAAACTCACCTCTATGAGTGTAAGACCGAAAGGTTCCACCAGAGCAGGATTGATGAAAACTCCCTGACAAACCCACGGAGACAAATGTGTTGGCAGGTTAACGGGACCCATATTATATATTTAACAGTTAATTACATAGTCGTACTGATTCCTCCATGAATTTGTACCTTTGTCTTTGCAGCTAGGCGATATATCTCAGGGACATCAGATTGTTTGTGATGCTTGGGGTAGGCTACCTGTCCGTACAAATCATACCTGTCTATCAGCTTCAGCATGGTCGTCAATTCGCTCGAGCTGCTATTCGACATCTCTTCAATGTCCTCCCGGTTGCCTAGTATCAGTGTCTGCCAAGCGTATCAGTAAGTAAAGTAACTAACCAGCTTTAAATATCAAAATCGAGCGAATACCAAGTTGGCGAGCTCCCTAAGGGCTTGGCATTCCCCGTAGGCCCTGAGCAGCGTGGTCACGTTCTTCTTGGGGTCAGGCCGCGAGAGGGCGAGAATTATGGGCTTGTGGGGATTGGTGAAGAACCGCATAATCTGCGCCACAGGAACACAAGATGAGAGTGTATAGACAGAGGAGGTGTTAGTAGTCGGAGTTTGACCTCGGACCAAATAGGAGGGAGGTTTCTCTTGGACTGGTGAGAGCGATCGGAGGCGATCAAGGACTTGAGATCAGCGTCGGAGATGGAGTCTTGAGCGGTGACGTTGGAGAAGTCCATCCCGGGGGGGATGACGACCATCCTGGGCATGTAGCGGCCGAGGCAGCTGACCCCGCGGCGTCGCCTGACGCGGAGCTTCCTCTCCAGCTTGAGGTCGAAGCCGTCGTAGAGCCCCCACTGCTCCTCGATCTCCTGGCGGGTGCTGGTGACGACCATCTCGGCCACGTCGAGCCCCAGCTCCTCCCCCTCGATGCGCCTCGCGATCTTGTACGTCTCGTTGATCTCCTCCCTCGTCACCCTCCCCTGCTTCATCAGCTGCTCGAACTTGTTCCGGCCCAGCGAGTGGCCCGTGAGCACCATGGGCACGTTGAGCGACGCCGAGAGGCGCGCCGCCACAAGACCCCCGTCGGCGTAGTGGCCGTGGATCACGTAGGGCCAGACGGGGCGGCCCGCGGAACCCGAGCCCACCTCCTCCCCCAGGGCGCGCGCCATGTTGACGATGTGGGACAACGCGGCGTCCACGAAGTCGGGGACGTGGGGCCAGAGGGACTCCTTGGGGAGGTAGGCGGAGGCGGGCCCGCATGGGATGCGCACGATGTAGGCCCCGCAGCTTCCGGCGGCTTCCGCGGAGCAGAAGAGCATCTCGTTGGGCTCGCCGTAGGAGGAGTCCACGTCCGGGGAGGTGATCTGGCGGGTGAGGAGGTCGACTCGGTAGACTCCTGGGGTGGCGGCCAGGGCCCGCGCGAGCTCCACCACGTACTTGACTTGCCCGCCCGTGTCGGAGTCTCGCCCCAGCTCCATGTTGTCGCCGCGGATGAGGCCGTGCATGCTGATCAGGACGATATAGAGCTGCTTCTGCTGATGCTGATGCTGGTGTTGCTCCGTGAACATCTGGACCTCCGAGTTTATGCGAGCCATCGGAGGCGGAGGAGGAGGAGCAGCAGCGGGGGTTCCAATGGAGTCTTGGCGCTCCAGCTCCAGTGGAGCCTTGTGCCCGCTCTCTTTCTCTCCTTCCGACAGCTCCGACAAGTCTGCCGCCGCGTCGTGCCTCCCTTCTTCCCTCTCTCTCCGCCGCTTCGCCAGCCTCTGCGCTTCGTCCCATTGTATCTACACTCCCAAAACCCGTTTCACTTTTCACCCTCAAAATTTGCAGATGGTTATTACTGCTAAAGGGTGATCAACATTAAACATGGGCACTTTATCACACAAGGACGGGTGACATTGGGTAAAAGAAATATGGTAAACGAATCGGGGCTCTTTTAGGCCACGGCAGTTCGACTGATCAGTGACGTCTCTGTGGCCCGAGCTTTAAGTTTACGGGGAAATTATACGATTATTCTGTTTTAAGTAAATGCTAGTCGATAGAAATGAAAAGAAAACCTGTTTCTTCTTGCGGGCGAGATGCCAGATGCGCCAGCACATGTTCTCAAGCCTACTGCCGGGTTCCCGCGCAGTTCTCGTTGCTATTACCTGCGTTTGTATATCAGGTAACATTATTTCATCATCCTTTAATTAATTTATTTCATCGTCCTTTTGTAACAATATTTCACCACTCTAAGTACGTTATTACATTCCATATTTAATCTTAAGGTTAGTTCATCTGCACGTGAATCTGTTCTAATTTTATTGTTTTTAGGCTTGTATATTTTGTAGTCTATTAAGTTGGTGTGTCTTGTCCTTCTATCTGAAGAGATTCAAACAAGGTACAGTTTAAAGAGATATATGTATGCGTTTACTAGGGGGTGAATTTATTTTTATAAAAAATTTAACGTCCAACTTCTACATCTTCTAATAAATTTACACGATCACAAATTATTTTTAGAGCTCAACTCCGATTGCGAGCGAATTCAAGCTATTCGATTTTGCAAGTACATAAAACCTCTGTTTTCTGTATTATTTATTTTCTAAAAAAGAATATAAAAAAACTGTAATATTTGTCACATATTACGAATCTGCGGTCCAGGAACAGGAACCACGAATAAAAGTATGTGTGGGACCACACACAGCAAGTTGCTCCAAACGTTGCATGCCACTGACTCTTCCCATACTCTTCGTTCGTCACACGTATCAAAATCAGTCTCACGTTACTATATCTTAAAATATTATAAAAATCAATAAATAATATTTTGCAACAAATTATACATCGTAGGCAGTTCATTTTGAAATATCTTATAAGCTTATAAAAATCAATAAATAAAATTTTGCAACAATTTATGCATCGTAGGTAGTTCATTTTCGAAATAATTTATTTCCCCGCAACGCAACCAACTAAATTAACATAAAGCAATAAAGCATTGTGATACACAGGTCATATATACACATGATGTTATTGTTGTTTAATACGAATAAATCTTGGATATAATAACGACAAGCATAGGCTTTATGTTCTTAATCAAAACATGGATTACCATGCTAACTAAGTCTAAAGGTCCTCCACAATATATAATATATATATATATATATATTTATATATATTTATTGAGCCCATATATTTCCTCGATGGTATACGTAATCCAGAGAAAAACAGAGAAACCTAGCTATATATATATATATATAGGGAATGAGAATACACGTAGTTAATTATCGTAATTGTGTTTAGATGTGAGAATACAGAAAGAAGAAGAAATAAACCTTAATCCAAGTTCTATGGAGATCAGACTCGTCAAAGCCGTTGACAACCTCTTCGACGAAGTACTTGGTGGGACTAAACAACTTATCAGCTTTGTCTTTGCTGCTACCTTCAAACTTGGATATACTCTTGACCATGTAATTATTATTTCCTTCATTGACCTTCTTCCTCGCAGCACTCCCAGCGTCCAATATCGCCTCCAGATACCCGTTTATCCACTCGTTGCTTGCCATGTCTCCACACAAAGATCGACTCGAACTCGATCAATATATATGTATAGACTATGTATTATGTGCGTGCATGTGTATTGGAATAAGATGATATATTGCGATCGATCATAATATAGGAGTTATAACAAGAGTAGTCATAGAAAGAAGATGAAAAAGTGGTTTCAATGGGAATATAATTTGGTTTGAAACCGAGTATTTTCGGAAAGAACAATGCTTTTATAAAAGGCTTTTGTCTTCTTAAATTATTAATATTATTTATCATTGTTATTATTTCTATTATTATTATTATTATTATTATTATTATTATTCTTTTCTTTAATAAAAATATACGAGTTTGTCAACATGCATTGGGTTGGGTGGCTTTGGTTGTTCCTCTTCTAATCTTTATTCTTTATGGGAGTATTTTACCCAAACATATCTTCTTATCCTTCTATTATTCTCCACCATACACCCAAAAATCGAATTCCAATTGTTCATGCGCTTACTAATTTACTAACACTCTTACTATAAATGTCACTAATTTAATCATATGTGTAACTAAACGTGTATGTCGTTTCGCTAATAACCACGATAAAAATATGTGATCGATAATTAATTTCACAAAAACTATAACTTTTGACTCTAGTGATATAGCTAGCTACCTTTATATGCTATAATTTCCTTGAAGATATTACACGTCAAACGGAAACTTCTATACGGTATTGTATTCTATTAAGACAAAAGAAAAAGGGAAATCAAACAGAATATAACTTAGAAAGAAAAAAGAATATGCCATGTTTCTGAATTATGAAGTTAATTGAGCTATATTAAATAAATCAGCAAAATACTATTGCTTTTTCTTTGTAATGGTTTTTATTTTTTGCAAAATAACATAACTTTATATTGTCTTTCAGTGCAATGTCGAGTTTCATTTTTTTAATAAAGTCGAGTTTTGTGAATTTTGTTTAATTAAAATGACAAGTGTTTACCATAAAATAGATCATAAAGCACAAATATATTCTATTAATGATTTTTTTATTGATATTAATCGATACAAAATCCAAATCAGTACTCTAATTATCAAAATTATGATTTTGCAATAAATAAATAAAAAAAACTTAAATCAAACTACCATTTTCCGTGTTCAAATTGCAACATCAATGCATGTATTTCACGCCTGAATCAATAATTTTAATAATTATCAACTACTGATTTTTACCACTTTTTCTGGTTTCATTATCCACGTTTCAAAAGGTTAATTTTTTTTAATAAATATAGTGAGAATCTTTATGAGTAAGAGGTTACATAAAAAAAATTACATATATAAGTATACATGTCATTTTCCTTATTTCTTTTAAAGTTCGTTTGTAATAAAGATTTCACGAGCATTGTCATGTGTGCACATAAATTTAGCGTGGTTTTGATAGTATTGGTAGAAAAGTAGAGGTGCTTGGCCTTGTAATTCTTTCCTCTCAAAAGACTGCTATTTGGCTGTCAATGCATCACGATGCAATACTACTCATGTGACACCAATCACTAATAAAGCTTTAAAACAAATATTAAGTTGCTTTGTTATTATAATAGTTCCCAGCAAATGAAAAATATATAAATATTTTTTAAAAAAAGACCATACGTTGACCTTACTCTTTTTCTTGCAACACTATTGTATATGGTCAATAACATTTTAGAGTGCCAAATTTAAAGTTTTCAATAAATATACAAATTGATATTCTAAAGTTTACGATATACATATACTATATATAAAAATTTTATCCCAAAAAAACTTAATCACGAAAATTTTATATATTACATTATGAACAACATTTACATTATTAAATATTAATAAATAATTACGAGTGTTAAAAAAATACAAAAAATCAATTATTTAAACATTATTTTAATTTTTGTGACTTAATTTGTAATGTTACCATTTATATTATATTACTAAAATGCTACGCTCTAACATACGTTTATTTCTATTGTATGTTCGAAAAGTATAGAATAAAACTTGTTTGGTAATTTTACCTGTGTAGCCGAAAATGAGGATTGTATAGCCAAGTGGAGATACAAGTTATACGAAAGCATATTTAATGCTATGTAGACCGAGTAACAACTTCTATTTTAGGACTCGGAAAAAATGTTGTCAATTAATAGTGTATGATGACATGTAGATTCGGAAGAACACGTATGTGAATGTGCAAAGTTAAATGTATATAACTTTAACATAGTGATACATAGTGACTTGATGATGCTAACCCATGCCACTAGAGAAACAATTGTGGGATATTATATTAGTATATATAACCAAAATAGTTTTCATAAATTTGGCTGTTATATATAGGAGATAGATTCTTCATAGAAGTTGCTTTCCGTTATTCCCTTTCGAAACGAATAATGCCATGAACCCTAAATGATGGGGGTCTATACGTGACAAAGTGGAGAATTGAAAAGAGAAAGTATGCTTACAAAAAATGATCAATGATACATACCCTCTCTTTCAAATAATAAGATGTGTTGGCTCCATCTTACAGGGTATTTTTTAAAAAAAATTAGTTTTTTTTTTTATTTTTGATAAATTTTAAGTGTCACAATGTCAATGTTGATTCATTAGCAAATAAAAATTTATTAGAACTAGAATATTAGTCATAGATTTATTGGTCTGTTTGTTTGTAAAAAAATTATCTTAATCTCAATATAAGCGAACTATTAAAAACTACAAAGTTGTTTCTTTGTCGCTTAAAATCGCTTATAATGTTGCTTGTAAAAGTAAAATAAACGTGATTTTGATCTTTAAAGCGACTTTTGTCGCTTCTAAAAGCTTTTTTTTGTCCTAATGTCCTCGGTTCGAGTGCTGGTCGCCCCATGTTTGCGTTTGTGTTTTTGTGTTTTACGGGTTGTTTTTATAGGAATTGTATGCTTTATGATTTTTTATTTTTATTTTTGACTAACAATATTTTAACTTTGAGGATGCTGTTTCTCAAATAAGTGTTTGGTTTTGTGGTTACTGTTATACATACACAGATGGATTTTTTTTCATTTTTTTATGAGTGTACTGTGTATACACTCTTCATTTGCATTGTCATTTTCGTTTTCCTTTTAATTAATGCCCATCTTTATCATCTGAAGAAAGAAATAACGTTTAGAATAAATCAAAACATATAATATATATATAAAACAGCAAAACCAAATTTTGTGTGGAATTTATGAAGCGTTTTTTATTTATGAAATATATTCAAATTTTCTGTGGTGCATATGGCTTGGAATATTAGGAAACGTTTTCTATATTTTCCACAGAAAACATATGATTATGCTAATATTATTATTAGAAAACCAATAAGTTTGAGATATGTTTTATTACTACAGGTTGTAATTTACTCAATCTTTTTAAGTATGCAAAATTAAACAGATGACATTTTTTTCCTCAATTCTTTACCTGAATATCCTTAGCTTAGATGTCTTAAGATAATTATTTTCATAAAAATTAATTATTCCATATATTACGCTAATTGAAATCTTTTTATTTTTTAGTCTATTTAAATTTTTTAAAATCAAGGATTCTAAATGGTTTGCAAGTCGTATACTTGATAATTTTGATAATTTTCATTTTTTATTTATTAAATACGGTTTTTGAATTTTTAAATATTACGGTTAATTGTTTGATGTACATTTAGTCGAGAAATTTCATTTTCTACACCTAAAAACAAATATTCAAATTGGGCCAATTTTATTAAAAATATCTGAAAATAAATTTTAGAACCAAAACAAGACAAAAATACCCTTGTTGGCTATGAGCGCGCGCTGGCTATGAGTAAGGAAAGGCTTAGGATATTCAATCATCTTTAGTTATTTCTTTCATTTTTTAAACTATATATACTATATTATATAGCCTATTTTCATTGGGAACTTATTCGCATGTTACATACCTCTGTCCTAATACTTTTTAGTTGGCTCAGGAGTCTGTATCATACGCATAAAAAACTTAAACTATTATAAAATTTTGTGTTATTGATAATAATATTTAAATATACAAAAATTGCTTTAAATAATCTAAATGAAACATTGATATTATTGTTTGATCATTTTTTTCTCGATTTATTAAATAGTCATTTACTCTGACGTGAGTAGCCGCCGTTAAATGGTTACATTTTTTTGTTAATATATACTGATTTATTTTAATTAATGGTTATTAATCATTTTTTTCCAAACGTTAATCATATAACAATTAATATGTTTCAAACTGCTATATTACTAATTATCCCTTAAATATAAAGGATATCAAAAATATTTAGCATAACTTCATTAGTATTATTATTAAAATATTATGAATTTTTATAAACTTGACTAAATACTCTCTTGGTGAGTCCAGTATTTTCAGCAAACCACATCAATAACAATTCATCAGCACAGTTTACTCTTACCGTGAATAACCTCGATAAACCATTGGTATTCCCAATAACTCGTCAAAACCTAAGTTCTGGTAACAATATTTCGACCCCTGGTTTAAATAATCCGGAGATACCCCTGTTTTGTGCTTTCTGTACCATAGTAAGTCGGTGCAAGAACACGATTGTTTGTGCAACCTTGGAAAAGAGTCTAGCTTTGCATGTACTTACAAGCAAACGTCGATAATAACAGGGGTCAATGGTTCAAAACCAATTGATTATTTGGCTGCAACAATTCAATAAGCGTCATCAATGATAGCTGTGATTCAGCAACTCTGATCGGTCTCTTGCACAATAAATATCCCAAAAAGACCAAACTCTGATCGGTCTCTTGTCGTGAATCAGCTCTCCCCCGACGTTGCATCGTCTCTAATGCTCATAATTTTTCATACAAAATCATTAAGTTTACTGCAGAGTTTAATGCTCTGATTTTACTCTTCTTCTTTCTCTTATCGCATGTTACGTTGTTTTCCACTTACTATAAGCGAAACGAGCTTTGAACTTGAAGGCCTTTAGAATACAGAAACCATAAGCTAGTAATCTAATCACTAATATCTCAACAGGAAAAGAAACATCACTGAACTGAAAGTTGTGCAGAATGGTCATGTGGGAGTGTCATCAGCGCTGGCTTTGCTTCTGAAATACAAACTTTCCCTGACTGTTCCAACCAAAATACTATACTCTCTACATATCGGAACTATTTGAGGCTCAGTGATAAAAAAAGCATAGAAAGACAACTAAGTGTATTTTCAGCAAACTGGAACACAAAACAGATGTCGTAATCCCTCATGCTTTAACCGCAGCTTGATAGTATATACCCAATATAGAAACCACACAACTTTCAGTGTGACCAAAGTAAAAGATAACACTTTCACCCACGAAGCAGTTCTTCTTTCCAGGGATTACAAAGGCTTCTTTCGTTTCAGAGATCACACTGGATTTTTTTTTGTAAGCGGTGCTTGACTGGTGTTTCTATTCATATGCATTCCCTAACATTTCGGACCCAAAGACTACTCTATTCTCAAAATCTGAACTCTTTAAGAGGTTTGAAGATAGACAAAAGCACAGAAGAAATATCCACAGAATTTTCAGCCAACCCAATAACAACAGAATCCCAAACACTCTTGCTTATCGCAGTCCGAATAGAAATCCTTTACAGAGGCATACTAAACCAGAAATTAATATTGTAAATCGTAATGTAATGTGTGAAAAAGAACATCATTTACATGATAATGATCTTGGCAATCTGTTCGGGGACTATGATCACTTCAGTTCTTCAAATGTTAACCCAAAAAGTGATGCGTATCCATGTAACAATCAAGAAAAATACTCGAAAGATCCGGTAATCATAATCAAACCCTTGTCTCAGCCACAAAACATGAACATCGTAAAAAGCCCGTATAAACATCGAAACACACGCATATTTACCTTTCTCATCGGTCTGCCATGCGATAAACTTACACAAAACTGCAGATGAGCAAATCAACAAAACCTGCCTCAAATTGATATTACCACGACCTTAAAGATCCGAAAGCCGAGCAGAGACTGTTGAAGACAAATGAAATACTCTGTTCCAAACATTCATTCAAAGTTTCGAAACTAGCTACTACATAAACATTACCGAACTGAAACTACAAACTGCCTCCATCACATCACACGAATTCAGAAACCGAAAATGAAACGGACCAAGCTGTCTTACAAAACACAGATAAATCACGCCAATAAAAACGAAAGGAACAACCTTTTCACTCTCTCTCCGAGCCATGTCAGTAGCGATCGTAGGAGGAGATATTCTCTCCCCTTCTGGGACGGTCGTAAGGGCCGGGCCTATCCCGATAAGTCCCTCTCTCGAAGCGGTCGGGCCCGCCCGGCCTGGGAGCCACCTCACGGATGTAACCCCTCTGAGTCTCTCTCCCGTAATCGCTCGGGAAGTCTCGCTCGACATACCGGTCCGGCACATAGCTCTCACGGGTGGGCCCCGGCCCGTACCGGTCCAGGCTCTCATACCTTCCCTCCACTCGCTGCTCGTACCTCCCGTCCACTCGGCGGCTCATCCTCTCCTCGTAAGGGTCCACCCTCACGCGCCCAAACTGGGACGAAAACCGGGGCCCACCACCACCGCCACCGTCGCCGGAGGGGCACTCTCGGGCAAAGTGCCCCGGCCGGCCGCACTTAAAACAGTCCGACGACCTCTCTCCGCCGCCGCCCCTCCGGCCACCGTAGTCTCCTCCCCTGGAGTGGTCAAAACCGGAGTCATCGCCGCCGCCCACTTTGGGCTTCGCCTTGTTCACGGAGATCACACGGCCGTCCAACTCGCGACCGTGCATATCTGTGATTGCGTCGTCCATCGCTCGGTGGTCCACGAACGTTACAAATCCGAACCCGCGGGACCGACCGGTGTCTCTGTCTGCCACAACCTAAACGGAAAAAAAAAAACATCCAACCGTAAATCCATCTCTCTTTATCTCTCTCTCTCTCTCCCCCTCTGTCTGTTTCAATTCTCTGTTCATTCAAAGCCTCGAAATTTCTTCCTCAACTCCATGTTTTGACTACTGTCACCGCACAATGAACGGGCCAAATCGCTAGTCACCGGTGAACCAAAATATCTCCGAATTCACAGAAAATTTCACATCAGACAGCATTAAATAGCAGCGGATTTTTCCATATCAGTAGTGAGAGATAAACATATTATGAATCAATTTATTTCTATTTTCCATCCTCAGAGTCAGCGAATAATCAAATCTGAAGTTTCAGAAAAAAAAATACTAATTTGGCGAAGTGAGAATCTAACGCAAAAAATTTAGGCTTTGAATGTATATATAAGCTAGAAGCGTCTAAAAGATCTTAATTACCACACATTCGACGATTTTTCCATAGCGACTAAAAGCGTCTTGAAGCTGTCGGTCGTCGGTTTCCCAAGCCAATCCTCCGACGAACACTCGATTCTCATCTCTCCCCGACATCCTCAGATTTGGATTCGACGTTAAGATAAAAAAAGGTGGAAAATTTTCGCTAATAGATCTGAGAACGAGAGATAATGAGATATGTTACCATCGTGCGAGCATCATTTAGAATTTGATTTCAGTCTAGGAAATGCAAAAATTAGGGTTTCTACAAAATCACGAAAGAGGCGAACCTGTTCCACCTCCGCCAACGATGACTTGTTTGCCAAAATTCAAAACGAGCGGAGACCGGACGCCGGAGCTTCTGCAGCTGGTGAACGAGGAGGCCCGAATAGTCGAGATTAGCTCCGTCGGCCTCCTAGATCTGAACTCCTTCTTGCTGAACCAGATCCATGCAACAAAGAAGAGCTGGAGAGTGAGTTGAAGTTAGTAAAGGTTTAGCACACCTGGTGGTCGGCTCGTTGCATGAGCTCCAGTGTGCGGATTCTCGATGGCCACGATCTGCATGAGCTTCGATATCAGATCTGATAGCACAGAGCGAGAGCGAGAGAGAGAGAGAGAAAAGAGAAGATGAATTGATTATCAGCCCAATATGCATTTCCAAGCCCAAACTTTAACTTTGATGGGTCTGCAACGATTCTTGGTGTTAGGGAACACGTGGGTCAACCCGTTTAAATTTAGATAATTGGGCTCACGTGTTATAAATATTGGGCCGATAGTGGGAGCCCAATAGTTCCGGGTCCATACGATAAGGTCCAATACAGTAATGAAATCTCTTTTTTTCTTGTCCATCTGGCCAATTTCTCTCTCGCTGACTCTCGTTTTGAATTTCGAAACTGAGCCGAGTCCTTCTGCGAAGAAGAGAACCACGCGTGTCAAGCGAGTCAAGGCATCCAAGCCCATGGCCGTAGAGACACGCGTGGTATCTTCACTTAATCTCCTTGAAAAACTGTAAGCCCTACATTCTTTCATTCTAAAAAAGAATCGATTTCCCTTTCTTCAGAATTCATCTTCAAAAATTGCTCGTGTAGAGGGGCTAACTATTGTCGTCTGATCAATTAGAGATTAAAAGCATTTCGTGTATGAATGCCATTCTGTTGAACTATCTTGGCCGTAATGAAAGGCGAAGAAGAAGAAGGCAGAGATCTTACTATTATATCTCTCACTCTCATTAGCCTAGAAAACATCCGAAAACGAAAACGAATGATTTCATCAGACGGCGATGGGTTCACTGTCAGTGGTCCGATCAGTTCTGCTGAGCATTTTGTCGAACATTTGGCATGCTTTGTCGATGAGTTTGTTCTTATTGACCATTAGTCATATAGCCGGCGAAGAATTTCCACGTGTCCTAACATAGACTATCCTTTGGTAGGTCCCAAGAAAACGGGATTCCTTTGAAATGACCAAATAGATAGAGAGAGTATTTTTTACTGACCCGTTTGGCGTCGGCGGTACGTCGGAGGGCTGCCATGGCGGCGGAGGAGACGAGGTTTAGCGCGAGAAGTCCTCCGGCGATCAGAGAAGCGCTCATAGCCAACCTGAAAGCGAGATAGTATAAGGGTGTTTTTGTCTTATTTTGGTTTTAAAGTCTATTTTCAGATATTTTTAATAAAATTGGCCCAATATGGATATTTGTTTTTAGGCGTAGAAAATGAAATTTCTCAACTAAATGTACATCAAACAATTAACCGTAATATTTGAAAATTCAAAAACCGTATTTAATAAATAAAAAATGAAAATTATCAAAATTATCAAGTATACGACTTGCAAACCATTTAGAATCCTTGATTTTAAGAAATTTAAATAGACTAAAAAATAAACAGATTTCAATTAGCGTAATATATGGAATAATTAATTTTTAATAACGATTTATTTTTATGAAAATAATTATCTTAAGACATCTAAGCTAAGGATATTCAGGTAAAGAATTGAGGAAAAAAATGTCATCTGTTTAATTTTGCATACTTAAAAGGATTGAGTAAATTACAACCTGTAGTAATAAAACATATCTCAAACTTATTGGTTTTCTAATAATAATATTAGCATAATCATATGTTTTCTGTGGAAAATATAGAAAACGTTTCCTAATATTCCAAGCCATATGCACCACAGAAAATTTGAATATATTTCATAAATAAAATACGCTTCATAAATTCCACACAAAATTTGGTTTTGCTGTCTTATATATATATTATTTGTTTTGATTTATTCTAAACGTTATTTCTTTCTTCAGATGATAAAGATGGGCATTAATTAAAAGGAAAACGAAAATGACAATGCAAATGAAGAGTGTATACACAGTACACTCATAAAAAAATGAAAAAAAATCCATCTGTGTATGTATAACAGTAACCACAAAACCAAACACTTATTTGAGAAACAGCATCCTCAAAGTTAAAATATTGTTAGTCAAAAATAAAAATAAAAAATCATAAAGCATACAATTCCTATAAAAACAGCCCGTAAAACACAAAAACACAAACGCAAACATGGGGCGACCAGCACTCGAACCGAGGACACACAGAGCCTCGTGTATATTTGTAGCTCTAACTCAAGCACCGTGATTAAATGCATCCAATAGAATCCGAGTGTAAGAACCTCCGGCAAAAAACGAAGAAAACATAATGAGAAAAACAATTTGACGATGGAGCGTAGAAAAAAAAAGACATGACATCAAAACGTCTCTTCCAAAACGCAAACTACATCTTCTTTGACTGAGGAAACCACTACTAATTGACAGATCAAATAACTTGTTTTCCTCTCCGAATCTCATTTTTGCAATAAAGCCATTATCCTTTTCCATTCCGTTGTGCGCATAATAGTGCAAATCTTGTCGCATAATCGGTCTTATTTCAACTTACATTGAAAAGAAATTCCCAATACAGTGATGAACCTCTTTTTACATTTTATTTTATTTTGTGAAAGACCATTGAAAACATTAGTCATGTGTCAACTACCGAGTAACATATTAAATTATTATAATCCTCTTTATGTCAATTTAATCTTAAATAAGCGTTTGAAGTTCTACACGGGGATTATTCTGAAGTGACATGACATCAGAATTTCCCACCAGGAATTCTCTCAAACTGCCATGAAAATATCTGTAAATTATGAATTATATCTTCTTTTATTAGTTGTTGCATCAGATACCTTAAAGGCATATGCTGTCCTCGCGGTATTGGACATGTGGATCCATTTGGCCGAGTAAGATAGGCTGAAATATGTTAACAATGATCTTCCTTTCGGTAAAAGGACTGTGAACGTTCAAATTCTAAATAAAAATGTAGACGGAATAATGAAGCACATTAGCATCCAAACGTGCAAATGGAAGAGAGAAAAAATTTAAAGAAAAAAAATATTAAAGTTTGTGAAAAGAGATAGCATATATGGAGTGAGAAATTTGTAAACCCAAAAACATTAAAAATATCCAGATTATACTCATCTTTTTAGAAATATTTAAAACTAAATTTTAGGCTTAAAATCGGACAAAAATACCCTTAACCTCATTTATAAAATTTCTTAGAGATTTCACTCTTATTTTCAACTCAAATTCTTTCTAAATCCGTTGGAATCATCTAAGATCGTCGAAATAGTGAATATGTTATTTCATTAATTCTATTTTAATCACTTTTGTAGTCGTTTTTTGTGTTAAAATCATTTTTCGATCGAGAAAAAATAAGTTCGTCAAAAATTTGGAAAATTTTGGACAATAGCTTAAGTTGAAGACCATACCATCGTACGATGGTGTACGTCGTCGTACGATGGCTATCAACCAACATTTTCGTATTAAATTATCAGATTTTTGACGAACTCATTTTTTCTAGGTCGAAAAATGATTTTAACACCAAAAACGACTACAAAAGTTATTTAAATAGAATTAATGAAGTAACATATTCATTATTTCAATGATCTTAGATGATTGCAACGGATTTAGAAATAATTTGAGTTGAAAATGAGATTAAAATCTTTAAAGATATTTTTGACCGATTTTAAGTTCAAAGTCTAATTTTAGATATTTTTAAAAAGATGAGTATAATTTGAATATTTTTAAGTCTATGAAATTTCTATACGGAGATGTGAGTTGAGAAAGTTACATGAATGAGATATTTGCAAGAAAAAACCAAAGAAAAGCTCTTTAACATATTGGGCTTTGAGAAATATGGGGCTCAAAATGATATCACATAAAAATCCAAAAATGGATCTTTGGAGGAATATCCATATTTTTATAATCAACTATAAGAATATATCTGGCTCAAAAAAAAAAAACTATAAGAATCTCTCATGGTCGCATTAACCAGTTACCGGAGATTTAAAAAAAAAAAAATTATTAATAATAGTGTTTTCTTTAGTGAAAAAACTATATTCAAGTAGTAAAAACCTCAGTTAAATTTATAAACCCTAAATATTAAATTTCAAGACTTTTTCAGTTATACTATGCTCGGGTGAAATATTTTTCATGCAGTGCCGTACTTTGTTGAAAAGCGAAAAGCAATTCTGCTCAAGCATGCAACACGTTCATCAGCTGCATTTTTTATGGAATCAGAATCCAACTTAAGAGACTCAGGCGCAATGAGTCGAAACATAAAAACACAGAAACGACCAATAAATAACGAAATATGGGGAAATATTTGCTAGTTAAGTATGAACACACGACTTGCAACGGTTGAGCAATTTCTTCGTAATGCAACTTTAAAAGGCACTGCATTGTTTTATTACCTCAGCTTGAGATGCAACTAAGAGAACACTATTCGAACCTATCCTCTCCGTGTTTTGTCCATAACTTCAATGTATTTCTTCGGAATCCCATACTGTTCAATCAAATGCTTTGCTAAGTTTTCGATTACGCCCCCTTGGACCAAGACTTCGTGTCCCTTCTTTCCTGGAACACCAAAACGTAAAGCGTATGATTCTCCGTCGAAGCATTTAATTTGTGCAACAATTATAGAAAAGTAGTTCTGCGAGACACCTAGCTTTAAAGAACCTGTTGAAGAAACTCCATACGATTGGGTTTCATTTAAATCTCGTACTCCTAAGAATCTTAACATATATAAAACAAAATACTAAAGATGATTACTCTTCTGATAGCCACAAAAGATTAGTACAAGCGTAGTATCTATAGCAAACACTAAACTCCGGTTATTAAAAGAACATCCTTTCTAAATAATATCATCTCATAAACCAGAGTAATTACCCTATCAGCAAATAACTACGAAAATACTAGACATACCAGGAAGTTCAGCTATGGTAGTACTGCAAGCAAACTTCTTCTGCAGCTCAGATGCCAGAGAGTCGGGGTCAATCAAAAACTGTTCCATTCCAGACAGTTTCGTCATTTTTTTGTTACCCTGTCTTCTCTCCGTCATAATTTGGACAGTTTTCAAACCTCCTTTACGGACAACAGACTCATTCCCTCTGAATACTACGTGATGTGGTTGCATTCTGCTCACAAACTTCGGTCCCAGATCCCTTTTATGAATTTCAGTTGGGAATGTTGTGCCTTTTTTTATGACACCCTTGTAGAGCACGTCGCACAACAGCGCATCCAATGTGACACAGGACTTGTCCGTTGGCTTAACGAGATTTTCATTCTCGACGTATTTATAGACGATATCAGTGGCCTCTGAAGCGCTGTAAAGCGCTCCTTTATCAGCTCCCACAGCAGTGAAGATTGGATTCACGTGTACGCTTGATTTATACACCTCGGCAACTTCAAGAGTTTTACTTGACCTAGTTTCAGCAGCAGGTTGGTCGGCTGTTTCCTCGGGTTTTTCAACTTTCTGCTTCTCTGGCTTGAAAGATACATATTCTGGGTGACTGCGATTGATGGTATATAATACAGCCTCTTTCTTGTGCTTATCTTCCCGGACATTTATCTATATAACATATGTATTTTTGTTACTTATGAACAAAAACATTCAGCCTATTGCGAAGTATAACATGTAGGTATTAAGTTAAGTCCAATATAGGATATTAATGATATAAGGGTAGATAAAATCCACTGTTTAAGTCTCGCTAAAAAAGAAATATGCATGTCTATATTATCGGATGAAACTTAATTTGCTACTACATGAAACATATTTTTTAAACAAAAATTGCTCTAAATAACCAAATGAAACATTAATATTGTTATTTGGTCATTTTTTTTTGTTTGTTTAGTAAATAACCATTTATTGTGACGTGTCAATTAGTAATTGGTGTTAGTGAATTACATTTTTAGTTAATATACACAGATTTATTTTGATTAATGGCTATTAACCAATTTTTTTTCCAAACGTTGGCTATATAGCAATTAATATGTTTCAAAGTGCTATATTGCTACTTATCCCTTTTTTAAAAGACTACTACATGAAACTTTAATTCACGTGGATAGATTAATTAATATAACCCTCTCCTCAGAAAACTTAAACTCAATATCCAACAGCCGTGGCAATGATGTCAACGCAACAATGACCTCGAAAATTAGACTCCCTCCCTCTCTCAACAGAATGACTTTGCACCAAAGGTTATAGTTTCCACGAATTTGTCCAGTAAACAGAGTAAGAGAGTGACACATACCAACTTTTCCGAAGATTTAGCTAGTAACCACTTAGACAACTTCTTATGCGATGACTTCTTGATGTCAAGGGTGACCCCCGGAGGTCTACAAGGTAAAATGTGGTTTGACCTAAGAAATCACAACGGAATCATCAGAATCTGTTAGTAGAGCCAGCAAATACCTTTAAGACAACTAGAAATAGTGTTTAATCACATTATTACTCTTACAGTATGAACCTCACTCATTTTATCTACATAGAATAAGGGAAACATGGTACAAAGTAGTTTCTGGACTTTCAAGAGGTCCCCACTCTGCCAAAAAATGAACTTTTTCCCTCTTCATACAGTTGTATTACAATCAGTGTGATTTTCTTCTACCATAAACTTCCCATTGATATACCAAATACAGCTAACAATCTACTGGTTATTATAACTGCTATATTCCTTAAATACTAACAGCTTACCACAACGTGCTTCCCGGCATGGGCAAACCTTTGACGGTCGTATGCAAAGCCTGCAAGAGACACTTGTCCAAAAGCAAGTCCATCTCCTCGGGCGACAAAGGGTGTTGATCCTCCGCAACTGCCTCGTTATCAGCGGCCGTGTCATCCAATGATAGCGCCAGGTCAGCCACACCAGAAGCTATATCCACAGCCGTATCATCATTTCCAGCCTCAACTTCGGCCAGGGAGCGATCCTCCGCAGCATCATCCCAAGAGCCCTCCTCGTCCTCGTCACGAGAAGCTTTTTCTCCGCTCGAGGAGGAGGCCTGTAAAGAGGCGGGATCCGCCAGCACAACGTCTTTATAGAATCCTGCATTTGGCACAAACTGGCCTTCGACTGATTCCCTGAGAACCCAAAGTTGACAGTTCAGTCACGAACAAATCATTTAGTAATTTCTTTTGCGGTTATTAAAAAAACAAAAAAACAGGGAGAACACTATGAAACAATAACAATTTTGAGCAACTAAAATGAGAGTATGATATATCAATCAACATTTACATCTGAACACTGGATTTTCTATTTCATTTGTGCACTTATTTTCTTTAAGAAACTTGATAACTAGTTTTCAGTTTTCATACGCTATAATAACTCTTTAGCCAGTTGTACTAACCAAAGCGAGTCTCCATAATAGTGAGTGATCCTCAAAGCCTTTCCACGCCAGCCTGCTTTAGCAGCCTCTGTGTTGCTCATCGTGGTACTCCCAACCTTCAAAACGAAGATGAAGTGTTTCAACAAAGCTATTTACCTTTAATCAATTGTTGTCTTTCTACTGTTGTGTGCATTGAAAAATAAAACTGAGGAAAAACGTAGAACTAAAATTGAGAATTCATTTTTCTTGGTAAAATATATGGCACATGAAAATCCAGGTGACTCCGAGGGGCGTTTGGGACTTTGATTTAGGAAATATAGACAATCCACAACATTAACTCTGACTTCCATCCACAAAAGAGAACTTGAGTTTCCTTTGCACTTTCCTTCTTATTTCATATTCCAAGGTAGATATAACTTCAAACATATCATAAGTAAACAAGAAAGGCCTTACTGCTATTGGAGCGGGGTTCCCAGGGACTTTGACAGACCAAATCTCGCCGGCCGAGAAAGACGGCAGGCCTTCCGGCGGGATCGCAATGCCAGGAAACATGAGGTCAGCGCCGCCGATTATGAACTGCGAAACCTCTCCCCCTTTCAGTACGAAGCTCGGCAACATATCCGGAGCTTGCCACAGAGAATACACTGACCAACCAACACGAAGAGACAGAAAATCTCAACATATGTGCTTAGTAAAATGCTCGTGGCGGCGAGATAGTAATGGATTACCGGTCGGGAAGATATCGGAGCCTCGGCCATCGATGTCGAAGAAGATTGGGAAACCGCCTTCGACGGCGTAGACAAGAACTCGGTTCGGAAACTTGGAAACTGTGATGTCTGATTTCGGAGGAAATATGGAATCGAGAACGGTATCGTCGTCGTCGACGGAAACGCGGCTGAAACGCTGTTTGATGGTTCGCCTGAGCTTTTTCCGATCAGCGCCGGAGAGCCTCTGGTGTGACCTTGTTTCTAGCGCCTTCTTGAACATCCTTTCTCGACCTTCCTCTAAACCCTCGGTTCCTTTGCGCGAGTCTTGTATCCCGCTGTATATGAAAATAATATATTAATCCATAGAAAAATAATAATATTAATTCATCGGATCGGAAAAATACGTAGAAATGAGCTAAAATCCTGATAAGTATAAATTACCCTAATTCCTACTTCATACCAATTCTCTTAAATATTATTTTTCTCAGTATATAGTGTAAGATACACATTATAACTTTTTTATAAGATGTTATCATATAAGTACTTTTTTATACGATATTTTACGATGTTACATGATTTACGATATTGTACTATGATTGATGAACTTTTAATTTTATTTTGTTTTTTGTGTCGAATTACTTAAAATTTATTTATAACGTCTCTTATTCGAAGCAAATTATCGTGTTACATGAATGATGTTCGAGCAATTTTTCATAGAGAGAGAATTTAATTTCGCTTTAGTCCTCATACACGGTCTATTGGAGAGGAAGATCCAGTAAACAATGCCGTTGATCTCAGCAATAAAAGAGTTCAATTTGATCGCTTCGAATACGTTCTCATGTTGGGTTAAGAGGGTCCGATGAAAATCAAGAAAGACAAACGCGGTAGTAGTAGACTCATCAATGAGTACATGAACGAGACGCCGATTTGTAAACTTAGCGCCCTCATCACTGATTGAATCGTGTGCAAGACTTACGATGACGTCTAAAAGTTCGGGTTGTGTGTTTTCGTGCTCGGCTATCTATATGAACAAGCCGATAATAATTTTATTGAAACGAGGTGTTAGAAGTTTTTCTAATAGCCAATACTTATGGCCGTACTTTTTATTTCAATTTTTTGCGTCAAAATTTCTCTTGTCGAGTTTATTTATGTTCTTGTTAGCTTAGGACACACATTTGCATATTAGATCAATTTCTTAATCGCCAATCAGTGATTCTCTTAATTCCGAGTTAGTGCTCTCATTCTATATATATATATATATATATATATATATATATATATATATATATATGTGTGTGTATATACAAGCAAAACTATTTACACTTAGTTGCGGGGTGTTTAATGTATCTTATTTGAAATTGTTAAAATAATTATTAATATTTGTTTGATGAAAAAGATCACACAGAGTTTTTCATAATTAATAATATAAGTTATGTTTTTATTGAATTACATCAGTGACATATCATATAAATAAACCCAAATATTAAAATTAAACCTACTAAAATCATAAATAATTATTACATGCCTTTAAAGTTTTTTTGTGTTCATTCAAAAATTTTGTAAAAAATAAAACACAAATTCTAAAATGAATTGACATTTGATTTCCGTTTTTATGTCATAGATATTGACAGATTTAACTATATACATGATAATATCTGCTATTTAAAGTGTGTACATACCACAATTATATTTATTAAACTTTGAACATAATTATTGAAATTAATACTTATATATTCATTAACAAATAAAAAATTATGATCATAAGTTTTCTCACTGTTCGGAGCATGATACTAGGAGAAAAAAGGCTTTTAGAAGCGACAAAAGTCACTTCTAAAGGCCAAAAAAGTCGCTTCTAAATCACCTTTATAAGCGACATTGTCGCTTCTAATGTATCGCTTCTAATATTTTGAAGCGACGAATTTAGAAGCGACTAGTCGCTTCCAGTGTCGCTTTTAAAGGTCCCGAAAATCGCTAAAAATAGCGTGGGAAAAAACGGAGGGTAACATTTAGAAGCGACTTTAGAAGCGATTTGTCGCTTCTAAATGACCTAAAATATTTTATTTACATGCCTTTAAAAGCGACATTAGGGGAGGGAGGGAGGAGGGACGGACGGAGAGAGGGAGGGCGGAAGGGAGGAGGGAGGGCGGCTGGATGGGCGGGAGATGAGGGAGGGAGGGACGGAGTAGATGGCCGGAGGGGAGGGAAGGACGGAGTATATGGCGTTCGGAGGGGAGGGAGAGGGGGATAAAGGAAGATGTTTTCGAAAGGGGGAGGAGAAATGAGGGAGGGAGGGGAAGGCGCAGGCGTTTTAAAGTCCTAGGAGAATTAGAAGCAACTAGTCGCTTCTAATGTCCTTCAAAATCAAAACGACGTCGTTTTGTAAGTGGGGACATTAGAAGCGACTGTTTGTATAAGTGAAATTTTGGCATAATTATTTTGGAACCAAATAATTTGAGAATAAGAAGTGACATTAGAAGCAACTAGTCGCTTCTAATGCCCAAATTTATATACTTAGCAAAATTTTGGCGAAGAGGTTTTGGAGCCAAATAATTTGGCATTAGAAGCGACTAATTGCTTCTAATGCGCGAATATCTATACTTAGCAAAATTTTGGTGGATAAGTTTTG
This sequence comes from Urtica urens, assembly GCA_958296335.1. NCBI lineage: Eukaryota > Viridiplantae > Streptophyta > Magnoliopsida > Rosales > Urticaceae > Urtica > Urtica urens. The sequence continues at coordinate 26,033,304 of OY282522.1, read as the reverse complement.
GAGCCAAATAATTTGAGCAGTATAAGCGACTTTAGAAGCGACTAGTCATTTCTAATGCCCAAACATATTGAAAAAAATGGCGGGATAGGATGGAGCCAACAATTTTAGTCTTTGGAAGCGACTAGTCGCTTCTAATATGTCGACTCAGACCATTAGAAGCGGCTAGTCGCTTCTAAAATTACAAAAATTCATGTTTTCGGAAAATTCGGGGTGTTTACGTTAGAAGCGACTAGTTGCTTCTAATGCCCCTTATCGCTTCTAAAAGTATATTTTGTAGTAGTGTGATATTCTCACATTCTTTTAATTCTCTAATAGGGATTGTTGTTTTCTAAAATAAAGAAATAACATAATAGAGCAAAAATAAAATGAAAAAGAAAACAAAATGGTGCTTATTCAAATGACATAGTTTGTAATTTTAAGCAATTATTTAGTTAAATAAATAACTTACAATGAATAGTATAATGAATAGTAAAATGTGTCTTAATAAATAATGTTTTAGAAATTTTATTTATATATAATAATAATATATATTTAACTATTAATCTTTTTGGTAACTTTCTCTTGCAGGGTGAAATATATTTATTAGAGTTTGTGATTTCTCTACACATAGAATGAAAGAATTTAATTTTATGGATCTCATAGTTTGTGATTTCTCTACTACACATATTTAGATTAGACCTATGTTGTTAAAAATATATAAATATAAACTTTAGGTTAATTTTGGACAAAAATACTATTGTATTCAAAAATTTTAAAAATCACTATTTCGTCAATCCCCTTTCTATTTTCGGTCGGTACCTCATTTGCTCTAGAAAATTTTGTTTCCCGAAACTCAACCAATATGATAAAATATGATATTTTACGATATTCTACAATAAAATGCGATGTCGTCGAGCTCATAAAATATTGTAACCAACGGTGGAGAAGGCCGAAAATTCAAGAAAATAAATCTCCAAAGAATGTATGTTTTTTATATTTTCTGTGATTAAATCTGTTGCAAGTAATTAGTATAGTATTTTTTTAGTATTATAGTTGTTAAATCGGTTGAATTTTGAGAGATTTGAGCTATTTTTTTAGATTAAAGGGTTTTAGAACTTTTTGAATACGATAAATGTCATCGTACGTACGATAGGCGCAGGATGTTGTATGATGAGATACAATAGTCTTCAAACAATTTTGTACGATGAAATACGATAAGGTGTACGATGAGATACGATAACTTTCTGTACGATATTATGCGATGCATGTACGATGCTATACAATCTATTTTTTTTGTACGATGTTATACGATGACTAATGAAGTTTTTTTTTTTTTTTTTTTGTAGGACCACTTGAAATTCATCTACTAAGTCCTTTTTTGGGAGCGAATTATTTATAGTGGGACCTTCATATTAAAATTGGTCAAGAAAATATTCGAAGAATTCAAAGTTCTCGATCGTGTTAAAGGAAGGTGTTCGATAAATTTTTCGTGCAGACATAACTTAACTTCACTATGGTCCTCGTACACGGCCTATTGGAGAGAAATATCCAGTCAACGGTGTATGAAGAGATCTACTTGGGTCTCGGTGGCAAAAGAGTTCAATTTTGGCCGCCTCGAATACGATCTCATACCGGGTTTAGATTACAAAGAGAGTCCACTCGAAGATCGAGAAAGACAAACGCGATGGTAGAAGACTCGTCGATGAGTACATGAACGAGATGACAGAGTGTAAACTCAGCGCACTCGTCATGGGTTGGATTGCGTGCAAGACTCTCGTGTGTGTCTTCATTCTCGGTTACCTTTTTGGACAAGCCGAGAACAAAGTTATTGAGCCAAAGTAGCATAATTTCGTCCAGTACGTTGAAGACCTCTTCTTATTCTACAACTTAACATGGGAGAACATGAGTTGGGTTGAGACGTTTCTTGGTCTTATAGTCGATTTGAAGCATTACCACGAGGGCCTCTATAAAAAATTGTTGTTGAAGCCTGATGTTGTATAGAAGGAGGTCAAGTAAACGTTGACTGATAAACTACACGCCTTTCAGTATTAGGCGTACGAGGATATCTTGAAAATTGTGGAGGCATTTGAATCGATCGTCGAGATCCAAATGCCGAAAATTCCATCATTGTGTTAAGCGTGGACCTTGAGAAGTTTTGGAGAAAATAACAATAATCTCAGTCTATAATAATTATGAATTGCGAATACATCTTAACACTGTCTTATATTTGCAGTTGGCCATACTTCAAATGTTACAACCTAAGACGACATAGAAAGAGATCTTCAAGATTATCGAGTCGCAAACGAGTAAATATTTGTATCCGATAGATATTGAAGAAGAATATGGGATAGAGCTAAAGAACATCGACAAATAAATCAACATCATCGGTTATGTCGCATAGGAAGTCGATATATGATGATGACGAGATGCATATTCCAAATACTCCTCGAAACTATCGACTGTCGAAAGAATCGAGAGGTCCTCGTCCCGACTCTCTTGATCACCATAACTCCGTTTTCCAAGTCCACCTTTGTCCAAGTGCTCCGTTTCATTGCCAAAATCTTCGTGTAATCATGACGATCCGGTGGTCATTATTGCAGAAATGTGGGAGAAATGCGTTGAAGTCAATAATTAATACTTCATACTCTATAGAAGATCGCCCGGAGCTTGACTTCGACTGCCTTGAGAGTAAAGTGAATAAGTATTAAGCTCGTTTAAATATTTTCTCAAACGTTATCGTATTTTATCTTTTTTATTATAAATTTGAAAAATTATTTCTACAAAAAATTCGTATGTGAGAACGATTGAGCATCGTATTTCACGACGTGACGGGATGATGGGGGGACGCATCCGTACTACGCAAGTGCATGGTGAAGCCCCGCGTAGAAATCTCCCCCTCAAGCCCGCGCACAGCCCATGATCTAAACAAGGATAGGCTTTTATCGTCGTTTATGCCACATAATAGTAGGAATTCTTCGCTGCAAATCCCGGATCAACAAGTTGGCCTATTCAAGTGGCCGCACAAGCATCCAAAAAAGACAAAAGTTATGTCGTAGACCATTATAGACTATCGTGTGACATCGTACGCTATCAAACGCCCTCGTACGATGGAGTACGATGCCATGTGATAGTTTAGGATAATATACGATGAAATTCATAGATTTTTATCGTACAAAATGAATCCATATTTTTTTGCTCTCGTTGCTTCTCAATGAACCCAATAGCGTTACACCAATTGATAAAAGAATATTCAGTTTGTGGTTTTTTCGTGGGTATTTGTTCCTTAGAGATTGCCTTTTATCATTGTTTAAATTTATAAATTCACGCGGATAACTATTTGAAGTGAATATATTAGTTGAATGTTTAATTCCTTTTTTTCTTTGTTACAATTGATTACTTTAAAAAAAAAAATTGTGTAAAACATAAAATTAAGAAAAAACATCGATTTGAAACTAAATAAAGATATTAGTCATATTATGTTATATATTATTTCATTGACTGAAAATGATAACCATCACCAATCCTGGCCTAAACTGAATAACACGGAATATCATCGAATACCACTAATTATGAGGTTTTAGTAAAAATTGAGCATCAATTAACTTAAATTTTAGCTGTTTATGTAAATAATAATGGTCCTATCCTATCTATCCCAAGGTTTAAAATGTCGAGAAAAATCGTCGACTTCGCGCCGTCATGACGCTTTTTTTGAGAAGCCGAAAGTTTTTTGATGTTTTTTCGTTGCGCCACAGAACGCCGACGAAATCGCGACGACCTAGCGCCGAGAAAACGACAGCGACACGCCGCCTTGTGCATATAAAAGGCTTTAAAAAATAAAAGCTTTCATGCGACGGGCGACGTGCGACGTGCGACGGGCGATGGGCGACGTGCGACGGGCGACGGGAGACGGGCGACGGGAGACGGGCGACGGGCGACGGGCGACGAGAAGACCAGAACGTCAATGGCGGCGACGGCGAGAAGAAGATGAGACAGTGGAGAAGAAGATGAAAGTAATCTAAAACAAAATTAGGGTTTTTTAAGCGTGATAGGTAGGGTTATTTCAATTTGGGCTAAACTCACGTATAAAAACAATAACGAGTATGAGCTTACCTATATTCTTAGGCTAAACCCACGCATAAATACTAATAACTTCTTTTAGGCCTTATTTTCATTTTTTATCTTTTAATTTTTATTTAAAAAATTTTGCAACATTATTTCCGTCGCAATTTCCGTAAATTACTGTAATTTCCGTCGGCCACCGCAATTTCTCCCGCAATTTTTTTTTTTCAAATTTCCACATTTTTTCCATCGCAATTTTTATCGGCCACCGCAATTTTCATATTTTCGAGTCATCGGCACGTTATCGACGCGCGCAATTTTAATCGTTGATCTATCCGTAGACCATGATTTTTGGCAAACGCAAGACATTCCTGAATGGGAAGATATTAGACATCTAATAGCAATTAATAATATAATTTGTGAAAGCCACGCCATTTGCTCAATACCCATCACTAAGAACACATCCAAACCTAATATTTGCTCTAGATGTCAAGATTGGTGCATCAAAATCGAGTGTGTTATAAGAATCAATGGACCATGATAATCTAAATGAGTATGTGACTCGTGATTGTAAACAAAATATGAATGAGCCTTATAAGCCGAATTTGATAAAATGTGGATACTATATAGAACGTTTCTTGATTATGAGTACTTGTACAAGTATTTCTATACATATTTCAAGCATAATTTTTTATCATTATACTCAAATTTAAAGTTAAATATTAGATGAAAGCCAACGTCTTATTATCTTGGAAGAGCTCATTAATGGAAGCATAGTTGGGTAATTGTTAATCTATTCATTTGAAGCTCAATATGTTAATTGTTAATGTGTTCATTTGAAGCTAAAATATATTAAATTAAATTATGAAGTTTAAAAGTCAAAATATTGAGATTTTTGTTGAAGAGTTCACTTAGTTGAAATTGGATCAAATTAGAAAAACACAAGGTTTAGAGAAAAAAAGAAAGATGTTATGGCGAAATAACCAACTTTTACACATCATTTTCAATATGTCCAACATTTCGTTAAACTTTTATTAATAACTCAAGTGATTACGTGTCAAATTAATTAATTATATTTATTTTACTAAATTATTTTTTAGATTTCAGTCATTAACAAAAGTTTAACTTGAATCGATACATTAACGCAAGTTTAACCAGACGTATACGATATTGAAAATGCATTATATTTATAAACCTATTACATTTAATAACCATTTTCTTATATCATGTGAATATGGATGTAACCAAGAATAATAGTGTATTATTTTATTTTGGTAATAAAAAAAGATAAACAATTATTTAGTTGTTTTAAAACGGCATTTTTACATGCAACCTCGAATATATAAGAGAAATTGTTCAAAATACTACCATTTGTACTTGGTTTTCCTAATATTCACTAAAATTAATTTTTTCCCAAAATAATAGTACAAAAGTCTAAAAAATACCCCTAAAAGAATTTCTTTACATTTGATTCCATATTCATATTAACCGCTTATTATTATTATTTTTTTAAAAAATTAAACTTTAGAAGGTAAAAATTGTTCCAACCCTAAATTTTTTAATTTTTTCTTAATTATTTTGACCGATAATATAGTGTAGGACATTTGTATTAGTTTTATTTTTTAAAAGGGTATTTCATCTTTTCATATGAAATTTACTTATATTTGAAAAAAAAACATATTTGGCTTAATTTTGAAAAAATAAAAAATAAAAATTGGTACTTTATATAATTTCTCAGTATACAATAAATAAGAACTTTAATATCAACGTAAACACCGTTGGATTACGCGCACCGACCGTCCTCGTCCGTGTTGACAATCGATCTCATTCACTCAACCCAACCAAAGTCACTTTTTTTTTTGGTCTGATATTACGGTTACGCCATTCACGTCAACAACTTGAAAGAAATTTACCATACACAATTGTGTCGCCTTACGTACGTAAAAAAGTAATTGTAAACTATAACGATCGTAAAACGAGTGATATTTAAAACATTCCTAGTCCTAATCTCGTGGTGGATGTATAAATAATCCTAGATCTTATTAAATATCACTTATTAATTCGTAAGGTAAATAAAAGGAACAAACAACAGAGAGGAAGTAGTGGGATTGTATTTAAATCCAAGAGAGTCAGACAAAGAAGTTTAAATTTGAAAATTAAAAAGAGAGACAAGGGGAAATTCCTGTAAGTTTAATACAGTAATTATAAATATTAAAACAAAATGCAAAAAATAAAATAGAAATGAAAATTTCAAAGTAAAGAAGCCAGAGAGAGAGTTGTGAAGGCAAAATTTCAAATCGCGAAGGAGAGAAAAGGAGAGAGAGAGAGAGAGAGAGGCAGAGAAAAAGGGTTCTTCCTTCCTCTCGCAAACGCATTAAGGACAAGCTCATTTATTCTGATAGTTTGCTTGCCCTTTTCCGAAATCTCTAATCTCAAATTCATTCAACACACGAGCTCGCTGAGATCTCGTCCTTTTTCTTTTTTCCAAATCTCTAGGGTTTTGAATCGATCCGATCCGTCGCCCTGGTCCGATTCCTAAATCCTTGGACTCGATTGGATTGAATTTTCAGATCTTTGATCTCCGAGCTTAGCCATGGAAGCGATCGAGGAGTTGTCGCAGCTGTCTGACTCGATGCGCCAAGCGGCGTCGCTGCTCGCGGACGAGGACGTCGACGAGAATTCCAGCTCAAGCGCTTCCTCGAGACGCGATTCTACTTTCCTCAATGTTGTTGCTCTCGGCAATGTTGTGAGTGAATCAGCGAGACATTTCCCGATTTTTTTTTTGTCTGTCTGACTCATTTTCGTTTTCGTATTGCTATGTTTGGTTGTTCGTGGTTTGGTGTTTCCCTGTCGTCGTTTAAGTTTTGTGATCTTTTGATACGATAGTTTATGGTGGATCTCGTGCCATGTATCGATTTGATGTGTTTAAAGATTGGAAAATGCTTCAAAATACGTTTTGTGTATATGATTTTATTGGAAGGCAGCTTGCCAGTACAGGTTTATAAGTTCATTACTGTGTTTGGACGACTAGATTGGCGTGTTTGTAAAATATGATGTTTCCAAGTTCTTTGTTTTCGGGTTTATTGTAGAAATAACCACACATGTTATTATTATTTTGCAGCGAGTTAGCCACTGCAATTTGAAACAGAATTTAGATCATATGCAATACCATTTCTCACAGTTTTGGTTCTTATTTCCTCGAATTTGATTAGTTATTTGACGTGGCAGTGACACTATTGAAAGTTAATTAAAGAGCAAGTTTATAGGGGTGAACGGTTTAGTTGTTCGTGTTATTGTTTGCATTGTTTAAATATCCTCTCATGCTTTTCTTTGTGGCGTTTGATGTGTTTAGGGTGCTGGTAAGTCTGCAGTGTTGAACAGTTTGATCGGGCATCCTGTTTTGGTAAGTTTGGTTCAGAAGATCGCTTTATATGACATATTTGGTTGAACCCATGGGCTGTTACCTTGGTTCTAAGTCTATATCCTCTCTTTGTGCAGCCAACTGGGGAAAATGGTGCTACCCGAGCTCCCATAAACATTGATTTACAGAGAGACGGCTCTTTGAGCAGCAAATCAATTATACTGCAGATTGACAACAAATCACAGCAAGTTTCCGCAAGTCAGTAAAACTATAACTGGTTATTTTATCCTTCTCATTCCCGATTGATGTATACTTATACACTTTAGCAATAAGTGGACTTCTGTATTTCCAGAATGGTCACTAATTGCCTTGCATATGCTTAGTTTACAATGTTCCATATGGCTGTCATGCCTGGTGTTGTTAAAACCCATCTATTACCAATCATTTGTTCGGAGATATTATGGATACAGAATGTAGTGATCACTCTCCTGCGCTTTATTTGTTTGCATTTCTAAAATTGTGTATTTTCAGGTGCTCTGCGCCATTCTCTGCAAGATAGGTTGAGCAAAAGTTCTACTGGCAAGAGCCGGGATGAAATATACTTGAAACTACGAACAAGTACAGGTTGGTTCATGAATTTCCTCATAGATGTAATATTTTTCTATTTCACTGGCTTAAAAATTATTCAATACTTTGAACTTTATGGTAATAATTGGTTCTGGTGACATACAAAAGTAATAGAATTGTGGTATAAACATTTGATAGTATTTTTTTTAGAACTTGGTAAAAATGAGAATCAACAATAATTTCATGTAATGGTGTTTTTATTCTCGCATTTGAACTGTGTCTTCATGTTACATATACCTTGATCTACTTTTATGTTCTGATTCTAACTGCTTCGCCTTTGAAAATCACAGCACCACCACTCAAATTGGTTGATTTGCCGGGATTGGACCAACGGATTATGGATGAATCTTTGGTAAGTGCATTCACCAACTTTAAAGTGGCTGGGTTATGGATAGGTTTACAGTGGATGGTTCATTGACATTGTAATACGGAGTTCATTTTTCTTCTATACAGTGTTCATCGTGTTTTCTTTTGGTACATACGTCTATGGATTTTTGAATGGATGAAAGGAAACATTTAGTGATATTCTAATTGTATGTTCATAGGTTAGTGAATATGCTGAACACAATGATGCGGTCTTGCTGGTTGTAATTCCTGCCTCTCAAGCACCTGAAGTTGCTTCATGCCGAGCCCTTAGGGTTGCCAAGGAATTCGACGGAGATGGTAAATAAATTTAGTTAACTAGAATTATGCTAATTGGCACCCCGATACGAATTGAAAGTTTTCAAATGATAGTATAAGACTTGAAACTAGTTATGCCTTGTCTAATTTCAACCCCCTGTTTCTATTTTCCGTTTCTCTCCGCTTCCTGGCTTTACGTTTTTATTGTTATAAATTTTCAAGTAAGCTGAGGCATAAGTCTATGTTACTATGACCGTAGGTACGAGAACCATTGGTGTTATCAGTAAAATAGATCAAGCTGCTTCAGACCAGAAAGCGCTTGCCGCAGTCCAGGCTCTTTTATTAAATCAAGGCCCCTCAAAGGCATCTGACATGCAATGGGTTGCATTAATTGGCCAGTCAGTTTCAATAGCTTCTGCTCAATCTGGATCAGTTGCTGCAGAAAATTCTTTGGAAACAGCCTGGAAAGCTGAGAGCGAAAGTCTGAAGTCCATTCTAACAGGAGCACCTCAAAGTAAGCTTGGTAGAATAGCATTGGTGGATGCTCTAGCCCAGCAAATTCGCAACCGTATGAAAGTTCGTCTCCCGAACCTCCTATCTGGGTAAATTTCTTTTTTAGAATTTGATGTTTGTATGATGATTTTTCTCAATAAAATACCTTATGAGAAAATCCATTCTGTAAACCTAATGTTTAGAAGACATTAATTAGATTGTTAAATCTTTTCTGTGTTTTTTCAGGTTACAGGGGAAGTCACAAATTGTTCAGGATGAATTAGCCAGGCTTGGTGAGTCTATGGTACAGAGTGCAGAGGGAACCAGAGCTATTGCTTTGGAACTTTGCCGAGAATTTGAGGATAGATTCCTTCAACATATTACGAGTGGCGAGGTGAGTTTATTTGCCAATAATGCGTTTAATGGCAGTAGAAGTTTATGATTTCACCAACTATTTCCTTGTATAAATTTACTTTTGTTTAATCGGACTGTTGGATTCTGTCATCTGCTTGAATTGTAGGGTTCTGGTTGGAAAATTGTTGCCAGCTTTGAAGGAAATTTTCCAAATAGAATTAAGCAGCTCCCATTGGATCGGCATTTTGATATCAACAATGTGAAGCGAGTATGTGATCCGTATTTTCCATGCCACATTAAATTGTATATATTTGATGGTTGGTTTGGTTTTGAACTCAGTTACTTTTGTGGGTAATTTATTTTATTCTTATGTTGTCAGATTGTTTTGGAAGCAGATGGTTATCAGCCATATCTCATATCCCCTGAAAAGGGTTTAAGGTCTTTGATAAAAGGTGTCTTAGAGCTGGCGAAAGAACCATCTCGTCTGTGTGTTGATGAGGTAATGATGGAAATGTTGATAACAGATCCCTCCTAGATTGATGTGAAAATGTCTTGTTTGTGGTGGACAGTAATCTGTGTGTATATTTGTTATTTTTGTGTGTACATGTGGTGAGTTTTTGCGACCCGCACATTTCTGACTTCAAATTTAGTTGCCATGATACATATGTTGTATTCCCCTAAATTGTCTGTATGGTGAATATTAAGGGGTGCGTAGTTGATTTTATTCCCTAACTATGTTATCTGTGATTGAGATTTTTCTCATATTCAAGCGCACTTTCTTACTGATTATTGATTGGATCACCCGGAGTAATAGTGGTTTTGACCTTAAGAATGAGGCATTCCGGATAGGAGTTTAATTGGCGTAGTACAATCTGCAGTAGATTATTGAAGCTAATGAATTGCTGCTGATTTTCTCTTAGGTTCACCGTGTCTTGGTAGATATTGTTTCTGCTGCCGCAAATGCCACACCTGGTCTTGGTCGTTACCCTCCTTTCAAGAGAGAGGTATACCTGATTGCTTCCCTCGTCGTTGGATTTAACACTGTTGCTATTGTATAGTCATACTTGTGCTATAATGTTCATGCTTTAAATTTCTACCAGGTTGTTACCATTGCATCTGGTGCATTAGACGTGTTCAAAGGGGAAGCCAAAAAAATGGTGGTGGCACTGGTAGATATGGAACGCGCTTTTGTACCTCCTCAACATTTCATTCGTTTAGTGCAGAGGAGGTATGTTTACATTCTTAATGGGCTTCTCACATTTTTGGTGCTCGTAGTCTCGTACATCACGAATGAAGCTATTTGAAGGCTGGAACAATGCATTTGTTCTTATATCAAATTATAACCGTTAATGTGTGGCTTTCTTTGGTCCATTCTTGGGCTTTTGTTTTCACCTCAGGATGGAAAGACAGCGGCGGGAGGAAGAGATAAGAAATAAATCAACAAAGAAAGGTCTTGATGCCGAGCAATCAATACTAAATAGGGTATGGGGCTCTCATTTTGGTGTAAATTGACTGCATGAATGCAAATTACTATATGAAATCAAGGTTCTTGTATTTGACATGCTGTGTTTATTTGTATGTTTGATGTCAAAGGCAACCAGTCCTCAGACAGGAGGTCAACAAACTGGTGGAACTTTGAAGTCCCTGAAGGACAAAGACAAGAGTGATAAAGACACACCTGATTCTACGAGCTCTGGTTTGAAGATTGCTGGTCCTGATGGAGAAATAGCGGCAGGTTTGTGAAGAAGAACAAAAAGTGTATCTGGGCATATGATTATACAATTAATGGTTTGTGTTATTGCTTTAACTTTATATCTTAATATCTACAGGTTATTTGCTAAAGAAAAGTGCAAAAACTAATGGATGGAGCAAACGATGGTTTGTGTTGAATGAAAAGACTGGGAAGGTGAGTTGGAATGTCCTTCAACAAAGCCGTCTTAAGATTATGTCTGTACATATTACTGACTTATTACCATCATATATTTGGTCTCCATTTTCTATAACTATTTTTTGTTATAAAACAAATTCTTTAATATGTTGTCCTCTTCACTGCACTTAACTCTGGACAGTGAGCTCAAATTCATCTTTATGTTTTGTGTGCTTATAGCTAAGTTTTGAATAACTGCATCAGGTTTTCTCTAGTCATTACTCTTATAATAAGTTTTGCATTACACTATTTTTTTGTTCAATAGTAATGCTCTAAGTGATCTCATAGAGTGTTGATTCTGTATAGTCCTATCGCACTACCGGATAGTTAGTTAATGACTACAGCCTGTTGAATTTTTTACTGTTAGGGAAACAAGTTGAATCTGTATTCTTAATATTTTATTTCCATTAGTTAAGGGATTACCTTCATTTCTCTTTTGTTGTATCTATAACCTCGGTCCACTTACAGCTTGGCTACACAAAGAAGCAAGAAGAGCGCCATTTTCGTGGTGTGATCACTCTGGAGGTATGGAACAGAATTGTCGTTTACTATCGTGTTTAAAGTCATAACAATGATTACAAGGCCTAAAACTCAATGTTAGTTTTAATGTTATGCCTTGATATTCACACTTTCTGACATCATTCTAATGCTTTTTGTATATTTTCCACAGGAATGTAACATTGAGGAGGCTGCAGATGAAGAAGAACCTCCTTCAAAGAGTTCAAAAGATAAGAAGGCTAACGGACCTGATAAAGCAACCAGTCTTGTCTTCAAAATCACAAGCAAGGTCCCATATAAAACAGTATTGAAAGGTATTATTGCATTCTGGTACTTCTATTGTGGGTCTGGACTTATAATATTCAATTCCCGCGTCGTTTTGATATTTCTTTTCTTAAAACATTTCAGCACATAGCGCTGTTGTGTTGAAGGCTGAAACTGTTAAAGACAAAATCGACTGGATATATAAAATAAGAAATGTCATCCAACCCTCTAAAGGAGGAAAAGGTCCATCGAATGAAGGCCCTCTTCCTATGCGACACAGCATGTCAGATGGATCCTTGGTGAGTTATCGATTGAACGTGTTGTCAAGTTGAGGAGACTTGAAATTTTCCCCTTAAATTTTTTTGTATTCCTAAGCACGAACTACATACTGGAATTGGATCATTAAGTTTTTGTGCGTGAATCCTTTAATTTAAAGGATACTATGGCTCGAAGACCTGCTGATCCTGAAGAGGAGCTTAGATGGATGTCTCAAGAAGTACGTGGATATGTTGAAGCAGTTTTGAACAGTTTGGCCGCTAATGTACCAAAGGTAGAGTTGTGCTGTTGATGTGAGGCCTTTTTATGTCCTTCCTTTTTCTGTCTATTACTCTCTAATATGCTTTTTATGGATAATGATTTGAACAGGCTGTTGTTCTTTGTCAAGTTGAGAAGGCAAAAGAAGACATGCTTAACCAATTGTACAGCTCTATCAGGTTAGAGGGGCGCTCTCACCTGACGTTTGTGATATAAACCTGTAATTTACATTCTTGTTCATCATTTATTTAAAATCCTGTTATGGTGGTTGCTTATAGTGCTCAAAGCACCGCAAGAATTGAAGAGCTACTTCTAGAGGACCAAAATGTAAAACGGCGAAGAGAACGCTACCAGAAACAATCCTCACTCCTTTCAAAGCTAACCCGTAATCTCAGCATTCACGACAACCGTGCAGCCGCTGCCTCTAGCTGGTCGAACGGTACTCCTAGCCCTGGCGCCGGTACGTTCACGTCATAACACCTTCGTCGTATCTTTTCCATTTAAATTAGAGAAATTGCCCGAAATGCCACTTTGAGCAATAATTTTTCCCATTTCCCTTAAAAATTGTTCTTTTACCACTTTGCCACTGAACAAGACTCAATACCCTTATATTTTTTTACTAACATTTTTATCCCAATTCCAAATTATTCCGATAAAAAAGAATAGAGAAATAATATATCCATCCAGGGAAAAGATGAGAGGCGGGGTTTTGAAAAGTTATCTTTTTTACATATTTGTTTTAAATAATCGGGACTAATTAAGGTTGGGATGAAAAAGTTAGAAAATAAAATTTAAAGGGTAAATGATATTTTCAAGTTTTTTTATTGGCAGACCAGGAAAAAATAATTTTTTAATGAAAATGGGAAAAAACACGAAAGTAGGTGACATTTTGGCCAATTTCTCTTTAAATTATGGTGGTTTTGTTTCAACCTCATGATTTCGCAGTAGGCCTAAATAATCGCTCATCTAATTTTAGTCATTTCATGAGATGTTTAACTGAAAATGACTAGAATTTACTGGATTGTCCACAGCAATTAAAACATTGCTGTCGACAACATTTTTGAACTCCGCCACAAGAATTAAAAACTAAACAACTACTGTGATACTTCAAAATGTACTCAATTTTTTGAATTTGTGGATGTGGACAGAGAGTAGCCCAAGAACTGGTGGTCCATCTGGCGGCGAGGACTGGAGATCAGCGTTTGAATCTGCTGCGAATGGTCCTTCGGATTACTATTCGAGATCATCTTCATCCAACGGTCACAGTCGGCACAACAGTGATCCAGCGCAGAACGGGGATGTCACTCCGGGATCCAACTCCGGAAGCCGCCGCACCCCTAATCGGCTGCCACCCGCCCCACCGCAATCCGGCGGATCCTCGAGCTACAAGTACTTTTAGAGTTTACAAGGCGAAGATGAAATGGTTGGTTTTCATTCTTGGTGGGGATGAGATTCGGTTCTCTCAGCCCTTGGTCTTCATGATTTTTCTTTCTCAGTAGAGATATTTAGAAGAAGAGGTTAAAGAAAAGAAAAAAGAACAGGGTGTGTACTGTACATATATAAGACTTTGGAAAGAGGTTCCTCGGTGTCTCTCTCAGCTTCTTTTGTCGGTGTCTGTTAGACGAAGGTGGATTCAAGGCCTATTTGAAATCCATGCTATTATATTCCTCATTCAATTTTTATTTTGACCTGACTTTAGAAATAATTTTTCTTCCTTCTCATTTTTGGATGCTATAGATATGTTTTTGCCGTTTTGATTTTGATTATTATGGGTCTGTCGCATTTGGATATTCCTGTTTGAGTATGGTCATATCAATATATTAATATTTCTTAATGTGATTTATGCTTCTATTTTCCAAGTCTCAACGAATTAAATTGTCTTACTTGTACGTCTTATTTAACGCATAATGCTTGGTCTTATTTTAGTTGCAAAATGTAATAATTAGGTTACTATGCTTCATTTGACGAGTCGTTTACTTCTTTGGTAGGTGTATCTTGAAACCAGGTTTTATAATTTCCTCAAAAAAAAAAAAAAAAAAAACCAGGTTTTATAACTGATTAAGTTAACATTCTTTGTATTGTTTTCCGGACCCTCTTATCACCCAATTGTCGATGGTTTTCTTTTTGAAAAATTGCACTTAAGCCAACTTTAATATTATTGACTGTTTAGGTTTTCTTAAAAAAAAGTAGCCAATTATGTTTATATAATTATAGAATAGTGACTGGTAATTTTAAGTAAAAAATTTTCTCATAAAATTTTCAGTATGTAACATGACCAGCTCAAATCTTATATGTACGAACTAATAATCACTTTTTAAATTATGAAAAATGAGATTTAAAATTTTGGGAAATTTTGAACTTCGAGTTTTGGCCTGCACCGAGTCAAAATTCAGAGATAATTGTTTCTCATCGTAATTTTTGTATTTTATCATACACCCTTTGTATGATATTGTAGATAAAGAAATTTTGGGATAAAGAAATTTTGGGAGTACGAGTGAGAGAAAATAACAAAATAACGAAATAATTATTTAGCATAAAAACTTTTATCCGAAATAAAAATGAAACTTAATGTATAATATTTATGAAGTATAAAATTTGATCTAAATATTTTTATTATAGAAATTTTATTTTCTAGATTTAAGAGTGTATAATATCAAAGTTCGACTATATAACAACTCTATTCGAAATTAGACTTTTGACTTCATTTTGTAAAAAGTACTCCCGATTATAATGAATTAATTTTTCTATTTTTTTGCTTTTTATTTGGACATTATGTCTTCACTATACCAAGTATTCTCTGATAGACTTTGATAGTATGTATGAATTGTAATGAAAAGAGAGAATGAAGACGATCTTTGGATTAGAAACGAAATATTTTCATTATTGAATTTTATGATTACATTGCAAAGCATATAAAGCTAAGATTAATCATTGCAAACGTAGCTAACTATAACATAAATAACCAACTCTAACTTAACTCTTAAGTTATCGATTTTTAATTACAATGAGGTTGTAATCGTTGACGTTGCTGAGCTGTCATCAGCCACCTTCGCGCTTTGACTCACTGACCGTGACTGAAGATGATGTTGAGCTGTCATCAGCCACCTCAGCGTCATGTCTAACATTCTCTATACCCAGTTGTTCGCTCCCAAACGATTTCGATTAAATTCGGAGGTGTTCCGACACGCTCTTCACCATCCATCTCCGGCGAGCTTAAAAGCCATATCATCTCCTCTCTTTAAAACCGAAAATGGATGACAAAATATTTCTTCATTCCTTTTTTTAATTTTTAGCATTGTTTAAATAATTTGGTATTGTTTGAACGATTTGAAATTGTTTAAACTTAGTTTAAAGTTGTTCTTCGATATTATTTGATTGTTTAGGATTTACGTTTAGAAGAACAAGTTTTTAAAACTCATATTTTCGATGATTTATGATGACATAGAATTAAATTTATATTACAATAATTTTTGACGAAAAAAAAAGAATTCAATTATCTTTCGGTGAATTCGATGAAATTCGATAACTTCGATGACCTCTAATTAAAATATTTTTTTGAAGAAGGGTTTTTTTAAAATTAAAAATTGAAATTATATTTTTCCAGCAAACCCGACGGATTCCAATAAACTTATTTTATTTGGTCCAAAATAAGTAAAATTTTATTTCGAATAGTTACCATAAGGTGTAAATTTGACATTAGGCTTCTCTTTTGTTCAGCCAGAGGTTCATAAATTTCTCAATCAAACCTATAGACGCATTATAAAATTTACATACTTGGCCGTATTACTTCGGCGTTTCGCATTTGGGTATGCTGTCGAGTTATAGGACCATCCTCACGAAGCAGAAGAAGTAAACTTGCCAACAATCGATCTCTACGTCATTTCAAGGTAAATCATCGAAATTTTCTTCTATTATTACTAAAAAATCCAAGTAACAGTTTTATTGGATTTGATGAAATTGATAATCGAGCTATGATTGTTGTTGTTTTGTTAATTAAGTGAACTTTTCCTATTAATCTCATATTAAATAAATTAGGGTTAGTAATTGGATTCATAGTAAACGAGTATGATATTGAATAAATTTGTCAATTGCTAGTTCGCGTCTGAGGATGTTACAAAACTAAGTATAGAATCCGATGAATTTACGTTGATTCCTGAATTCCGTTTGAATTTTGAAGCCTGCGAATTTGCAAAAAATGCGTTTGTTCCTTCTCTGTTATAATTTTTCCTCAAATTCGTCTTGCAGGTTGGAAGAGCAGAAGAACGTACTTGAATAAGAATTGTAGGGGTCATGTATATCTTTTTTAACAGAAAATGTGATTATGAAAAAGTTTTGTCTATTTTAATTATCACCAATGAAATGGTGATGAATCTGCTGTAAAATTCTTTGGGCTCAGAACTCTCCAAACATGTCACTGTCGAGACTTGCCAGACGAGCACATTACATTCCGGGCCTCTTACAACGCACGTCCTTTGCTTCCAGGTATACCGAATTTCAACAAAGGCAATCCCAAATCAAAATTTGAAAATATTCGAATTTTTTTGTCATGCTATGTTTTGAGCTTGTTGATGATACAATTTTTTTTTACCAGTGAGTTTGTCGGGTCTAGCTATAATCTCATCAAAGGAACAAGTGGATACCGGAATCATTTTGGCTGTACCGTATGGAGAGCCGAGTTCGTATGCGATTACAGTACAAGCTCGATGAACAAGTATCGTCCCTTTACTCCGTTCGGTAAGAATTGTGTCGGAAGAGCTCGTCCCTTGTTCCAAATTCAGCGTCACTATGCCAGTGTCATGTCTCAAGAACAGAAATCGAAGAAGATGCTCATGTATCTCACAGCTCTGGTCTTTGTTATGGTCGGCTGTACTTACGCGGCGGTTCCTCTGTATAGAAGGTTCTGCCAAGCCACTGGGTACGGAGGGACTGTTCAGCGACGTGAGGTTCGAGCTACTTAATTCTGGCTGTTTTATTTTTTAAAAAGATTGGCTCTTTAGCCAATGTTATCTATAGTGATTTGATAAAACCCAACGTTTTGTAAACGCTTAGTAAATAGTCACCTTTGATTACGTGCATTCATTTACACTACCTGTTATGTCTAGATTACCTCTAGTTAATGTTTTGTAAACGAAATTAGCTGGCTATTTACTATCCACCAACCTAGTTTTGGGTATTAACCAATATTACACTAGTTTACTTGGCTAAATACTAGAATTACCCTTTTCTTTTTTCGTGTTAATTATGAAATGACCTATCTAATCTTATGAAATTTTAGGGATATAAAGACTCGATAGGTTCTGATTCTATTTACTTGCGTTTCCATTGTCGAATTGGCTCAATGATGGGTAATCTTCATATTTTCTATTTTGAAATTTATTGATTGATTTTTTTGTAGAATTAGGCGGTAAGGGCAATAGTTAGGCAATCTGGGTGTTATAATATTTTATGGATTTAAAGAACTTGACAGGTTTTGATGTTTTTAACTTTACGTAGTAGTTATTTTATTTCCCTTGATAATGGGCACTCTCAATACTTTATATTTTGAAGTTTATAGCCCGTTTTCATGTAGAATTAGCTGCTAAGAACTAACTTAGGTAAATTCTGTGGTCGTATGTGTGTATTGAATTCATGTGGTTTGTGTTTAGTATGTTTCTTGCTTTACCTTCAATGCCTCATCCCATAAATTTACACTTGTTTTTGTAGACCGTTGAAGAAAAGATTGCTCGACACAATAAAGATGGAACAGTACCCAAAAGGTGTGATAAAAGATGACAATGTTCATTATTTGTTGTTTGATTATATTTCTTTTAATAATTCTCAGCTGTTTTAGACGTTAGTTGATTATCAGTTTGAAAGAATTTCAGCTGAAACTAGTGCACACCCATCAACTGAAACTAGATTTGTAGATATAATCCAGTTCCATTACTTTTAGTTTATACCTACCCCGGGTCCTATTTTCTGTATGCTTAAAATATTAATAAGGTGTACATATCTTATAGTAAGCACGATTTGAAACTGATCAATAAGGTCTGTTGTGAAAGTGCATACGATGTTTCAATTTCTTTTACCCTTTTGCAGAGAGATTGTGGTTCAGTTTAATTCCGATGTGGCTGATGGAATGCAATGGAAATTTAAACCCACACAAAGAGAGGTTTATTTCTAGTTACAGTGTACCCTATAAATGTTGATCATTCTCATTTATGCACATAACTTTAGATAATTTGTGTACTTTATTGATTTCTTCAGGTTCGAGTCAAGCCAGGAGAAAGTGCGCTCGCGTTTTACACTGCTGAAAATCAAAGCTCGAAACCAATCACCGGTGTCTCAACGTATAACGTTACACCAATGAGGGTATTGATTCGCCAACTTTTATTGTAATGCTTGAAAAATAGTTGAATTTTTTTAATTTTACCCATGAAATGGTTTTGATAAAAAAAAGTTGCTTGCTGTTTCTGGCTACTTGGGGTGTTTGGAATCAAAGAAATAAAATGTATCTTTGACGACGAAGAACTCTCTCTAGACATTCTTTGGATAGCATTTTTAGGAATACTCTTTTAATTTCTTCTCTTATTTCAGATCTTTATTCCTATAGTTTGCCCAAGCTTGTATGTTGCGTCAAACTAATTCGATCTTTCTCCTCTATATTTTTTTAATATTTAATTGAGGTTTCTCGTTAATGTTTCTAAAAAAGTTTGTGTAACAAATTGTTGCTCATTCGCTTGATTTTCATTCATTTTGAAGGCCGGGGTTTACTTCAACAAAATCCAATGTTTTTGCTTCGAAGAGCAGCGTCTTCTTCCCGGAGAACAGATCGACATGCCTGTGAGTAATCTAATTTTCTTTGTTACCTATATCACAAAAAGATTCATTTTTTACCAGACCCATTTTCTTGCGTTCGCAGGTATTCTTTTACATCGACCCGGAATTCGAAACAGATCCGAAAATGGATGGTATTAATAATTTGATTTTGTCATATACCTTTTTCAAGGTTTCTGAGGAGTAGAATACAAAGTCGGAGGTACTGATTTATTTCTTAAAATACCAGAAAAATTAAGTTATAGCAGAAAGTACAATTAATTTATAAATATTTTTAATAAGCAATTTGATTTGATTGCCTTGTGATTTGTAGTTCCCTTAATTTAGTAGTTAGTTACAAGTACACATCAAGAGTTAAGATTTGGATGACTCTGAATCATGTGATCTTGTTTTAGTATTATTGCTATTTAAAAGAAAAGGAAACTGTAGTAGCAAGTGCTATGTTTTTCTTTTTCTGAAGCTCATGACTTTGTGGGACAATATTACAGAAGATATGCCATGGACCAAGTACAATAAATTATTAGTTTGGAACTTTATTTAACAGTGCACATAGTTTTAACTTGTATGTTATTTTTAACCCTCAATATAACTTTCTGCTATCATGTTTTTCAGTGGTAACAGTTTCATTTACTGACCATAATTCATCCTATAAGTGTTTTTTTTGTGTGGTGAGAAGTTGAGAAATCTTTGAAATTTTAGGTGCATAACTGAAGTGAAAATTATTCAGGCCGTCTCATATTAACATTTATTTCGAAAACTTCTGAATTATTGTTTTTTTTTTCTTCTGAAAAATCTCGTTTTATTCCCAAAAAACTTGCATTTTTTTAAGTGTATTTTTTTCTTGGTAGCTTACAGTTTTATCAGACTTGAATTGTATGTTTACAATTTTGTTTCAGTTACAATTTTGTTAAACGTCTCATAAACTCATTCCACAAACTTTAGTGATAGGATTTTTAACCGGATTTTATTCAATTTTTTTTTGTTAACTGGAATATTGGTTCCTTTATCATCCGAACTAAATAAATCTAAAAATACATTGACCTATTTATCCACTAGGTGCAACATTCAGTGACCCCTTTTCTTTTTGGAATTACTTCTGGTGTTTCTTCTCAATTATAATCCATCGAATCCGTTTTTTTTTTTTTTACTTTTATTCATAAATACTTAAAATTATTATTTTCTTCAACTTTTCTACTGTTTACAATTTCGTTTAGTTTTATTTCCTTGTTTACAATTTCATTGAGAATAACGGCAATATATAGCCTGAAAATTTATAAAATGCCTTATAGAAGATATTCTAAGAATGATCATCTTTAAAGAAGAGATTGTGAATAAAGGTAAATAAATAAAGAAAAATTGCTTCAAATAACTATTTCAAACTTGGTTATTGCAATTTAGCTAAAGGTTTGGTACTTTTTGATTAATAGCCATTTCTGAATAGGTAATCACTGAATAGAGGTTATTTTACTTTACATTGCCGTCCAAAATGAGGGCAGTTGTGTCTTTTTAATTGTGTTAATTTTCGATTATGGCCATAAACAAAGTTATCCTAAACGTTTGGCTATTTTGCAAGTTTTATGTTTTAGAGGGTTATATTGCTAGTTTGACCATAAAGAAATTCCGGAGCTTCACCTTAAACTTACAATTTTGTTTTTGCATTAGAATATCACTAGAAAGATACATCATGTCAAACCAACACATTATTCAGCCTTGAGACCAAAACCATGCTTAAACACATTTTTTCTTTTCTTTTGAAGCTCGAGTTAATAATTTTATTTTCGGAGGCTTGAGTTTCATGTTGTAAAATTCAGACTCGTTCCATTGTACAGGCTAATAAAAAGTAGTAGTGTAATGAAAGCAAATAAACCCCACATGCCCTGATATGCTTACATATTTTCAGCCCTACACGCCGGGTCACATTTTCTTCTACAAAATCATCATATCATATAACCCCACATGTCACGCCGTGTCTTCCATTTTTTTTCTTTCTCTAAATAGTAATCGCATACCCATGTCTTTATTATAGAATCGTTGTTATACATTTTTTGAACAAAGAAAACTAAAAGTTCTTATAACCTATATCTTGCTTGTTATTTACCTCATATAAGGGTAATAATTAATGGCCATATTTTATTTTCTTAATTTAGGGGATTGGACATAAATATTATTATTTTTATGTGTGTGTGGAAAAGGACTGAAATTGTATTTCAATGTTATTTGATTAATTTTTAAAAAAGTTAAGTTAGCCCCCACTAAAATAAAAATATATCATTTAGCCCCAAAATACACAAGTAGTGTTAGCTTAATCTTACATATACATATATGATAATGTAAGAGAATGTTATTAAGAGGTACTAATTTTATTTTTCAGGCCATTTGCTTTTGTGTATATATAGTTGTTTTCTATATACTAATATTTGACACTTGAGTGGATATTATGTTTTTGTATATCAATCATAAGAGAACGTAATGTTGTACTTGTACAAGTGCAAAAACTTCTACCATTAAATTAAGCCTCAAGATTTATTTTTATAGCCAACATGAAGATTTATTTATTTATATAGCCAACATGAAGATTTATTTTTTTGGTAATCTTATATCCATATCACATATAAAGTCAAGATATTTTTAGCCCTCCGACTTATTCCCATATCATATCTTCAATTTTCTCAAATAGACCTCAACAGTATATTAAACTTTGACCTCGAGGTCCGTTTGAAAATTCTCAAATAAAAAAAACATTATTATAACACGCAGGAAATAGGAATATCCTTGGCTGCTTCTTACGAAGCCTAAAAATAATAATCGAATAAATAAAATAAAAGGGATAATCATGGGTGTATTTCCATGAACTTGTAAACAGATAGTCAATAAGATTTACACGGCCAAAGGGAGATCTTCAGAAGATCGATATATTTTTTAATTAATTAATTAATTTATTTAAAAAGTCGGTCACGACTCACACAACCTCCCAACAACCCAACTCAATCCATGTGCATCAAAAATAATATAAGCCTATCAAATTATTATCCTATCAAGCTTTGTATCCCTTAACTTCAACGAAAAGACCAAGAACATGGACCAACTAAGGACTAGGGTCCCTTCTTAAAATTAAAGAAATAAATATATTATTTTTACATTTACAAAAAAAAAATTACATATTAATTAATAGCCGTCCGAAATATATAAAACAATGTTTAACATTAAGATTACTTTAGTGGACATAGTTCAAGCGAAAATAAAAAATAAAATAAAAAAAGTCAAGAAACAAAAAATTCCATTTATTTTAATGGGACAGAGTCAAAAAAGACAGCAATCACATTCTTTCGCTTGGGCACCAAATAAATGGTATTAAACAAAGAATTAACTTTTTTTTATTTTTTTATTTAAAAAAAAATAGAAAGATACGTAAGATTCTCGATGAAATCTGTGGGATCTTGTTTTTTCAGTTGTCGGATTTCCAAAAAGATTTGATATGATCTATTTTAACGATTCTCATATATGCCTTTCCCATTTATATATAAAGTCTCACACTTCTTTCATAGTTTCATATTACAACAAAACAATATATTCATCCAATCTTTCTTTAATCTCCTTTCTTACATTCCTTTGGTCTCTTGAGAATAATCAAAGAAACAACAACAATGGTGGTCATGGCTTCACAAACCAAGTTCCACGTCTTGGCTGTTGATGACAGCAACATTGACAGAAAATTGATTGAGAGACTCCTCAAAACTTCTTCATACCAAGGTACAAAAAAATCATTTATCTTCAAAAATGAGAAAAGAAAAAAAAAGTATTTTTCATTTTGTGTGAGTGTGATTTTATTGACGATTTGAATTTTGACTACAGTCACAGCAGTGGATTCTGGCTGCAAGGCTTTGGAGTTTTTGGGGTTGCTTGAAGATGAAGAAACTCACAAGAACTTGGAAGTGAATATGATCATCACAGATTACTCTATGCCTGGAATGACCGGATATGAGCTTCTTAGAAAAATCAAGGTACTTGGTTTAAATTACATCAACAAAAAATTGGTTCTATACTCACTTTAAACGTTTACAATTTGGATATATACAGCGTTTCGTAAATAAATTATAAATAGCCACTGTTACGATGTTTTATCTGTTTACAATTAAATTTTGATTCAAATTATCTTTAATATTTCGCCAAATTTTTGGACAATTTAGTCTCAAAATTTTTGTAACTATTAAACTCATATAGTAGTATTGTTTCCAATCAATAAAGGGCATCTCTAAATTTTTGTGTTTTTATTTTTGCAGAATTCTAAGTATCTTAAGGACGTTCCGGTTGTGATAATGTCGTCGGAGAACGTTCCATCGAGAATCGATAGGTGTTTTGAAGAAGGCGCCGAGGAATTTTTTCTGAAACCGGTCCAATTATCGGATGTGAAGAAGCTCAAGCCACACATGTTAATGAGAGGCCAACAAGAATCTTCACCGAACGTGAACAAAAGAAAAGGCAATAATAATATGAAGGAAAACAAGTCACCAAACAAGGAGAGAAAGACTTGTAATATTGCCTTGGAAGTCTTCGAAGTCATTTCCACTTTGTAATAATAAGATGGACTACGTATGTGTATACACAAGGTTTTCGAACTCGAAGAAATTCGAAACGTACTTCGATCCGGGGCCGAGAAATTCGACAAAAATCGGAGAATTAAGCGCGGGAATCGACTTGGATCGGCGATTAGTACAAAGCTTGGAATCTCTTTTTGCTTTTTGGGACTTTGATGATCAAATTACTTGTGTGTGTTTTGGTAATAAGGAAAATTACCAAACATAAAGGCAGAGATTTGAGCTTTCATATTATCTTCTTTTTGGAAGTGATACAATAATTTTTCAGTTTTTTTTATATATTATTGGGGAATTTTTTTTAGGTGTACAATTACGAGATTTATTTGTTTCTAATCTTCTTGACAGAATTATTTTAGTTTGACTTTTTTTATCTTATACTTATTCTTACATGAATGTGAAAGATTACTTCCTAGAGGTTGATTGAATGAGCATATGCTAAAATCTAAAATCTTCTTCATTTGTTTTAGGTGTACAATCATGAGATTATTTGTTTCTAATCTTCTTGACAGAATTATTTTAGTTTTTTTTTTTTCTTATACTTATTCTTACATGGATATGAAAGATTACTTCCTAAAGGTTGATCGAATGAGCATATGCTAAAATTTAAAAATCCTCTTTATTTGTTTTAAATGTAAAGTCGTTGATTAGGTATCTTAATTAATGGCATCAATCAAGGATCAATTTATCCTCTAGGCGTGAAGATGATATCATTTATAATGATTTTTATTATTATTATTCGTTTTACTTTTTTTCTCTTTAACATTTTTTACATAAATTAAATGTAAGATTTTGAGTTTATGTATGTCATATCCAAATTGACCGAAGATTTGCACAAATCTTATTGAAGATTTGCAAAATGCTTTATCGTTCTTTACCTAATTGACCGAAGATTGATGAGTATCATATATGGCGTGACATTAAAAGAATTAACGAAATTATGTTGATGCTCCATCATTTTTCTACTTTTATATGTAAAGAAAAATAAAACATTAAAATTTTCGTATGCAGTTAGAAAAGAATCAATAAAGTGTTAGCAATTTATATGATGTGTATTTGACGAAAAGTGTTGGAAATAAATGGCCATCATTTGAGTGGGAGTGGTACGCCAAAAGGAATGAGGGTTATCATTTTTTATTCATTCGTTGCAGGACATATGAAATTGATTATTTATTCGTTAATTGAAGCAAAAAGAAGGGTGAAATTGAGGCTCACTCTTTCATGAAATATGTATAACGAAAGGGGTATAACCATTGTATTACTTTGGTCGTGTAACTCACTCTCATGAATTGAGCTTTTTTTTTTCTTTTTTAAGACAGTTTTGTTGTGCGTGGGGATTGAACTCACGATTTACTAACTGAAATTCATGTGTTATTATTACTAATTGTAATATGAGTTTACGAGGGAATATTTTGTCGATTCTCTCGATGATTTTTCTCCATTAATTTCAAAATCAGATTAAAAATTAAACATCGAGCATTGACGCAATGATGTGAATGGCTAGACGGCTTG
Organism: Urtica urens; assembly: GCA_958296335.1. NCBI lineage: Eukaryota > Viridiplantae > Streptophyta > Magnoliopsida > Rosales > Urticaceae > Urtica > Urtica urens. The sequence goes on along the minus strand of OY282522.1, from coordinate 26,007,668 downwards.
AAAACGTTCAATCCTTTTTGAGCAAAAATTAGTCTCCAAGACTTTAAAGGAGAGTTACAATTATCCATCATATTGCTTATAAAATACAGACAAAATACTTTAATATCTTCCTCTTGAATCATATTTTAATAGGCCGTTAGCTCGTCGAAGCTAACATTATGGTTCGTTTTTCTTCTGGATGAGAGAACACTATAGAGTTTAGGAGCATCGTCCAATGTCTATCTGAATTTTATTTTGACTAAGATTTTGTTATTTAATGTCTACTATTTTAACATTTTGATTTTCATCGATATTAACTTATGTTACTCGCACATTGTCTATGAAATGCACACTTTTTTTTAGAGTCAAATCATCTTGCCGTTTGAAGAAAAACACGCCGTGCATGTTATTTTGTTCAGAATTTCTCATCTTATTTTATCCTACAATATAAATTAGTGGAAAATATGGTCATTTCCTATTTCTTTTTCAAGTTTTGTTAAACAATAGTAGAGATGTGGCTAGACATGTAAAGCCAACTAGGTAACGCGGAAAATCCCCAACCACAAAGAATGGGACAAATACTAATATTAATGGATAAAATCATAATTAAATTCGAAATGTGGGCTGTCCCACTAATGGCTGACCATATAATAATATTTCTTCATTTAGGTTTAAAGTCTTACATACAATGATAAGCATAATTAAAAAGGACACACGTTAGTTCACAATCCATCTAATGAGTATATGAGTTGGTCTTAGTATTAATATTCATTAGCTTCATTTTGTGCTTAAGTTCTTTTTCCTTCAATAAGTTATTTGACCATTGAGGTTCAAAATAAATATAATAAAAACAAAAATTTATTTTTAAACAAGTTTACTTCGCTCAATTTTTATAACTTATATCACTAATCGTCTTACTATTTCCAACCAAATAATTCCGGATTTGAAGATTTATTAAGACGCTCCACGACAAAAAATATTTTTATACAACCTAAAAATAGTAACTTCAAACGAAAATTTAAAGTTCCTTAGTTTAATATTACAAGTGGATCACACGTACCCAATTATATTTATAAAAAACCAATTGTGATTAATTAGCCTTTCGAATAGTAACATGAACCACCAACAAAATCTTCTACATTCATCTATGGCATACTATTGAGCTCATAAATCTTAGAGGTACAAAAATCATAGTGTCGAAAAGATACACAAATACCATATAGATAATGGCATGTGCTCCTTCTAAAAGCGATAAGAATTTTCTTAAAAAGAATAGCTAACTTGAATTTACTTACTAGTGAAGTTGTGTATTTCATGTATTGTGGTTCGCATTAAAGATTGGAAACTGTCTAATTTGTAAAGTAGGTCGCTATCGTAACTCCTACAATGAGAAGGAACCACTACAATTCTTTGTGTTTATATATATTTTCGTTTTTTTAATTTCGTTTTCCGCGAAATTTACTTAAATTCATAACAGAAACTGCAACTCCTTTAATTTTGTGGTGGTTCTTCTCATAGTTCTCATCAGAATTTTGGTGGCTCGTTTTTCACTCGTAGCTTGAAGCTTATTTTATTTTGTCGTTGTATATTTGCTTTATTTTATTTGGCTGTTGATTTTGTTTTTCGTCTTTGATGATCGAATATCCATATCTTGCATAATTTCTTTATGGAGTTCTTAAAAAATTTTGTTCATGCAAGTTTGACCTCTTTCAATATTTTTATGGCTTTCGGCTAATCCAGTTCACCCATCGTTTATAGACGTTTTTATCGAACATTCAATTTTATAGTCGATATTTGGTATCAAAATTTTATTTTATTAATGGATCTAAATTGGATTGAAATTAGAGTTTTAAGTTTCAGAGTTCTTATTAATAGTTAATACCCCGTTATCTATTTCTTTTGCATTTCATAAAAGGCATGTATCATCCGCATTTTGGGAAATTTATAAAGAGATGATGTATAGTAGATTAATTTATTTAGTGCTTATATAATATACGAAAAAAGAAATGAATAGTGTTTACATCAACGTCAGGGTTGGAAGTGGTTTAAGGAAACTCAACCGTCTATGACCAATTTATTTATTATTTGAAATTCGATAGTATACTGAAATACGCTACATATCTCAAAGTCATACAAATATTTTATTCTTCAATTTGTTTGAAATTTGAAATATAAATCCGCATAAAGTTAGGAAAGAAAGTCAATCATACTTGCAATCATTATATTGAAATAAAATAATTTATATCCTAAACATTAAAGAAAATCGCTCATCGTGTTTCAATTCTCGTACAATACTTTGCCGAAGGGAAAATGATAACGTTCAAGATTAAAATTTTCACCTACTTATAGTAACATAAAAAGTTGTAATTTTATCCTCAAAGAACTATGTATTAGTCTTGATTTTACCTATAATTTTGCAACAACGTATCCGAATAACGTTTTTATAGTTCGACAATGAGAGTTACAATCTGACACGAAGGACGATCTTCATAACTCATTCAAGCAAGATGCGTGTCAATGTAAGGCGATCTCCGAGTTGATTCAAAGTGGATATCCTCGAATTTAGGTCCTCGATTTCAAGAAGGTTTCGTTCGAGTTTTGAATCAAATTGAAGAATGATGTGTGAGAGACATTTCTCGTGTATAAGTTTGGGTCAAATTTCATAAAATCGGTCAATGAAGTATCCAATGTCCTTAAAATCTCTGCTTGGGCTTCTTTCTCGACGAAACCATCAACGAGCTTTATTGTTGCTCGGTCTATAATAAGAAAAACTCACAAAACAAGCACCATCGGTATCGATAAAGTTGATTTTATGGTATACTTATTTTGGACTATTATACTAAAAGAAGTCCAAAAAGAATAAAAATCTTATACTAAATTTAAGGCTTTATCATGAATGCTTTATGGCCGAGAGTTGGGGTTGAGCTTGAAAATTTCTTAAACTATACTTTTCATTTAGTATCCAATTAGCATTGTGTTAACAATTACAATCTTTTTAGTAGCTATAATTTTTAGCCAACATTCATAAATTTTCAAAGATAACCATTTTTCCACGTCAATGTTTCTGATTCATTTTTTCTAATGCCTGATTTTAGAAATTAAAAATTGCAATGAGTAACTGAAATTTCGACCAGACTTCACGGCTTCCACTGGTTCCACCGTAGCCTCATCATTAAAGGTCTTGGTGAATGATCGAATTATTATGAAAAGTACTTTTAAAAGCGACCGACAGCTTTAAAAGCGATTAATTGCTTCTAACTGAAAACGATTTCTTACTTTCAGTAGCAATTTGTCGCTTTTGCACTAGCATCGTTAATTTTCTTCGTAAATTTTAATTAAAAATGACTAGTTGCATGTAAAAGTCATTCTTGTCCTAATGTCATATTTCCAACATCAAGTAGTAGCAGACTTTGAGAACAGCGCAAGACGAGTCCATCTTGAAGATTCAACTCCATAAGCTAAGACCGAGCTCCTTCCACTCAGACGAGTCGAGATCAAGATTGGTCGAGTCAAAATTGGACCCAATGCGAAATTAACAATAACAGAAGCCTAACGACAAGAGAAATACATGAGAATCAATTAACGGCAGTGTCAGAAATTAAGATCTAGACTTCGTTATTTGAAATTTTGATCAAAATTCAAATTCGTGCGACGAAAACAGCAGAAATGACAATTAATAAACATTATTCTTTATTATTCTTATGAGTAGTAGAATTTATTGTTCTTGCTACTATTGATGAAATTCACTAAATTAACAGAATTTCTGATGATTAATAATATTAATATTTTTATAGTACTTTTGAAATATTAAAACATTATTATTACAAAATAATTATTTGTAAAATATATTATTAGGTGGACTATAATTTTAAAACATGGGATTGTTTGGGCTATAGAATCTAACCCTGTTCTTCATCTTTTCCAATGAATGCTCAGTTTTGGTAATACATTGAGGTACGATTTTCAGGGAATATTTTCTGTCTATTGTATTGAGAAAGCGAAGGAATAATCAGAGACGCGAAAGAAAGAGAAAAGAAAAGGAAGAGCTTCGTTAATTTGGAGAGCTAGGGTTTCAAAGATGTCAGGCACTTCAAGCTCCACAGTCTACATAGGTACTTCACTTTCCCCCGATTCAACCGACTCGCTCAAAAATTATATTACGGAGGTCGTATTAAAGTTCTTGATGATTCTGTTTTAAGATTTCGAATCGCTTTGTGTTCGGATTCGCAGGCAATTTGGACGATCGGGTGAGCGAGAGAGTGCTGTACGACATTCTGATCCAAGCGGGTCGGGTCGTGGAGCTCCACATCCCCCGAGAGCGAGAGAGCGAGAAACGGAAAGGATACGCCTTCGCTCAGTACGAATCCGAGGAGATCGCCGATTACGCGGTCAAGCTCTTCTCCGGCCTCGTCTCTCTCCACAGTCGAACCCTCAAGTTTGGGGTATATAGCTCAACCGACGCTTCTGTATTTCTCTTTTTCGGTCTCGATCACTGATATATCGTTAGTCTTTTCTCAATAGATTTCAGGCCAAGACAAGGTCTCGAACAACGGTCCTGCTTCACACAGGCCGAGATCTCAAGCTGGATTCGGCAATGAAACCTCGCTCCAGCTAGGAAGACATAACCAAGGTAACGATCAATCTCTCTCTCTCTCTCTCTCTCTCTCTTTCCTTCGGAGTGTTTATTGTAAGTGTTGAGATGTGATGCGTTTTGAATTTCAGTTTCTCCGATTAGTGGAGATGGAAGCAGTTACGAGTACAGTCGGCGCGTGACGATGGATCGCTCTCGGCAACCACGCCGGTTTGACTCCGGCGATCCCGTTTCTTATCCTCCGTACTGATTTGTTATATCATGCTTGATTATGGCTCGCTTTGTGTACAGTCTTTTGGACGAGTCATAGTTGTATCGAGTATTTTGATTTTTCCAAATCTACTCTTTTTGTGTATGACTCCGTGGTGAAGTTCTGTTTATTATCAGTAATGAAAAAGTACACATATGTCTGATCACAGTGCGCTTTCATTCTTCTTTTTGAATCATCGATCGACATGTTTTAGCTTGAAAGGCATTGCATGTTTTGTCATTTATGTGGATAATTCCTATTTCTTGGAGATGTGTTAAGGAACGAGAGCCTACATTTTGGGCTATACCTGATGATGCTGAGACATCAGTCAGAATTCGTAAACTCGTTAAAGAAATTTGTTATGCTTATGAATATGGTGCAATGAATTGTGATAGATGAATTCTGTCAATTATCTGTAAGAAAAGGATAAATACAATTGTCTCTCAAATTACAGCGAACAGTCTTGCCACTAAACGAACGACCTATTTATTTATTTATTTAGAAATATATTATCTTCTATTCCTTTCACTTCACTTCCTGCTCGGTGATCTTGACATTGATTTCTTTTTTAAAAATGTGATCTTGAAATAAAACACTCATTTCGAGAAGTTATCAACTTCCGTATGATCCAATACTGATAATCAACAAATATCCAAAGAGGGAAAAATATTCAAATAATTCTGGAACCCTCTTTTCTTTTAAATCTACAATAAAGAAAAAGCAGTATATCTTCACAGCAAATAGTTGCAGTATACAGCTGTTTCATTATTGCAAGAATTGTATAATCATACCTTTTACCGTTGCTTTCTAAACATTTTAAACGTCCTTACATATATACAGAGATATATATATGACCTCTTCAGGCAGAATTACAGACTAAATAATGGATAAGATAACGCTATTTGGATACCAAAACTTTCACCTTATGCTTTTCTTTCGGAAAACATAAAATGGAACATATCATAATGAAAGTATAAAGAATGTAAGGGTACAAGTGAAGAGCAAGAAAAGCCAGGAAGAGCTTATCGAACAAAATTTCCTGGGCTCGCTTCTATACACACTCGCTGCCGCTTCTGCAAAAATCCTCACAATCGCCAGTAATGCGAAACTCACGCACACCACAAACATCGTCACGCTCTTGTTGTCCATGGAAATCTGCTTCTCTCGTACCTTCTCGACCTCGTGTCTGAATTTCAATCCGAATCATATACGTATTAGCAATATAGAGAGAGTTCTTCTAGTTACTAGTTACGTTGTGATTATTTGGACCAATTTAGCCCGAATAAGTTTTAAAATTACTCAAATAGAAAAGAGTCTTCTGGTCCATAATTTTCTGTAAACGACTGTCAAGTAAGCACGATGGCTATTTTCAAACACTTTTTTGATACATAAAAAGAGTCTCTTGAAGAATCAACTTTCAGTGGCGATTTCAATACTTTATGAAAGTTTTTCTCACCTGAGAATGGCATTATCTCTGAGCATAGTTTCCATCTGCAACGAGACAAAGGACTTCCAAGCAACGACGCTATTCACATCCTCAGCCTGGTCCACATACAAACAACACAAGCTAAACACAAAAATCCTTATCATCAAAAAACAGAAACTAAAAAACAAAAACCATACCATGATTCTGTGGCTCTCGAGGAGATTCTGCACGTCGGTTCTAATCTTCTGAACAACTTGGTCGGCCTCGACAATGTCTCTGTCGATCTCTTTGAATGTCTTGCCGTACTTGGAAATCAGTTCCTCGAGATACCTCTCGAGGACAGACAAATTCAGGTCCAGAGATCGGACTTTCTGCATAAGTATCTTCAGAGCCGTGTCCCCGGGAACTCTTCCCACTTGCTGGTGATGTCGGACTTCCTCGACCGGATCGGGGACTTCGCTTTTCGAGATCTCGAGGTTCAGAATAGAGCCTCCCACGGCCAAAGATCGAGAGCCCGTTTCTTCCTCGGAAATCTCTCGATCGAGAGGCTCCGAGGGGGTTGGGACGGGTTTTTTTTTCTGGTCGGAGCTCGCTGCTGAGTCAGCAACCGAAACCCCGGCTTCGACGGAGATCAAGTCTTCGAGCATTCGTTCCACGGCGTCCACTCCGTAGACTTCGAAAGTGCTGACTGTGCAGTAAAACTCCGAGCCGTGGTGGCTGAGGATGTTCAGCTTCAGATACCTCACCCATTTGGGCTCGGGAAGAACAAACCTCTGCGCCAGCTTGACATTAGCGGCGGTGATGTTTCTGAGCTTGACCCATTCGCCAGTCGGGTAAACCAGACTTCCCAGGAGCTCGAACTCCTTGATGTTCGACGAGTAGTGCTCGAAATTAGCTATCTCGATCTCGTCCACCAGAGTTTCCTCTGAGAGCTCTATGACGACGAACTTCTCTTCCGCGGAACACGGGTTCCGGAGATACTTGTCCTTGTCTCGGCCGAGGATGTTCGAGGCTCCCTTGGCTTCCTTGTTGAAATCCAAAACCTTCGCTCCTTTCGAAGCCGAGGCGTAGTTGTACTCTTTGCCTCCGGGCTCGGTCCGGTGCTTTATACCTCCCGGTTGGCCGTTCCCGTACTTGCTCTTCACGCTAAAAGTCTTGCTCTTGAACTCGTCCAGACCCAACAGCGGAACCGGCCGAGTCTTTTCGAGCTTCGTGTCTGTGATCGGCTTCTCCGCTTCAGAGCCCGACACCTCTTTTGAGCTCCCTTCCGTGACTGCGATCGGTCTCTCCGGATCGGGTCGATTTTCAGAGGCCGAGATCACTTCCGAAATCACTTCAGTTTCTCGGGTTTTCGCTGATTTACTCGGCTTGGTCTCTTTTTTGCTAGAAGACTCGGAAAATCGGATAAAGTTTGTGTCTTTATCGGAATTGGAGGGTTTGCATTCAAGCTTGGATTCTTCCCATGCCGTTAACCCGAAAGAGAGTTCATTGGCTTTCGCTGAATCTGCACGAGCGAGAGAGAGAGAGAGATACGATTAGCATAATAGAAAATCATGAGCAAAACTATCAAATCAACCATTAGAGAAATCCCTAGAAGATAAAAGGCCAACCTTGATGACCATCACCGTGACGAATCCAAAATGTGAAGATGAACAGAAGAGCCCACAAAAAAATCAGCGAGAGAGAGACCGTGAAAAATCGATACTTTCCAGTCATGGTTTTCATCAAAGCTCTTCTCCGGTTCAGAAGAGCTTTGCGCGATCTCTGCATCACGCATTAAACCCAATTCAATCCCTGCAAAAAAAAATATCACACGAATTTGAGGTTTTTTTAAAACTATTTGTCATCATCATGAATATTAATCAAGTTTGTTTACAAGCAATCTCAAAAGAGAAGAATATATATAATCTTCTTCCTTCATGAAGACAAGCAATCTCAATAAAGTAAAGCTATATTGCTTGGCAACAACTACATTATATTTAATTGGAAGAATACAAAAACTAAGTCAATCAAAGAACATTACAGAGCTTATCAGAAAATGAAAGTCAAATGTATGAAACGTAGCTGATCACACCAGCAATGGAGAATTACTTTATTATTATTGGTGGTTCAGATGTGTATCATCACTATGAACATATACATCATCGAACGAAGCTGATTTGGGAGTATTTACTAAATAAATTTGATAAAAAGCGAAGCTTAACTTAACAGGGAAGTAAAAACCCCATTATTCAAAAGCAAAAGACATGACTAAACATACTCAACAATCCCCGGAGAGATATATAGAGAAGATAAAAAAAATATCTATAACGTGTTTCGAATTTCAAAACAGGGATAGAGCCTATACGAGATCCAAACAGAATTGAAAAGGAAAAATAAAGTAATAAATCGGAGAGAGAGAGAGAATAACCGTAAGAGGACAAAAAGAAAAATTGAGAATTATTGTGGAGACGAGAGAAGAAGAGTGTGTTGTGTGTGAATGGGGAATTGGGAATCGGATTTGTGAGCGTAGTTTTCTAGACCAATTAGGAAGGTGACTCGACAGCCATTGATGAAAGCTTATACAACAAAACAGTACCTGTGAAATTACCATTTTTTTCTTCTTCCGTTTGTCTTCTCTGCCTCTGTCGTTTTCGCTTTTGAAACGGCTTTTACTTCCGAGGAATGTTCTCTCTCTCTCTCTCTCTCTCTCTCTTTCGTTTTGAATGAACGAATGAATGGTTAAAAAGGACAAGGAATCAAGTCAGTCTCTGTTTTACGATCGTCGGCTCTGTTTTTCTTTTCCTTTGTGTTTTAACCCTATGCGCAAACCTCTGTTTCTCACTTTCTTACCTATGAAAAATGTAAATATATTTCCTAATAAATTTAAGAAGTTTGTTATAGTTAGAAAAATTTATATACTTTTTTTTTTTTTTTTGAAGAATTTTAATATACTAAAATTAGACGATATAAATTATTTTTTTTTTAAAGAAGAAAACGTTATAAATGATTTGTGTATGGTATCATGACATTAGTTAAGAGAGAGAGAGAGTAAATTTTAGGAGACTTTTTAGCTAAGTTAATAAATAACTATTAAAATCCATGCCGATTTATTCTGAATAATTTTACCTTATTCATGTGATTCCATTGATTTCTCCGGCTTTTCAAATTATTGAATTTGGCTATTTAATTGTTGAGTTAAATCCCAAGATTACACATTTATGATTAATTTATTTTAAAAATTCGATTGACTCTTGTAACATTATAACATATCCTTTTAACCAAAAACATATTTCCATAATATGTGGTATCAATGTATCATCAATATTTTAACATGTCACTTTTCTTGTGTATGACAGCTGTACAACCTGTGTCAATACATTTAAATAATTTGAGTATATGTAAGGCATACAAAAACACATAACTTACAATATATAATAAATAATTGTATAAGGTAAGAATGTTGAATAGAATAGAATGAAGGCAATACTTTATGTTAAATGTACATAATATTATATAAATAAGTTATCATGGACTAAAAGATAAACATGTTACCGATCCTTTGAGTACACATCATTTCATGTGCATTAATAAGAACTCCTACACAAACAACTAATTCATAAATAAACACATCATTTCATGTGCATCATTTTTTTAGGAAATTTCATATGCATCATAACCAACTCATATACTGTTCATGTGAATCAATACAACTCCAATATAATATTTATTTTACTTACCATAATCTAGATTATAAATACAAAAAAATTAATTATTTATTCTAAACCTATAGTTTTTTTATATATCAATTTTTTAAAAATAATTGGTAAATAACCGACCCAATATGTTTACATGAATTTGTTGTCCATATTACCCTCATAATTATGTCGAATTTTGGTTATTGATTTTGTAAAATAGTTCCGAAAATTCCGTAAGCATATTAGATTAAATATTTACCAACAATTTACAAAACGTAGAGTATTTCAAAATACGTAAACGTTTATATGGGTATAAATCTCAATTATCCTTATAAATGTTATATATGGAAGGTGTTGGTTTACGTAGCTTGCATACAGATGTTGGTTTACGTAGCTTGCATACACATATATAAATATTAAACAAAAAATTAATCATATAACCAATTCAAACATTTGTAATTTGGATATACTCTACGTTTTATAAACGAATTATAAATAATCAATGTTATCACGTGATATTTGTTTATAATCATTTTTTTGTCCATTTTATTCTTAATATTTTGCTTAATTTTCAACATTGTTTAAACATTTTGACCTCAAAATTGGTAGTAAACAATTTTTTTTTTACTATTTACGACTTATTTACTAAACATTGATCAATTCTAAAATGCCCCAAATTTAAATTGGTAAATACTAAATTACCTAATATTAAATGATATATGATATTCCATAAGTTTAAGTAATCAAATTCAATTCAAAATTGATATGGTGGAAAGGAGTGTAAGGTGACAAGTCGGTCATATTATCAATATTGCAGCATTATTAAGAAGAGAAGAAGACGAAGTCGATACAGGGTACAGCTTTCGAGTGGTGTCCACGAGGAAGATAGTGTATAATTGACGTGGCATTTTCTCATTGGCTCAAAGAACAAACAATTACGTGGAATAGAAAACCACTCCCACCAACCTGTCACCACGTGTAAACTCCTACGTATTCATCCAACTGTCACCCAGTCGACTCGGCCTTTTTCGCGGTTATTAAATAATATATTCCTTACTAAGCGGGAATCAGTTTAATACTTGTCCAAATACTACCGTTTGTATTAGTAAAAAAAGTCTAAAATATCTCTAAAACAATATCATTATATTTTGTTTCATATTAATCGGTTATTTTTTTTTTAAATTAAACTTTAAAAATTAAAAACTAATCCAACACTAAAAATTTAATTTCTTTTAATTTTTTAATTTTTTTTAATTATTTTGACCGGTTGTATAATGTAGGGCAGTTGTGTTAGTTTTATTTTTTAAAAGGTTATTTCGTCTTTTCACATGAAATTTACTTGTATTTTATAAAAAAAAAATGATATTTAAGTATATTTTGAAAAAATAAAAAATAAAATGTGAACTGTGGGTAATTCCTCAATACTAAAGACTGTTGATTTCATTATCACCTCGGGTTTATTTATATTTGTTTTTTGAAGAACCGTTTCTATATATTTGGTATATATGTAGTGCATTCAAATCGCATCGAATTATAATGTTTTTGAACTTTGAAGGAACAAATTAAAAAGTATAGGAATAAATAAAAAATCATTCAAATTTGGAAAGGGTAAACAACTAATAAAATTTGTAAATTATAATTTCACGTAAGCGCATCGGTCATTTACAATAAATTTACACAATGTTTGACTATTTTAAAATATATTTGTTTATATTGGTTAGTTAGTTAAATAATTGTGGTTATTGTATAGAACAGTTATATAAATGTAGGTAGTTTAGAAAATAACTGTTTCATTTGTTTTACAACTTATCGCATACAATTGCAGCCTAAAAAGTTTCGGGCCAAAAGTCAAGTGTCGATTTTAAGAAACTAAAACAAAAATAACGATAATAAAAGACCTAGTAAACGAGAACAAAAGTAACTGCAATCATTCATTTATTTTGTTTAAAATTGAGAGAGAAACCGAAAAGTAAGAAAATCAATCTTCTAAATCTTTCCCAAAAAAATTTATTTCTCAAATCTCTAAAAAAATCGACAAACTAAACGCATTTTATAAAAGATTGCGATTGTAGTTCATTTTATAAACGCATTTTATATGCATTTTCATGTGCACCACGTTTTAGTTTAACGCTTGTAGTCCTATACCTAGAATACAAGTTAGTTTAATACGCAGACTATAAATCATGTATTTAATGATTCTAATCATTCAAAACTCAACCAACTAATTTGATGATTCTACTATCATTGACTTCTTATAATTTAATAATCATTATGTTCATTATTTTCAAGTAGACAACCAACCTAAACTGCATGAGCTTGATATTTATAGCTTGATCATCATAAGATCTAAAGCTTCACTATTATTATGTGATTGCGATGATGTGTTTGGAACAATTATCTCCGCCTTAGTGATATTTTGTAAAATCTCCACATGGTTAGTATCTCTACAAGTTTTAGAGTTAGGGCTAGATAAACTTTGACATGGAAATATAGTTTCATTAATCACCACATCTTTATCATTGGTGGTTATGAAACCATTACATTTCTTTACTCATAATCTATGTCTTTTTGGTGTTTCGTGGGTAGTACAACAACACGCATTTTACATATCTTGGCCTTAAATTGCTTTGACTTTTATGAGCATATACAGAACATGATGGTATAATCATATCATACGCCTAAAACATATTTGACATCCCAAGATTGAAGATCATGATATAACTTTGTTTAGTAATGACTTTTCATTTTATCAACAACGTCGTTCCGCTTATGGGTTCTGATGAATATCGAGAGTTTTGGATTACTTCTAGTGGTTTATTTTATTTTATTATTTTATGTTATTTTTGCAGTTTGTCTTCGGGGAATAGAGAACTTTATATGTATATAATATACTTATTACGGAGTTCGGGCATGTGATTTTTCGTATACTTAATCATATTAGTAAAAATTGCTAATTATATGTCATTTTTTAAATACAATGTTGAGTTTCTCTCGTATAAGAAGTTATTAAATGAAGAGTTTTAAATATATTCTCGAAAGAAAATACATAATATTTCAAATAAAATGAACTAAATGGAAAAACTAATTAAAAATTGTTGTACCTAGTTAATTTTATTTTAGAACTGGACTAACGAGTACACAAATGTATCAAATTCATTTCAAATTTATACAAGAGAAAATGACAAGGAAAAACTTTATTTCACTTATATATCTTGTATCTATAATTCTCTTGACGACTTCATGACTCCTCTTAATTAAGAAGGCCCACACGAGTCTCTTTTATGAAAACTTTGACAAAATTTGTTTTATTAAAAAGGTAAATGACTTTTACCAATATTTTATTGAGAAATTGCCCAAGATGCCACCATTTGTACTTGATTTTCCCAAAATTCACTAAAATTAATTTTTTCCCAAAATACTAGTACAAAAGTCTAAAATACCCCTAAAACAATTTCTTTACATTTTATTTCATATCCATATTAATCAGTTATTATTTATTTATTTTTTATTAAAATTAAACTTTAAAATGTAGAAACTGTTCCAATCCTAAATTTTAATTTTTTTTAATTTTTTAATTTTTGTCTTAATTATTTTGGCTGGTAGTATAATGTAGGGCATTTGTGTTAGTTTTATTTTTTTAAAGGGTATTTCGTCATTTCACATGAAATTTACTAGTATTTTGGGAAAAAATTATGGGTAAGTGGATTTTGAGAAAATCAAAAATAAAAGATGGTACTTTGGGCAATTACTCTATTTTATTTTATATAATGAGCTATTTTATAAATAACATCACAATTGTATATTATATTAAGGTATAATTTATTGAAGTGGAAAATAACCTATTAGAGTTATGCCTTTTAACTTAACACCAATTATTATTTAGTTGATTCGAACATGATATCAGAGTTTTGATTGTTCACGCACGCGTTGACCCCGTTAATGTATGAGAGAGATTGTTGTTACTCTGTCCCAATGGACTGTATTGAAATGATAAAAAAAATCATATATTAGTTGTGTGTGTGAATAGCAATGTGTTTTGTGTATTGGTTGAGTTTTTCTACTGAACATTTATTGATTTTGAGTTGAATTTCAACATAATTATATTTTTATATGCGATACCAAAGTATAACTATGTTTCTATATGCAACAAAATGTTATTACAAAATATATGTACCGAAAGAGAAAAACTATTTAATAAATATATTGCAATTAATTGCGTTCTCGTGCAGAATTTAATATTAATTATAATATATTACGATCAAATTTTGTTAAATTTTTTTTGTCCTTTTAACATGTATATTTCATAATAAAATTTTATCGAACCTAAAAATAAATTTTACTGCATGTATATTTCAAAATTCCCGTTTCTTTAAATGAGGATGAATTTTCGACTATTAATTTGATTGCCCTGTTTTCTTATTTCCTTTTTGAGGTTTCATTTCCGGTCTTTTGACGAAAAATGACCTAGAGTTGTGGTGGAGATCAGGAGGGGAAAACAGTCGAGGGATTTAAGTGATAATACTCAGAAACTCGGTCTTATAACCCAAGATACACCCGAACAGAGAGAGAGAGAGAGAGGACTGAGAATTGAAACGAAGAGGAAGAAAGAAGAGCCGACGAGGAGTCGAAAGCTTGGTTCTTTCGGGGTTGCAAGCACAGGACGGTAATATACTTAGTTTCTTCTCTCAGTGAGCTAGAAGATATCAAGATGATATTAGGGTTTTTTATTTTGATTATAAATTAGAGCTTGACTGTGATGTACTCTTGAAGATCTCCCTTGGTTCCGTTGGTTAGGGATTCGAGGTTGGAATTTGAGATTTGAGAAACTAGGGTTTCGAGATTGGGGATTTTCTGGTTTCATGAGTCCCAAGTTTTAGAATCTGGAATTTAAGTTGGAATTGTTTGGATTCAGTCATGATTCAAGCTGTGTTGAGTGATTGCTTTGGTTTCTATTCAAATTTTATGGGTTTGGATTGAATGGAGTTTTACAAGTGTTCTGTGATGCTGGGATTTCTGTGAATTAAGGCTTTATTGGTGTGGACTTCGTGGGCTGTGGCTAAAGTTTTGTTTTTGTTGTATCTATGATTCCATTGTTTATTTGAATTTTCTTTTAGAAATTATGAACTTGCGTCCGAATTGAATTTGAGAGTTGGTACGGAGTTACAAATTGAAATAATGTAGATGTATCTAAATTCAGCAAATCACTTGATGTTAAATGCTGATAGTGGATTCTGTTTCGCATTATGCTTATTATGTGGTTTTGAGATCATGCGTATAGTGCTCGAGTTTGAAGAATAGTTCGACTCTTTTCAAATGCTAAACAAAATACTATTTTCCCGGGTTTTGATACGAGAGAGTTTTACATGAAACAGTTAAATATATTTTAATGTATTCAATTGAGAAATGCTTGAAGCCAAAGTTAAATAAGAAACAGGCTTTCTTCGATCAAACCCAAAGTCTTTTAAAGACTAACATTACCAGTATTTTACACGCAAGGTGTTTTAGGAACCAAATATTGAACTCTGTTTAAAAGTCGAATGAGTTACAATTGTAAGTTTTATGGAACATTTGGTTGTATTCAAACACTTCACTTATAAAAAATACTGAATCCCAATTTTTCTGTTTTCCTCAGATTGATCTTATCTGAAAGCATCAGAGATGGGAAAGAAAAAAGCGGATGACACCGGAGGAGCTGGTAAGGGAAAGCCGAGCATCGGCAAAGAGGCTAAAAAACTCTCTGTCACAGAAATGCTGGCCATGATGGACCAGAAACCCGAAAAGCCCAAGAAGGGCTCTTCTTCTACTGCAAAGTCCAAAGCCCCGAAAGCCAAGTCTTACACGGACGGAATCGATCTTCCTCCCTCCGACGACGAGGAAGAGGAGTACGTTTCGGGAGAGGAACAGCAAGAGCAAGACGAAGGACCGGCCCGGCCTAATAACAACCAGAGAAAGGCCGGTCCCAAGCAGCTCGAGGTCTCGATAACAGACAAAGAGTCCAAGAAGCGCGAGAAGAAGGAGCTTCTTGCTGCTTACGCCGCCGAGCAGGCGAAGAAGGAGGCTCTCAGAGACGACCGGGACGCCTTCACCGTCGTGATCGGAAGCCGAGCCTCGGTTCTCGACGGGGAGAACGAGCTCGATGCGAACGTCAAAGACATAACGGTCGAGAGCTTCTCCGTGTCGGCTCGGGGGAAGGAGCTTTTGAAGAACACGTCGGTGAAGATATCGCACGGAAAGAGGTACGGTCTGGTCGGGCCGAACGGTATGGGGAAATCCACGCTGCTGAAGCTCCTCGCGTGGAGGAAGATACCAGTCCCTAAGAACATCGACGTGCTTCTGGTCGAGCAGGAGGTCGTCGGGGACGATAAATCCGCGATCGAAGCCGTCGTTTCGGCCAACGAAGAGCTCGTGAAGCTTCGTCAAGAAGTCGCCTTGTTGCAGAAGTCGGTCTCCGGGGAAGAAGGAAACGAGGACGACGGCGACGACGACGACAACGATATGGGGGAGAGGCTAGCCGAGCTGTATGACCGTCTTCAGCTAATCGGATCAGACTCGGCGGAAGCACAAGGCTCGAAGATTCTCGCCGGGCTCGGATTCACGAAGGACATGCAGCTCCGATCTACTCGCTCCTTCAGCGGTGGTTGGAGGATGAGAATCTCCCTGGCCCGGGCTCTCTTTGTGCAGCCGACCCTATTGTTGCTCGACGAGCCCACGAACCATCTCGACCTCAGGGCCGTCCTGTGGCTGGAGGAGTATCTGTGCAGGTGGAAGAAAACCCTTGTGGTGGTTTCCCACGACAGAGACTTCCTCAATTCGGTCTGCTCCGAGATCATTCACCTCCACGACCTGAAACTCCACTTCTACCGAGGAAACTTCGACGCCTTCGAGAGCGGGTACGAGCAGCGCCGCAAGGAGAAGAACAAGCAGTTTGAGATCCACGACAAGAAGATGAAAGCCGCGAAGAGGAGCGGAAGCCGCACCCAGCAAGACAAGGCGAAAGACCAAGCCAAGTTCGCGGCGAAGGAGGCTTCGAAGGGCAAAGGCAAAGGGAAGAACAGCGCCGCGGACGAGGACGACGCTCCGCTCGAAGCCCCGCGCAAATGGCGGGACTACAGCGTCGAGTTCCACTTCCCGGAGCCCACAGAGCTCACTCCGCCTCTCATGCAGCTCATCGAGGTCAGCTTCAGCTACCCGAACCGCGACGACTTCAGGCTCTCCGACGTCGACGTGGGCATCGACATGGGGACCCGGGTCGCCATCGTGGGACCCAACGGGGCAGGGAAATCGACCCTCCTCAACCTCATCGCCGGCGACCTCGTCCCGACCGAGGGAGAGGTGCGTCGCAGCCAGAAGCTCCGAGTTGGGAGATACTCGCAGCACTTTGTGGACCTCTTGTCGATGGACGAGACTCCGGTTCAGTACCTCCTGAGGCTACATCCCGAGCAGGAGGGCATGAGCAAGCAAGAAGCCGTCCGAGCCAAGCTCGGAAAATTCGGGCTTCCGAGCCACAACCACCTGACTCCGATCGCGAAGCTCTCCGGCGGACAGAAATCCCGAGTTGTGTTCACTTCGATATCGATGTCGAAGCCTCACATCTTGCTCCTGGACGAGCCGACGAACCATCTCGACATGCAGAGCATTGATGCGCTGGCTGATGCGCTCGACGAGTTCACCGGCGGGGTTGTCCTCGTCAGCCACGACTCCAGGCTCATCTCTCGGGTCTGCGAGGACGAGGAGAAGAGCCAGATTTGGGTGGTCGAGAACGGAACCGTCAGCCCTTTCCCGGGTACTTTCGAAGATTACAAGGATGAGCTTCTAAGAGAGATCCGGGCGGAGGTTGATGAATGATTTTCGTTTGCTTTAAATCATCACATTTTTGAATGTTTGTATGTTGTTTCTTCTGAGTGGATTGAGAGTTTTACTTTGCGGAACAAATGAAGTTGGATGGATATATTCTTTTCTTTTTTTATATAATAATACATTTGTGTTTCTTGGTTTTTAAGTTCATTGGAGAGGTTTTCTGAATCTCTCTCAAGAACTATTGGTAATAATAACCAGTTGTCCGACATGTGAAGGAAATGGGTGCAACAGGATCGAATCGAAGTGGATTCTCATTGCCTCCATTAACGGGAAGTGGTCTTTGTTCTGCTCTTGATTTTCGTTTCTCATCTACATTTACATGATTTTATAGGAATTGGGGGATTATGTTTTTTCGAAGAAGTGTATGAGAGTGAAATTCTTCTATATTTGTTTTGTTAATCCTCCAGTGCCCTAGTACAGGTGATAATTCTGTTATGTTTCACGCAAACTTGATACTGTAGTTCTTACGGCCAAAGTCCGGTATCTATATTATATTTCTCATATGATTTTTTTTAAAAATGGAAATGTTTGACTTCTGATGAAGAAAATTGTTCACATGAAAAGAACTATTTTCCCGAAATCGCAAATTACATTCATGTCCTTCGAATTAGGTCAACGCATCTCAAGTACATTTGACCGGTTTAAGGAGAGAACCTGACACTGCCTTTCTCTGAAACAGTGAAAACCTCTGATTCGATTCAATGGAGAAAGAGGGAGATAGTAAGAGCAAATTAGACTCTACTCGTTCTTCTTCTTCTTCAGGACTACAATGGAGCGAATGGCAGTTATTAGATTCGATTCTACCGACCGGAGGATTCGCTCACTCGCTGGGCCTGGAGGCGGCGATGCAATCCCGACTCATCTCCGGCGAGCAACACCTCCAATTCTTCATCCTCCAGCTCCTCCACAACACCGGAAGCCTCCTTCTCCCTTTCGTCCTCGCCGCCGCGGTGTCTCCGGACGCCGCGACGCTCCGCCGACTGGACGGGATCCTCGACGCCACGCTGACCAACGAGGTGGCGCGTAGGGCGTCAACCGCGCAGGGCTCGGCGCTGATGCGCGTGGCGTCGGCGGCGTTCCCGGAGACCGGGGCGGGCGCGGCGAGGCGGTCGGCGGCGGGGTCGAGCCTCCACCACGCGGCGGTGTTCGGGCTGGTGTGCGGGCTCGTCGGAATGGGCTCGGACACGGCCCAGCGGGCCTACCTTTTCTTGGCCATGAGAGACGCGGTCTCGGCGGCCACCAGGCTCGGCGTCGTGGGCCCCACCGGAGCGGCGGTGCTGCAGCACCGCATGGCCGGAGCGGCTGAGGCGGCGGCGATCAGGTGGATGGGGCGTGACGTGGAGGACGCTTGCCAGGTGGCTCCTTTGCTCGACACCGTTCAGGGTTGCCATGCCTACTTGTTCTCTAGGCTTTTCTGTTCTTAAAACCGGAAAAATTCCTGATCAGGTATATTATTATTCATTTAATATTGATTACTTCAAGAGCTCGTACTAATGCTAGACTCTAGGCCTCTGGTGTTGGTACTAAGATTCCAAATATCAAAAGTTTGGTAAACTGATTTTTAAATCTGTTTCGAAATTATTTCAGACTATTATACTCGTCGTCAGATGGACATTTACGAACTTTAATTATTTAAAAATTTGTAAGTAATCAGATGGACATTTACGAACTTTAATTATTTAAAATTCTGTAAGTAGTCCAGTGGCTGCGGAGCTATTTTTTGATATCTTAATATATTAATCAGTTTGTTGGAGCATCTTAAAGTAACACAATTTCAAATTATGCTCTTAGTGTTATACTGTAAAACTATTCATTTGATGTAAAAAGCACTCTAGTTATTAAGGAGTTTGGGTGTCATCCTTGGATCAATTTTTCACTACTTAAGTTTTAGAGTTAGCTTAGCTTTGTCGCTGTCATGTTGCAATAGTACGCTTTGCAATTGGATTTCGATAGAGATAATACACGCTGTGTCAAATCTCGTAACGTAAATTCTTTCCGATCCTACAACCGCGCGAAAAACGCCCCACCCCCGGTTTCGGGTCGATACAAAAGCAGCAATCGCGAGTTGAACTTTCTTTTCTACAATCATAACTAACTTATCAGTTCTCTCTAACTCTACTTGGTCCCGGCAAAGTAGGCTAGAGGTCCGACAATGGCGGCGTTGATATAGGTGGCGGGCTCTGAGTGGCTGTAATCGGAGCGATCGTCGGGGTAGCCGTCGTTCTGGTTGGGGCCTCCGACCACTGCTCCGACCAAAACGTTGGGGTTCGGGTTCGGCGAGTAAAGGTGCTTGAAACCGCCCTGGCACCCCATCGCCTGAGGCTGTTTCGCCAAAGAAGGGAGGGACGATCCCCTGTGATGGATCCTCTTCGGGTACTGCGCGCCGTACCCCACCATGTACGACATCTTCAACGGGTTCACTCCCAAAATGTAATCCACCTGAAAATAAAAACCCATTAATTACTTTTCACTCTTGAATGATCATAACAAAAGATCGACGAAATGAGCAATGTTTATTATCTGATTTTCAATATGGCCAACGTTTCGTTAAAATTCTGTTAATCGTACAAGTGTTTACATGTCAAACTAATAAATTATGTTTGTTTTACTAGATTATTCTTTACATTTCGACCTTCCAAACATGGGCTATATTGAAAATGTATTATGTTTGTATGCCTAATACTTAATAATTCCAAAAGGAAAAGTAGTTGTGTGTGTGTTTACTTGTTTCTTGGCAAGGCTTCTTAAGGTGCTTGAGGTGACAACTAAGCTGCCACAATTGAAGGTCTGCTTTGTGGCTGACATGTACTTAGAATATGTGGAGAGTAAGAATGTTATTGCAGTCACGTATTGCATGTTGCTCGAAGGTAGCTTGTAAATCAGCCCTCCTGTCCCATGAAAGAAAAGGAAAAAAGGAAATCAGCCATATGTTAATTTTCTTTTGATTTAATGTCATTTTTTAATTTTGCATACCTTGAGTGTACTGTGTACTTGAAGATGGAGAGTTGGGTAAAATCCGGCACATAAACTGTTCAGCCTGTTGTTTGAACTGCATATATTTTGCATCTTTGTCCAACAACGCCCTCTGAAGATAAAAAAGAAAAGAAAAATCATTACACACACAGGGCAAGGTACATAGAGGATATCATACAGCTTATATATGTGTATGTACCCTAGCTAGAAGAACATAAGAACCGGCAAACTTGTTGTCCCAGCTGAAGATGTCCGGGGAATCAGAACCTCCCAAGGACTTCAACACGTTGAAGTACTTTGCGTCGTTGGTCGCTCTCAAAAGCCACGAAGCTCCCCAAACCAGCTCATCCTGCACCGGAAACACAAACGTCGCCGAGTGTGAGACTTGCAAATTGAACTAGTTACTATTAAAAGGGCGTATCGTGAAAAATGAGGCTTTCAGATGCGTCGAATATCGCATCTGATAGTCTCAAAGTCGCATCGGAAAGTTCACCCGTATCAGAAACTCATATTTGTACTAGCGAGAGCTGACCTTATAGCCGGAATAAGAGCAATAAAACGGGCAGACAGCAGAGGCGAGGGAGTCGCTGTAAGAGCCGCGATATCGGAGGGCGAAGTCCATGACCTTTCTGGCGGTGGCCAAGAGGAGGCGGGAGTAGCGGGGGTCGGAGTTGCGGAAGACGAGGGAGGCGGCGGCGAGGGCGGCGGCGGTCTCGGCGGCGACGTCAGAGCCGGGGGAGGAGGCGGAGACGAAGTAGACTGAGCGCGGAGTGTCCATGTCCTCTGGGCGCTCCCAGCACCGGTGGTCCGGCGAGGGGTCTCCCACACCCACGTAGAGCCGCCCCGGAGTGGCCCTCGCGCACTTCAGAAGGTAGTCCGTGGCCCACCGGATCGCCCCCCGCGCCTCCCCCAGCTGGGGCCCCATGCGCTTCCCGTACTCTATCACGCCCCACGACAGCATTGTTGTCGTGTACGCCATCGGGAAGTTGAACTTTATGTTGTCCCCCGCGTCGTAGTACCCTCCGCTCAAGTCCACCTGCCACTCCGGCTTGTTAATTATATATTTTGACATGAAATCGCCGTAGCGGAGAAAGAAATAAATGTACGTAATCTCGTTTGTTTGAATTAGACCTAAAAACTATTAAAATGTCAAGATTTGACTTATTATTTTAAAAATAATTAAAATTGGACTTCTGCCTCTATTTCGAGCAGTAATACTCTTTTAACTATTATAATATACGATGTTGTATGATATGATATCATGTCATACAACAATGTACGATGACATTTTTGTTTGAAACGAAGGCATAATTTCATTTTAAATTTAGATGTCGTGTGATGACATACAACGATGTAGTACGACTGTGATATGTTTGAAGTACATTTATATTTGAAATATGTAATTCCTTCTTTATTTCATACAACAATACCCGTCTAACAATCATTACATATGATGTCGTACGACGTCATATGATATCGTACTATGATATACGCGACCACATATGGTCTAAGTACAACTCATTTTCTTAATATGTTATTGCGTGTTAGAACTCCAAATAATGAAAATTCTGTATGCTATATTATGTAAACGTACATGGGCGAGACGACCATCGGAAAGGCCAGAATGAGACCTCCATGTGAGCTTCTGGTTGTTGGGAAGACGACCAGACCTCTGTCCCTGAAAGAACAACAGCGATTTCGCCAACGCGTCTCTGTAATTCAGACTCGTGCCTTCAACTACACTCCAACTCTCACTCACTCCTACCAACACAAAAGAAACCCAAAACCACAGCTTCGCTTCCCTTTTCATCTTCACCATCGCAGCTCTAATATATTTACTTTTGGGAAAAGCCCAAAGCAATTAGTGCGTGGCTAAGTTAATCTGTGTTTTATGTTTTGTGATGTGAGGATTAAGAGTGCATTTAAATAGGCGTGTTTGCGTAGTGGGATAGAGCCGCAAATTTTGGCTTTCTTTGTTTAGTTTCAAAGTCATCGAAAAACTATACTTATAATTTCTACTTTGCTTTGCTTTGCTTTTTTGCTATTACTATATAGCGATGATTAAGGGATATTGTATATTCAAAGATGTGTCAGTGTGCTTAAGTTCAACTTGGAAGTTCATACTCACGAAAGCGTATATTCAACACCATGCAGTAGTGAAATCAGTTAAAAAAATAATGACCAATTCCAAACCAAATTCAACTATAAGTGGGGACAAGAAACTTATTTTCACCTTTCTACGGCGTTAAGACTTATCCAAATGATAATAACGGATTTAACTAATTTGTTTTCTCCTAAAGATTACGACTTTATGTTATGTTATGGTATTTGTTGTTATAAAGGTGTACTCGGTCTACTTTTGTGTCAGAAGAAGATCAAGATAAAATAGAGAAATGACTAGAATAACAGAATAAAACTCGGTAAATCAGTGATCGTAACTGAGAAATTCGGGAGAACTAAATTAAATAAACAAAATATCGCCAAAATAACCATAATTTACTAATTCATTTTGGAATGATAATGTTTCGTAAAAATCGTGTAAATTGTCTTAGTCTTTACGTGTCATGTTAATTTTACGTTGTAAAATTTAATTTACGATGTAAAATAACTACGTAAATTGACATGACATGTAAACGTTAGAGTCATTTACATGAATTTTACGAAACGTTAGATATATCCAAAATAACAAACGTATATAGTGCTATTATATACAATAACCTTTAAATAAAAAATATTCGAACGATAATTAGTATGGCCACATGAATTTTTTTATAAATAAGACAACTATTATTATAATTTTGTCATTAACCGCTAACATTAAGATTCTAGTTGAAATGTTTAAAAACCTAAAAAAAATAACTCAAATTCAAACAAAATACATGCATCGTATTATGGAGATGTAAAATGGTTTGTGCTGATTTCATTAGTATTTGATCACTCGAGCTACGATTTTAATCGAACGTAATTATTAAGCTACGTCATAACTTTTATTTCAGTAAACATTTCGATATGAAAAGCCTTTAACACTAACTTGCAAGATTTCAGAGGCGTTTGTTGAAGAAAAATTATGGTTAATTGTAGACGTTTTAGGGGTAAGTTTATGCATAGTTTTTACTTTTTACTACCCGGAGTTTATGCAATCATATAGGATATAGTGACACAAGTTGGTCCACCAAAATTATAATGATCAAAAACCTAAATAAACTAAGATTACCGATTAAAGCAATAAAGCCATTTGAATATCCCAAAAATCAAATTTTGCTAAGCAAAAAAATGAAACTTTGACGACAAGATATGTATCAAATATCAATTAAGTGGGCTAACATTAATCCTTAGTTTAAGAGTAATCAAGGGAAAGAGTATTATTATGTTCTCGAACTTTGATTTTAGTTATTGGAAAAAAGTAAACAAGAAACAATTTTGCCGCTCAACGTTTCTGCTTTACTCGCGATATTAAGAGTAATAACATAACACATGAGACATATATAACCACAATGATTATAAAGAATAGTCTCATTTTTTGAAAAGGAATACTCATAAATGTGAAAGAGTTAAATGTGTGTTTGGTTCATGCCCGACCAAAGCATGTATTTAAGTAAATTAATAACATGCCTCGTCACTCGGGGAAAAAAGCAAATCACTTCAACACATTTGAAATTTATCGAAATGTTGGCACATCTGAATATTCTCCACTTTGCTTATTTTGTTAAATCTTTTAGGGGTAAAGTGGATGCGCAAATGGCGCTAGTTTAAGAAATTGGTCTCCGGAGATGGGTTGCAATTTTTCATCGAATATATATATATTTTTTATTTTATTTACTTTGGATTGCGATAATGGGAAAGTCTCCACTTGATTCTTTTTTTTTTTCCTTGGGATCACCTAATTAAACTAATTTCACTCTTTGCTTTAGGACCACAAATCTTGGGATTCTTTTGTTAACTTATTATATTCTAGAATACGAAAAAGACAAGTTTTACGGTTCTTTAAGAGAAAACTCAGAAATATAATCAAAATTAGGTTTTAAAGCGCTACAAGTGAGAAGATATGAACGAGATTGAATGTGTGAAGTTTGACAGAAAATTCAAGAATAGATGTCTTCAATATCATAATTCTTATCAAATATACAATTTTAGAATATATGTGTAAATTAGTATATTTTTAGTCATATTTTATCTTCTTGTTCCATAATGGTAAAATTAAAATGAAGCCACGGACCACGGTCACATGACATAATAAAATATATGTAATAGTCAATTTGTTTGAATATATGTATGGTAACTAACAAGTGGGCAAGCCCTCGTTAAAGTAAAACAATTAGAAAAGTTTATAAGAAATAAAGAAGATGTATTGGTAATGCATAAGAATGTAAAGGATATTTCACGGATTTTATTAATATATATTACTATCATAAAATAATGAATAAACGGTGCAAATTAAATTCGATTATACGAACAAAATCATTGAAGGCTGATTATTATGCTCGCTGGCCGTTTCTCCAAACTAGAGAAACTAACGAAATCATCAAAGTTACGACCATGTATCTTGACTTAGCTTATTATAAGAAAACGCTAATCAAGGAATTTGAAAATCATGTAACATAAATTATTGATTTGAGGCACCTGTAGTCTCTAGATATATACTTTTGGATTTTAATGTTCTTGACATTTTGTCAGTGTCATGAGGCTTAGTGATTTTCTATATTCTGATTTGGAAATAATTAGTTTGGTAACGCCTAATAAAAATTAATGACTAATTAGATGCTGTGAAATTTCATTTTGTAGAATTATTAGTGTTGAAAATATACAAATTAGATGTTGTGAAACACTTCGAAGTCGTAAACATCTCCGCCTGAATCACGCATAAGATGCGCTTCTTACACCTCGAAAATATCTTGATGTCTTACAAAAATACCGCATGATACGACAAGCCTAAGTTCGAACTGCATTAAAACGCAGTGAAATTCGAACTTAGACGAGAATAACTTCTGGAATTTTTTTGAAGAGAAAGTTCCAAAAAACGAGTGATTGAAACAATGAGCCCAACATGGGTTATCTAATTGATCGCACAAATATTATCAATAAAACTAAAACGATTACTTGAACAAATGAATTTTTACCGAGTTTTTGTTTTTACGGTATTTTGGCGATAATACGACGGTTACCGGCGATATTTTAAACATTGTACTGATGATACCGTACCCAAATTTTGTGTAAAAGCCTCGTCCAATTATTCTACGTATAAAAAAATGATTGTGAAACAATTTAAGTATATTATGTAACAAAAATACTGCCACATCACCTAGCTATTGGGATTAGATAAACATAGAATACTCTTTATTTTGCTTATCACCAAATCATTGAGTTCCTAAGATTTTGTTCACATTTTTCCACATTCTCCGTGATAGCTAATTGCTTCCATTCCAAATCTTTGATTCTTGAGTAACATAAATATATTTCATAAGATCGAATTGGATTCCGTCTATGGACGCAATGTGGTTTTATAAATTTTCCATGTACAATAAACCAATCTGATTCTTTAATTAAACTAGGTACATGATATTCGATGAATGATAAATCCTTTGAATCAACCTTATATATAACGTGATTATTCTTTTATTGATCATATTCGTGAATGCCAGACTGTTCAAACTTATAGTTAGGTTTTAGTACCTCGTCAATCTTCTCAACATTTTGGAAATAGAGCATAATGATAATATACATTATTATGCGTAAAAAAAAAGATCAACACTTGACTTCAAACCATGAACAAGAAGCCAGGCTCCGGTGTGGTTGTGAGGAATGGGAGAATATGACTTGTGAAGTTATAATCCATTTGATTTTTAAATAGAGTTATAATCATAAATTAGCGGAATATATAAAATTCAATTATGAGGATTCAAAAGGTTTTGGAGGATCACGAATTCAGTCCTTAATCTCAACAGTTGCGTGCGTGCGTGATGTGTAAGAGAAATCGAGCAAAGTGAAAAAAATTAATAAGTATTTAGTTAATTAGTCAATATAAACGGCGCTTATGTGACAATATAATTTATAAATTTTACTACTAATTTGTTCTTTTCAAATTTGAATGTCTTTTGCGTTTAGTATTAATACATTGTTAAACAAAAATCAATCTACAAATCCAGATATTTAATTTTGGCTTTGGCCAGAAATGATTTTGGGTTAAAGTCAGTGAAATTTTGTAAAACAAATGGATGTAGTTTAGGGTATAGGGTTTAGGGCTAAAGTCAGTATAATATAATTTATACAAGTTTTACTAAACGTTGAGCATTTACAAAAATAGTTGTGTTTATAAAACAAATGGATTTACCATTAATTTCAGAACATTAAATTTTAAATTCTTAAATCGGCTGAAAATATTGGACGAAGAAATGTTTGGGTTATTTTAGACATTTGGTGTTTGAAAATAAAATAGACTGATCATTTACCCAACATGTACGAAATATGTGCTATTTTATTAGATTTTGAGTAAAAACTTCGAGTGACTATTAATCGCAAAAACCCATGAAATAATAGGTTATTTTATTAGATTTTGAGTAAAGACTTCAATATTATTTCTAATGAGTTTATTTATGAAAATTTGCACTGAATAGCACTAGGAAACATTGTGTTTGTAATTTAGCCAAACTTTTTTTTAGTTTAGTAAATAACCGAAATTATTGACGTGACAATAATTTGATTTATTTATTTCCGTTCATGCCCCTTCATATTTTTGGGTTTATTTCGTTTGAATTTCAAACACAATATTGTATACCAGTTAGTAATTGTTTGAAAATCAAACAAAGACGTTTATTTTATTAACTTCCTTTAATAGGATATTCTCATTTCGCGTAAAACCAGATTTTCTGTGTTTTTTTACAAATTTCAGGGAGATCTATAATCTAGTATGTTGCGTTTATTTTTGTTTATATGCATTTATTTATCTTCATTATTGTAACATTTCCTGGTCTTGCTTCAATCGTCGCTCGGAAGATTTACTGGTCTTGGGTTGCTGAAGGAAAAGAAGTTTGAACGTTTGGGTGGTGAGAAAGCTTTTATATTTAGTAGAAAGCTTTTATTATATATTAATGAAAATGTGTCTTTTAATATCCCGCCCAAGTGGAAGTTACACATGCACAATCAAGGATAGTTTTTCCTTTTTCATTTATTATATTTTGCCGCTTGTTTTGAGGGTAATTTTGTCTATTTTGTTTGGTTATTGTGGTTTATTGCCATAAATCCAATTTTGCGAAACGTTTGACCATTTTGTAATTTCTATGTTTAAATTGGCATATCTCTATATCTCTAGTCGTCCCTTTATTTATTTATTTATATTTTCAGTTTTTAGGTCCACAATTTCAGCTTTTGACTTTTATTAATATTTTTTTTCCTTATGTTTAGCTTTTAAAAAAAAAACATTTTAGCAAAAGAGAAATTTCCGAATCAACCATTTTTTACTAGTATTTATATCATTTTAGTTAAAACTCTAATTTTCGTTACTTTACTAGTAAAAAAGTTGAAAGTTCATGTTTACCTTTTAATTTATTTTGCATTATAATTTTTCAACAAAAAATAAATGTTTATTGTTGACATCTAAATCTCAGTAGACATATATTGTTAATATCTTTACCAACAACAGATATCTTTTGTTGACATCTAGATCAACAATTGGAAGATTAAACTAAATGGTAAAAATGATTTTTCAATTCTTTTAGTGATAAAGTAAGAAAAATTATATTAAAAAAAAAAAAAGCAAAACAATTACTAAAAAGTTAGTAATACGAGCAATTTCTCTTTTAATACATGTAGAGGGATGTAAATAATGAATTAATCAGAAAATAATATTTCTCTTCGAGGAGCTTTTTGTAAGTTAAAAAAAAAAATATTAACAAATTAATTTAGGCCCTAGATTCCTGAGAGCCGCGTTCAGTTCGTCATAGCTCCAACAAAATGAATTTCCTGATGTCACATTATCGGATACATTGGGACTGAGAAGTTATTTTTGTGACAAACACGATCATGTATATTTGATATCACATACGTAAAAGTATACTAATAACATGTTTTCAGTTTTTCTGTTTTACTTTTGATTGATTACGCCATATACCTCTCGTACCGAAATCTATCTAAGATTTTGTGCAGTTATTTGTAAAAAAAAAAAATGTAAGAAAAGAAAAAAGGTGCCTTAATTTCGCTTTGCATGAATGGAGTATTAAGTCTGATAACTAAAAGTGCCAGATCTGTTCAATTTTTGACGCAACACTATATATCACCCACGTTCTCATCCCATAATTTCATCAAACCAATATTTTATATTATATGTATCAAGATAAATCACCATACGGACGGATATATTTAAAAGATATAATATTTTATGGAGTACTAAAATTGAGACGACATTATATTATATATATATATATATATATGTATATTATCTATTTCTGAGAAATATGAAACATCAGTAGATAAAACATAAATAAAAATTGAATGCATAATAAACATGACTTTGAAATTAGAACGAATTAATTAAAAGCTTAACAAAAACATTTAAGATATAAGTCAATATTAACATATAAAGTTAGAAATATATTTCCATATATATCAAATTATAATAAAATAAATTGAAATTTACATAAAGCTTAAGTATATGTATAATAAACACCGAAATACATAAATAAATAAATAAATAAACAGCATTCTAAATTTTTTTCATTTTCTTACAAGTTTGTAAGAGAAATATCCGAGTTTTAAAAAGCAATTGCAATTTAAATCAAGCCATCAAATCATATATAATGAGAAGAAACTATATCAAATAGCTAAATGAACTTCTAATTATAATTTTAGCCAAATCATTCAAATAGAATAAAAAAATAACTCAGTTCATGTCTTTATCTCACTTTAGTCTGGCATGCGCTTCCTCCTGTTTAAATTTATGTATTTTTAAAATTATATCGTTACGTTATAATGTTAACACAAAGGTTCTATAATGATCATATGACTAACTAATCCTACAAATAAATTTGACGGATTTGGACTTTTTAATCTCATCTCCTAAATGGTGGTAGCTAAGAATTTCAGGTGAGGGAGGAGAGACAAATTTAATAACAAAAACTATATATTTATTTATTTGAACTAATTAATCTCATCACCGGTACAAAGATTTACAAATACAAATTTTATTATTGACCAGACTTATATATACATAATATCATACATGCCTGATGATCATCGAATGAATGTATGTTTTATTTAATCTTCAACAAATATTTTCCTAAATAATTTCACATCACTTAGGCCCTTGTTAAAAATGAAATTCTGGCTCTATTTTTCAAACCTTATGAATTCACCTGACAGTTACAACATTACGTACGTACGTTACACTTTTTTTTTGGTATGGAATACATTAAATATATTTTGAAAAAAGAATTCGGGGTCTCTCCACATGTACATATGTCATGCATTTTTATTGGAATCAGTTCGACAATGACATCGTACAAAGCACAGTTAGTAAGTCAATCAATGTATAAGAGAGTGTGTGACATCTCTTCAATATAGACCTATTAATGGTGAAGTTACACTAATATTTTGCATTTTTTATATTAGCTTAACAAAATTAATTAGCTCTATAGAGCTAAGTTGCTTACCCAAAACATGAAGCCCACTTTGATTAAATATTATTGCCATAATGTATTTTTTGGCATAAATATACTTGTTCTAAATTTGATCTAATAAACTTAATTATAATTATAACAAATGAGAATTAAAAAATATTAATGCAATGTAAATAAATATTCCATTTAAGCTAACCATTAAAATTCAGCTTAACTTAAAATATGTTTAGCTTGAAAAATATGATTTGACAACTTAATCTAATACAATTTTAGCTTACCATTAAAATTACTCATGATGTAAGTTAATAAATATTATTAAAAAAACGGCGTACTCATGAAATAAATGAAGAGGAAGTAACTGTATATAAGCAAAAATAAAACTATGAACATAATGGTAAAAGAATCACAATAGAGCATAAGTATTTAATTCTTTTTTTAGAAATATAATTTTTTACACCACGGGCTTTATGATTTTATAATCAAAACATATATTCATTTTTAAACCAATTAATTAAACTCGTAAGTTTAATGAATGATACCAACACAAAACTCGTAAGTGTCTAACTTTTTCAATATAATTAAAGCCTAATAATATTTTTTTCAAATGTGTAAGTATAAAATTTTCATGTCATTGTGATCTCTCTCTCAGTAAAAGTTTTGTTTTGTTTGCTATTATATGTCTGTAATTTGGAAAATTTTTCTAACCCCATCTTTCTGTAGATGTATCAAGTTAAGTTAATAATTATTTATAGCGTACATGAATAAATTAAGAATTGTTTGTAACTCTTATTATTCTTAATTGTTGTTTATGTGTTTCTATTTAAGAGGTTTGATCTTCTTTGTCTGGGAAAATAAAAAAAATCGTCGTTTGAATTAAATGAGTACACAAGAATCTCTAAAAAGCAAAAAATAATATAGTGGTGTTTAATTCAAATATTTGTCATAAAATCTATTGAATTTTTATGTGTTATAGATGAATGCGCATTTAATATTGTTTTATATCCACACAATCAATGCCATTAGGTTTGGTCAATTATTGGAGGAGTTGCGGCTGATTTACCTTATGATTTGGATCGATAAATATTTAGCCCAAATATTTCACTTCCTAAAAGTATTTCTAATTTTTTTTTATCCCAATTAATTTTGGTTAATAATTAAAGCATAAAATAAATAAAGACAACAACAACAATAACTAGATAACAAAAGCTAATTTTCAAAAAGGTTGACTGCTGCTCAGCCCAAAACTTAACTAGAATGGTAAAAATATTAATTTGCAAGATTTGTGTAAATAGTATTTAATTGGAATAGTATTATGCATGCAGGATTTATTGAGAAAATGTCGCGTAAATCAAATCCCTAATTAAGAGCTCATTTGTTATCTTCTCTTCTAATATAGTTGTACAATCACATTTAATTTTTTAATGTCTATCAATACCATGTCAATCAAATGACTAATTATAGACAACATAATGAGGTCTTATCACATTCAAAATTTAATATCCAGTTAATTAATTATGCATTCACTCAAATAACTTTTATCCAATAAATGAAAAAGCTTAGCTCTTCCTCTGAAAAGGAAAGAAATTAGTCAGAATTATATATTCAAAGTCTTTCTTAGACATCTTACGTATTTCAACAGCCCATATATATTAATATTTTTTAAATCATTTTTTTTGGTACCGTATAACTAAATAGGATATAATGGCTTAATGTATACACGTCACAGAAACAAGAAGGGCACATGAAATGCAGTTTGATCTCTGACTGAACCATACTAATTTCCGCACAGTTTTCTGGTACGTGATGATATTTCCACAAACCTTATAAACCGTTACAAGTTTGAACACACGGTCATATCTTTTGCATGTATGCATTTTTATTTTATAAATTTTGTAAAAGTCGTGTAAATATCCATAGTGTTTACATGTTGTGTCAATTTACGTTGCTATTAATAACGTAAATTGACATGACATGTAAGTATTATAATTGTTTACACGAATTTTACAAAATGTGAATCATATCCAAAATAATATTAATATTATGTATATTAATATTAGTTTAATTGTCTCCGTCTCATAAAAATAATATAAATTGACTACGTTTCTTAAAGGGCATATATTGTAATTTAATTCCTGTAGGGTCTTTGATAAGCTTGTTTCGTTTGCATGTTCTTCTATACCATTAATTTATTTTCGGAACTCTTTTCTATTTGGACTCTTATGGAGTTGTTTCTTATTATCTGAACTCCTTGCCCAATAGTTGATATTATTAGCTTGTATGTTTATAAGATATTTACATAGCTTGTACAATTTATTTGATAAATATAGCTACCTAAATAAAACCATCAAATTATTTGAATTTCACTTTTTCTCCTTCCTGGATGTCGGTACAGGCTTGTAATAGTCTTAGATTTGGAACCATAAAGCAATTGTACGAAAAACAATATTCTGAATGATTGTGTATCGTTCCAACACGTAAGTTAAAAGTGTCAATAATATATGTATATATAGTTAATTAAGTATAAGCACGGCAAGTAACGATGATGCACTAGAAAATT
This sequence comes from Urtica urens, assembly GCA_958296335.1. Classification (NCBI taxonomy): domain Eukaryota; kingdom Viridiplantae; phylum Streptophyta; class Magnoliopsida; order Rosales; family Urticaceae; genus Urtica; species Urtica urens. The sequence goes on along the minus strand of OY282522.1, from coordinate 25,974,750 downwards.
CGTGTATGTGGTTTGATAATTAGGTTACAAGTGTGACAATAATATATGCAATTTACTAAGTAAGTTGCAAAAATATGAAACACTTGATTCATTTTGATCAATATAAATTATTTACACACACATCAGGATTAAAAACTCCATTACAGTAGCTTCTACATGCACGCCCAATCCAAGGTACGTACGTGTCCATTATGATGATACCATTAACAATTTTTTAATTGCTACACACCGTATATTTATATATATTTTTATATAAATAAGTGCCATTGTAATATTTCACAGTCCAACAACTGAATGCCTCGTGCTGGTTACAACTCGTTGAAATCAATATAAGTGGTGATCACGAAAAAAAATACTAACAAATCAAAATTGTATAGAAAGACAAATGTAAATGTGTGTATATCCTTAAACTTAAGTTTTAACATAATAAATGATTTCACCACTTGAAGTTTTCTCTCCATTGGTTTAACACCTCTTTCTGTTGCATCAGTTTGGAAACAGTGATCAGCATTATCCTCACATTATTTCCCGTAACCATAAATAATAAAAAAGTAATAAGAAAACCCTCACATATTCTCTCTCCATCTCATTCGTATCTTTGTCTATAAATACCTAGATATCGTACTCGTAGAAACTCACACCAAAAACCAAACATGGGAAGCAAAACGGTGAGACTAGTGGTGGTCCACGTGATCATGGCCGTGGCGGTCACGTGCGGGGCTGAGACGAGGGGGTTCGTGGGGACGAGAGGGACGGAGTTCGTGGAGAGCGGGTCGGGTTTCTTGTTCAACGGGTTCAACTCGTATTGGATGATGACGGTGGCGTCGCAGCCGAGCGAGAGGCACAAGATCTCCGACGTCTTTCGTGAGGCTGCGAATGCCGGTCTCACCGTTTGCCGGACTTGGGCCTTCAGCGACGGAGGACCTTCAAACCAGGCTCTCCAGTTCTCTCCCGGCCTTTACAACGAGGCTGTCTTTCAGGTTTCTATGTTCTTCCTTTTTTTATTGTTCATTTCTTTTAGAGTTTTTTTTTCTTTAAAAAGTTGCTCTAAATAACAAAATGAAACATTGATAGTGTTGTTTTGACCAATTTTTTCTGTTTAGTAAATAATCATTTAATATGACGTGTCTATTAAGAACTGCTATTAATTAGTTACTTTTTGAGCAATATATATCGATTTATTTTGTTTAATTATTATTAATCATTTCTTTTACAAATATTAGTAATATGGTAATTAATATGTTTGAAAGTGATTTATTTTCTTGGGTATGTTTTAGGTCTTCTAGACAAAGTTAAGAGGGTATTTAACAAGAATATTAATTATTTCCTGATATAGTTCTAGAAAATTAAATTTATATTTGTTTTGGATATTACTGTGTCTATAGTGTTCTTGAAACATTTTAGCTAATATTTGGTTAGTAATTATAAATTAATCAGTCATATAATTAGCAAATTTTCACCTCTATTATTACATTTTTCACGGCAAAAAATAATATTTGTTTCTTTAATATTAGCCAAGTGTTTATTAATATTCAATAAACTTATTTTATATGGCTTAGTTATAAATTTGTATTTGTTACTTTAAAAAAAATAGTTAATTCAATCATTATCCGAATTGTTTAAATACGAATTAAAAATAAGTTATGTCTTCGAAATGGTCAATTCTTTCGTTATAAACATGGTAAGAAGACAATATAATATTTTACAAGTCCGAAACGGTTATAGAACAGTTAAAGTCTCTTTATAATAAGGACAAAAGCAAGTAATAAATAAAATATTTCCGAAGAGAATATCGAGGATTGATAATATCTTGTGTATTGGTGGAACTTTAAGGGACTTGACTTCGTAGTATCAGAGGCAAGAAAATACGGAGTGAAGCTGGTATTGAGCTTCGTCAATAACTACAAAGACTACGGAGGAAAGGCTCAGTACGTTGACTGGGCTAAGCGCGGTGGTGTCTCCATCGCCGGCGAAGATGATTTCTACACCAGTGCTGTTGTCAGAGATTATTACAAGAACCACGTCAAGGTACATCAATTTTGACTATTAATAATATAAAAAATTGTCTAAGTCATCTTTTCAAAACATTGATTTAATGTAAAGCTAAAGCTAATAATACGAGGTATGTGCAATAATGGCAGAGAGTGGTGACTAGGATCAACACGTTTACTAAGACGGCTTACAAAGACGACGCGACGATCATGGCTTGGGAGCTGATGAACGAGCCTCGCTGTCAAGCCGATTACTCCGGCAAAACCGTCAATGTAAACCTCTGTCGTTTTCGAGCACAAGCGCACTCATACCATGTCGTTTTAGTTTTTCCGTAAAATGTTAATTGAAGCGGTGACGTGTCGTTTCAGGGGTGGGTTCAAGAGATGGCGAGCTACGTGAAGTCACTGGACGGGAAGCACTTGGTGACGGTAGGCATGGAAGGGTTTTACGGAGATTCGATTCCTGAGAGGAAACAGTACAATCCGGGTTACCAAGTTGGCACGGATTTCATCACTAATCATCAAATCAAGGAGATCGACTTCACTACCATCCACGCCTACCCAGACATCTGGTAAACACCTTTATATTGCTACTCACACTTTTCCTTTTCATTATTAGTGAAATGGTCATTTTCATACGTTACAATTGTACTTATTTAATAGAGGTGACTGGTTTAAATGCTCTTGTTTAGTCACAATACTTATTATTAACAAAAATTGACTATATATATATATATAGCCGCTTCAAACATTAACAATTTAAATATACAAAACAATCACTGTTATTTATTTATATTAATTTACATTTAATTTTTGTCCAGTTTATCCTAAATATTTATCTTAATTTTGAGCATTTTCATCTGTAAACGAATTCCTCTATCTATTTACGACTTAATTCACAAAATATTAAGTATATCCAAAATAACTATAGTTTAGTTGATATTTACCCTATTAATAAAGTTGGACGAAAAAACCATTGAAACAAAACAAACAATAATTATCGAGCAAAAGGAGTGACTTCAAAAATATCATGAACTACTTTGAATAGCATTAGGAGCTATAATAACTTACATGTTGTTCAGTTTTTTAAACTTGCACTAAACTTTAAACACTGAATCTCGACAGGCTGGCGGGGAAAGACGAGAAAACGCAGATGGAATTCGTGCAGAGGTGGCTGACGAGCCACTGGACAGACTCGAAGAACATCCTGAAGAAGCCTCTGGTATTTGCGGAGTTTGGAAAGTCGAAGAAAGACCCCGGATACAGCGAGGCCTCGAGGAACGCGTTCTTGAACACCCTTTACGGCGACATCTACAACGCGGCCAGGAGCGGCGGGCTCGGCGGAGGCCTCGTGTGGCAAGTCATGGCTCAAGGCATGGACTCTTACTACGACGGCTACGAGATCGTCCTCTCTCAGACCGACCCCACCACCAACCTCATGTCTCAGCAGTCCAAGAAGATGAACTCCCTCGAGCACTCTCTTTTTGCTCGCCACGGATGATCACATTTCAACTCCTAGTTGCTACAAGAATACAAAACACAGAAACTAGGAATTAGGTTTTTAGAGGTTAATGATGCTATTTTCTCGCGGAATGAGCACTTTTACGCTTTTCTGCTTTATGTTTCTGATCCTTGAAATCAATGGGAGAAGAATAAATAGAGAATCAAATAAAGAGGGTTAACAGACCTGAAGATTTTCATTCAAAAGCAAAGCGCAAACTTACAAATACTGATATATTTATACATGTATTTCAGCAGCATCCAAGCTTACAAATTTTATTATGTTGCCCCAGTTGTAGCAAGCACAACCGGGCTGTTCAAAAGAATACAATTTCGTAATTTAAGTCTTATGTATCAAAATTGTACAAACATTGAAGACGACCAAAAGAAAAAAAATTAATAGTCGCTAAAAAGCTACATGACAAACCATTTGAGAAGAGACCTTTTCCGAACCCCGAAAGCTCCTGCACTCACCGAAAATAAAAAAGAAAATCCGTACTGCAAATACATTTTCACAAAATCTGTGCAGACTGGCTCGCTGGGGTTTCGATCAAACAATATCGTGGGTGCTTCTACAAAATTACCGGTGGTAAATGTTTCAGGATTATAGAAGATCTAAAAGCGACGCCTGTTCTGACGGTTTCTTAGCTTGGCTAGTTGACCGAGGAGCCGGAGAAGATAACCTTCCTCTTCCTTGTCCCCGACCCACAGCGGTGGACGGTGGAGGAGCAAGTCTCAGTGCACTCTGCTCACTCTTGCTGTTGGAGAAGATAGAACTGATATCTGCCGGTTTCCTCTCTATATACCCCAAATCCCCCTGACTCTGTTTCATAAACCCAAGAGAGTTGCCTTGATTCTGTTTCAAACTCCCTAAGCTAGCCGTCGTCCCAGAATTGCCTTGGCTCTGTCTCATCTGCCCGATGGAAGTTTGATTGTCGAAGGCCCAACTGTTATTATTATTGTTCAAGGTGTTTGATGTATTTGGGACTGCACTAGATCCGTAATTAGAAGCTCCGATACCACTCGGTTGGCCACTCTGACGTGGAGGCCAGTCCGCAAATGGATCCATATTGTCGAAATTCGAATTGGTAGGCGTTTCTGCATTCAGTGTGACTCCAGACGAAGCACGAGGAGGCCACTCCAAATCAACAGGAAGGTGTGACGAGGCTGTTTGCTTATTTGAAGGTTGATTTGGTTGAGAATGAGTGGCTTGAGACTGCTCAATTCCGACGTGTGGTGTAAATCTGTTTGTCGAGTTTTGGGCAGAAGGGGCGGGTTGCTTTCGGGCGATACCCCAATCTTCATCCCATGCAGGGCTTTTCTTAGTCGAAGCACTGATTGCTCCGCTAGCTTGGTTCGGGGCTTGAGACTGGACTCCGTTGGTTATTGGATTTTGTCTCATCTCCGAGGTTCCGGAATCTGTCACAGTCACTCCTCGGTTCTCTTCGATCTTCCTGCCGTTAATCCAAATATAACGAGGTAGAGCAATCAGCAACAGAAGACAAAAGCTATACAGAATTGAAAAATAACTTCATGGCTGCATGAATTTTTAATAAGACGAGCATTAATGTCACACCCATTCAGAATCAGGTGCAAAAAATATTTATACCTTAAGATATCCTTGACAAAGAGCATATATTTGGCAAACTGCTGAACATTAAGTTGTGTGGCCGTGAGAAGAGGAATGAGCAGAGGAAGTACATGCTCTGCAGTAAATTCTATTCCATACTGTGCAAAAGACAAGTCCACTTATGAGAGTTAGATACAGCCAAGGAAAGGATTAGTTGAGGGGGGAAACGTTAAATATATATTTACCTGCTTGAGGATCGAGTTAGCAACCCCAAGAGTGCACATAAGTGTAGGGGCGGAATGATCAACTGCTGTGCACCGTTGAATAGTTTGCAAGATCTCCAAAACCGCATGTTTATCAAGTGTTGGGACCAAATCACCTAGACATAGCAACGCATTGACTCTTACCTGCGCATAGGAGGAAACTCAATTTTTGCATCTCAAATTCCAGTGACAAAGATAAAGAAGATTTGTCTAGAGATATATCAACAATTAGATGATTTTTTTTAAGAAATAACCTCAAATAATATATAAATGTAGAAAGCATTTCAAATAAAACAACAATCAATAAAATAAACCACCATAGGAAATTCATTAGACAAACGTACCGCCGCAACTGTTGTTTTAAGAGCCAAGCCATGGACACGCGGCAATATTGCTTGTTTTACCAGCTGGGTGGGTAGCAGTAAATCCGAATTTTAGAGATTAAACATGCCATCAATATTTATACCAATCAATCAGACAGATGGCTGAAATATCAAGTGGCATACCTGAACGTCCAGGTGCTTGGCAAGGATTGAAGATTTTTTTAGAACTTCCTCTTGTATACGAACATCAGTATCATCATAAGCACGGACAATCATGGGCAGGACGTGGGATATTAAGTGCTCTTGATTGGTCTGAATATATTAAACCCCGTATAAAAATATAGTATAAGGAACAGAAGATGACCATGAGTATATCATATTGTTTCCTTTACCTTGTTGATTATAAGTTCTGCATGTTTCATGAGCAGCAACAAAGTGTCCCCTGCTGCGGTACTCAGGACAGGATCAAGAGCTGGAAGTGTTGACAGTTCAAAATCGTTCTTTTCCTATAATGAGCACAAATCATCATTCAAAAGTTAAACTGGTATGCTTTGGATTATGCATCAATTATGCAGAATTAAATTGCATATGACAATGACTGATGCAATTATTACCTGCGCCTCTGCTATAGTTAGAACCATTGGCAGAATCATCGGTTGCATGACCAAATTCCTAAGTTCAGCACAAAGAGGTGGAAGTACCTGAACAATGGATCATACACAATTTTTTTTTTTAAGCATCTGATATAAACACTTCTAATTTGTGCAGTCTTCTACCCAATTACACTGCAGTGGATAAGTTTAAGAAGACAATGTAACATAAATGAAATTGAATGTAAGGATGACCAGGTTTCTTTTCTCTAGAAATATTCCTTTTATTTCTAAGTTTTTGCATATAAAAAGATACTTCCTTATTTTCTTTTGAAAAAAATATACTCTAAATATGCCAAGTTATTGAGAAGATAAAGAAAAGGTCTAAATTTTTTAATGAGGAGTGCCAACCTTATATCGCAGTACTCGTGAATCAAAATCTTTCCACATATCTGACAACGCTTTCAAAAATTCTGACTTTTGCATGTTGTCTCTTTCCTGCAAGTACGAAGATATTTATTGACAATTTTTATTCCAAATAATTATTCGTATCATTACCTTCCACTTTCTGAGAATTTTCATTATCATTACCGGATATCTCCTTAGTTAGCCAAACTAAAATCAAGTACATTTTTATCAAGCTATAGAAATGCATACTAGCATGTGGTCGAGGAAACGAAGAGCACGCAACCTAGTATCATTCCGGAAAAATGGAGAACCTGCAGAAATCATAGGAAACAACAATATATGTCAATGATCACTTTTACTTCTTATGTTCAACTGAGAGAAAACGTGATCAAAGAAAAAACTTAGATGAAGTACAAAACAGCTCAACAACATTATGTTACCTGTAAAATCCATTGCAGATGGCCTTGAAGACTCATTTGCAGAAAGCATTCTTTGCAAATCAGGAACTAACTCTGACGGGATAGAGGAAAATGCTTCACTTGATAAGTAATTTAAGGTGTTCATGTACTGCATTAACAGAATAGCAGTGAGAAAGTTAGTAGGTCATAACAGAAAAATCGATAATCAATCTTTAAAAACAACGACATGTTCAATGAAGAAATGTTACTGAAATATTTAAACATAGCCAGGTGATTTTCGGACTTAAAACAATACGAGTCCCAAAATTAAAAGAGTCCTGAGGGTCATCATTATATTCAATCTAAGAGTCACAGGCGAAACAAACTACAGGTAAAAGAAGTGAGAGAGCATTCCCTCCAAAAGAATTGTGTCTCCAAGTACAAAGTATCCCCCCAAAAAACCGAATAATGCTTCCATAAGTTTACCATTTTGACGTTATTGTGGCAATCGAATAAAGATTTGTGAGCAATCAAGTGGTACGCAAGACACCCAAGACTGAAAATATCAGATGAACATCCAACTGAAGATGTTCTACTTTTAACGAGCTCAGGCGCGGTGTAGTTCAACGATGGTTGGAGTGGCAGTATTGAATCCTCAACATCATATTCCTGTTGAATTGTGCTAATGCCTTATCAGTATTCAGTACAACTCAAAACGGTCAAATCATGAATGCGTATAAAATTTCCACTCACCGCATAATGAAAAGCCTGTGCATTGGTTGTATCAGCGGCTGTGTTGTCGACCGAAACTGCAAAACCAAACCCACCAAGCTTCCAAGCTCCACTGGATGTAATAATAACATTCTGCATAATACATGAAGAACACCCAGCACCAATTCATTCACTTGTTCCACAGTAGCTAACCATAATTATCCTGCTCTATTCGGGCTTAGTGTCGACATTTTGATCATTGGACAAGAAATTGATCGTGTAAACGTGTACCTCGGGTGCTATTGCTCGATGGACAAGACGGGCGTTATTATGAAGAAACTCCAAAGTTTCGGCTATCTGGAGCAAACCATGCTTCACCTCCAACACTCCCATTTTCTGCCACAAAAAAAAAAAAAAAAAAAAAAAAAAAAAAAAGCACCACGAGAGATCAACAAAAAACACAGCCATAAAACACATTGCATTTCAAGATCATTTTGCAAATTCGAGCGAATTTCAAGAGCCGGTGATTCGTACCATCCCTTGCAGCTCTTTAGGAACCTTGGCAAGATTGTCCAAGAGACCTAGGGCATTGGCGGCAGAGGCGAAGAGAGGCTCAGTGACCATAGCCATGGCGGTCTTGGTCTCGTCGAGAGCCTGGACGACGTGGACGACGCCGGGATGACGGAGGCGGACGAGGCGAGCGGCGTCGGCGCGTACGAGGTCAAGAAAGGAATCCTCGGCGGCGCGAGAGAGGCCGGCGCGTGAGCGCGCGTCGGATAGCGCGCGCTTGTCGAGGAGCCAAACGCAGACGGTCGTGTACTGGTGGGCCCTGGACGAGTCGCGCGAGGCCTTGGCGGAGTAGAGCCGCCATGCGAGGCCTGGTCCGGCGGAGCCGATCTGGTCGATGAGGTCGTAATCCTGAAGCGCCTTTGGTCCCGAAACCTCCTGAACCGTTGTCTGAACCGTCTTCTCGATCACCGCCGCGGTTTTGGCCAGTGCTTGCGTTATCGACTTCATGTTCAGAGACATTGCAAGATACCTAGGGCTTTTCTGATTGGGCGAACTCGGAAAGTGAAAATCAAGAAGAGAAAAGATCGAATTGCGATTCGAAGTCGTTCAGATCAGAGCTGGTTTCTTTCTTGCGTCTCTCACCCTGAACTTTCCTTGGACTTTTCTTTTATTTTTTTTATTTTATTTTTTCTAACTGGTAAATTTGTTCATTTTACCTTTCCTATTTCTTTGTGTTTTGTAATTACACACGCCTCAAATTAAATCTCTTTCAAGACTAATGACTAAAGTTATATCATCAAGTCCAAGTCTATACAGTGTATTAATGATATTTGTAGTTCTGTACATAAATAAGGCCTTAAATTTTGGAAAATTTATTATATCTTCAGTACGTAGATTTATTTTAACTACTTAAATATATAATTTTAGAAAGAAAATAAAACGCCAACACTATATATATATAAATATATATATAGATATTTTACAAATTAAATAGTTTTTTTTATGCACACAAAAAAATATAAAAACTAAAAAATATCATAATTGTAACAGGTGGAATGACCAGGTCACACGTGGGACCAACTAGATACAACCATAGAAAGTAGTTGTAAATTCTTCAACAAAATCTAAATTGTGTTACTTTGTCTATATATATCTCTTGCTATTAAGAAATGTTATAAACAAAGAAACGTTATTTTTATTTAAAAAATTCGCCAAAATGATCCTGAAAAGCAAATTTGTTTTGGATTTGGCCAACGTTTCGTTAACGTTTTGTAAATATCCACAAAATCTACGTGGCAAATTTTTCTATATTTATTGTTATAATTTTGTCCTTCGAAATTAATTAACCGCCGTTTCAAAATTATTTTTTTTTTTCAAATTTTGAATTTTTGTTTGAATTCAAGCCGGTTTGAATTTTTGTTCATATCAGTTTTTAAGATACTTAATTTTAGGCAACTATTTTGACACACGTTTATTGCTTATTAAATTCTAAATATTTGTTAATTATAGAAAGTTTTTATTGTGTTTATCTTTTCATTAATTATCCCGAATCTTATGAGGTAGACATTCAATTCACGTTGAAAATCTGTTTCTGAGGCAGATTATTTCATTCCGTCAATCTAAATAATTTTCAGTCGTTATTTTGTTCTGAGACACCATGAATTTGCACGATGGAGAAGGCTCTTCTTTATAGCAATCAGGTTTGTAATTTATTTACAGTATGTTGTTAACGTTAATGAATGTTTTATCAAATTTACAGCGATGTTAACGTTAATGGAAAAATGGTGATTTTGCAAACATTTTTATTTGTTTATCGGTTTGTAATGCAGGTAAAAATTTCTTTCATTGCACTGAAATTCGTGTGAATAATGATCCTTTGCGTGGTATCCCACACTATTGGTTCCACTAGATAATGTTCAACCTTACACATGTAAATATGTTAGTCATTTACATCCGAAATTTCATTGATAACTTACACAGTTAAATAAATAGTTTAAATACCTCACGGGGTTCATCTCCTACTTCTCCATACGATCTTTTTTTTTTCCAAAACTTCTATCGGAGACTCCTTTTTTTCCCATTCTATACAAAACATCACAGATATACATTTTTTCAAAGTTCATTTACAGAGATCTTCCCCTTTTTTACTTATTCTACACAAATAATCATTCTACAAAGATGTTCCCATAGTTCATTTACAGAGATTTTAAATAGCATGCATTTCTTTAACAAAATATTATTGAACAAAAATGATTTTTTTTAACAGTGTTTGACTATAAAAATAGAGAAGAAAACATATTTTTTTTCATCGAAAATAAGATTCATTCCGACAAAAAATAGAGAAGAAAATAAATTTATGCTCGTTGTAAATATAAACATAAATGGATGTGTAAAAATACTGTGTAAACGATTCTCGAAAATATTTACATAAATTAGAAACATACTTGTAAATCTTTGCACAGAGAGATTCGGGATTTCAAAGCTTTCGTCGACAAAAATGGAAGAAGCTTTCGTCGACGGTGATTTGATTTCGCGCAGAGAGATTAGGGATTTTCCAGAGAAATTTTTTTAGGGGAAGTGAAACGGTTGCATGCTTTGAAAAATATTAAATGCATAATCTTTTCTTATTTACATTAATTTGAATAACTGATCCCGTCAAATCAGCAGTTTTTTCAATTAATTTAACAAAAATTCAACGAAATGGCCCTATTTGTCAAACGTAATTGTAAAATGTCCAAGTTCTTGTAAAATTTTGGTAAATACCCTGTTGATGACGTGGAAATACTTGATATTACGTTATTAACCTTGTTTATTTTTCCGAAATTAATTTATAAAGTTCTTTTAGAATTAACCGGTAATTTTTGAATTTCAAAATCATTCCGATTTTTTAGTAATCAGTTATTAATTAATTGATTTATTTCCTTAATTTGTGCATTGACTTTTTGATAACCGATTTATCTAAATCATTTTCGAACTTTAATGTATTACGTGCTTTTCCATTTTTGTAACCGGTTTAATTCACGAGATTTTTTCTGATATTACTTTCCATTTACGTATTTTGAAATTATTTGAACGAGATTCAATCTGAATTAACTTCCCATTTACGTGTTTTGAAATTTTTTTATGCTTGTTAATTGAATTTACAACGTAAATTGAGTTGTGTTTTACAACGTAAATTGTGTTGAGTTTGAATAGTTATTTCGAATTTTAAACATTTATTTTCGTTTTGAAATTTCAAAATTGTTTACGTTTTTAATGAATTCGGTTTTTCAGTGTGGGTATTATTTCCTAAATTAGTGGTTTGACTTTGTTTTCATATTAATTACTGATTTTCATTCAATTTTGGTTGATTGTAATTCTTATTTACAATTTCATATCCATTTATTTATGGAAAACATATCATATTACCGATTTTTAATAACATAACTGCTTATTTCGTAATATTTTTCAAATTATTCATTTATATCGTCCAGTTTTTACGCTAGTTAATTAAATTTACAACGTAAATTGCGTTGTGTTTTACAACATAAATTGAGTTGAGTTTTAATAGTTATTTCGAATTTTAAACATTTATTTTTGTTTTGAAATTTCAACATTGTTTCCGTTTTTAATGAATTCGGTTATTAAGTGTGGGTATTATTTCTTAAATTAGTGGTTTGACTTTGTTTTCATATTAATTACAGATTTTCATTCAATTTTGGTCGATTTTAATTCTTTTTTACAGTTTCATATCCATGTATTTATGAAAAATATATCATATTACCGATTTTTATTAACAGATTTACTTATTTCATATTTTTTTCAAATTTTTTCATTTACATCGTCCAGTTTTTACGCTTGTTAATTGAATTTACAACGTAAATTGCGTTGAGTTTTACAACGTAAATGCTCAATGGAGACAGCCATGGCAGACATTCTCCAGATCGACGGCGATGACTTCCACAGCGGTGGGTGCTTTCTCTATGATCGCCGCGGGAGCAGATTCAACTATCCGAAGCAACGGTCCGAGAGCGCCTTCTTCGAACACGATTCTGCTAGCAGACTCGTCGCTGGAGGCGGCGATGGCGGAGAAAAAACATCTAAAACTCCCATTAATAAAAACAAATTCAACGGTTTTTGTTGAAGAAAATGAAGAACATACCTTCGGAGACCCAGATTTCAATTTTTTTACTGGACGATGGCGGCGGTTTTTTCGTCGTCGGCGAGGAGGCGGATGAGAGAGTCGAGCTGCGTGAAGAGATCGCGGAGGAAGAAAGCGATATTGTCGTGGGCGGAGTGATGTGAGAGGACGATGACGTTGGATTAGCGGAGGACGCCGGAGTGGAAGAGGAGGTCGAGGTCTCGGAGGAGGTCAGAGAGAGCGTCGGCGGCGGCGATTTTGGAGAGAAAATGCAAAAAAAGATTTTGGCAGAATGATTTGATTTTCTCTCTCAATAATTTGGACGTTTTTAATTAAGTGGTTAATTGATTTCCGGAATTTAAGGATCTAATTTACCAAAAAAATTCGAATTTTTTTAATTAATTTTCGTTTGGGCGGGAGAATTATTTTGGGCATTTTGGGAATGAAAATTTGGCCGAATTGATTTAATGGACTTTTACCAAAGTTTTACACGACGTTGGACAAAATGCAATTTGGAAACCTATATAGGGCTATTCTATACAATAACCCTTAATTTAAATTACCAAATATAAATTTTCGACGGAATTTTATATTGGGGTATTTTAGGTACGAATTTTTCGAAAATACCTATTGTGGACATTTACAAACAATTAATAAAACGTGGACCAAATCCAAATATCTAAACCCTTTTACGACTATTACCTTCTTTAACCCTTTTTATTTCCCGTTTTATCATGAATTAAGCTCTATCGACGACTAAGATGGTAGGGCATGTTGCTTCTCAAATTAAAGTCACGCAACTCTTGAGATTAACACATTGTAGGGATTTTTTTTGGGAGATAACAGCGCCAAGGCGTTATTTCAATTCCTTGAATTTGACGTTTTGTATTCGTTTTTCTAAGATTTTTCTATCACGGTACTCATGCATAATTTCCAAAATTAGAAGTAAATAAAATATTATTAGAAAATGGTAAAGAACTGCTCGTATTTAATGACACTGTTTTAATAATATCTAATTTTCTGCAGCAAATTCTCTAGCAAAAAAGGATTTTGTATTTTTATTAGTTTTAGTAGTCTACAATGTTCTATAAAATGGCTTATATAGAGCAAATGTAACAGTGGAATTATTTTTGGACAGTCAACCCAATAGAACACTGTGTGAGCATTAACAAGTTGTTAGGGTTTGAAAATGTATATGTGTGGTCATTAATAGATTATTAAAGAAATAAAATAATTAATTATTCGAAATAGTACCTGTCTTAGATAGAAATATGAGTAAAAGTGAACATGTGATAATACTATTTTTCAAATCAGTTGATGCAGAAACAAATAAAGTCAAGAACAAAAGAAAATGGAACAATTCGTCTCATCTCATACTACTCCCACAATCCATGAATTAATAACGAATATTCACATGCTCAACTTATACATCGCCATGCCCAAAGCCGAGTAACACACACGCTTCAAGTGGTATTTTATAATCACAACATGACCATCGGTTCACTTATATAACAGTCCCCCATGATCATCTCATCATCCACAACACCACCATTAAACTAGAAAAAAAAAAGAATGAGAAATCAGCCACGTCACCACCGCCAGAATCTCTTCCTGGCCTCAGCCGCGGCGGGGCTGGCTTTGCTTGCGTGCTTCGGACTCGGAGGAGCCGCCACGTGTCACCCCGACGACGAAGCTGGCTTACTGGGCTTCAAGAAGGGCATCACCGCCGACCCCTCGGGAATGCTTGCCACGTGGCAGGCAGGCACGGACTGCTGCGGTTGGGAGGGCGTCGTGTGTTTTGACGACCGACGGGTGATCCAGATCGGTCTGTACGGAAATCCGGACAGGCCCAACTTCTTCTTGTCCGGCGAGATCTCGCGCTCGATCTCCAGACTCACGCACCTCATCGGATTCTATCTAGGAAGCCATCCGAACATCACCGGTCGTTTTCCGACGGCCTTGTTCCGGCTACCGGCTCTGAGATCCGTCGGTATTTCCGGCACCGGCTTATCGGGCCGTTTGCCGTCGAATTTCGGAGCCTTCGCGGGCCCGCTCGAGACTATCGGCCTCTCCGGGAACCGTTTCGTCGGTCCGATCCCGCGATCGATATCGAGGCTCGGTAATCTGACAGAGCTCGATCTCGCGAGTAACCGCTTCACCGGCCGGATTCCGATCGCGCTGAAAAGCCTGACCAGCCTCACTCGGTTTATCCTCGCTGGAAACCGGCTCACCGGTCCCGTACCGGGTTTCCTCGGCACGTTCTCTCAGCTCACGCATCTCGTTCTCTCCCGCAACGAGCTCACCGGGAACATCCCGGCTTCGATATCAGCCCTAGCCCCGACACTGAAGTTTCTAGAGCTCGGCGGAAACTACCTGACCGGGACTATTCCGGAGTTTATCGGGAACTTCGAGTCGTTGGACACTCTCGATCTCTCCGGGAACAAGCTGAACGGGACGGTGCCGAAGAGCTTCTCGAACCTGAGGAAGATATTCAACCTCGATCTCTCGCGCAACGAGCTAGTCGACCCGTTCCCCGCCATGAACGTGGAGGAGATCGCGTCGCTGGACTTGTCGTACAATCGGTTTCACTTGAACGAGATCCCGGCGTGGGCGACCTCGTCGCCGGTGATATTCTCGCTGAAGCTGGCTCGGTGCGGGATCAAGATGAGGCTCGACGACTGGAGGCCGTACCAGACCTACTTCTACGATATCCTCGACCTGTCGGAGAACGAGATCACCGGGAGTCCGGTTTGGTTCGTGAGCAACGCGGAGTTTTTGCTGTCGTTCAAGGCCAAGGGGAACAACCTCACCTTCGACTTCGGAGGTATGAAGTTCCCGAAGAGAATGACGGACTTGGACCTGTCCCATAACTCCATGCACGGAAGAGTTCCGGCGGGTGTGGCGGCGCTGACGACGCTGAACGTGAGCTCGAACCACCTCTGCGGTCCGCTCCCGGCGACGAAGTTTCCGGCGAGTGCTTTTCTGGACAACGACTGTCTCTGCGGCGCTCCGTTGCCGCCGTGTTAGGAGGGAGAGAAAGAGAGGTCTAATAAAGAAACTTAACCTGTGGGTTCTGTTTTGTAATTTATGACCTTTAATTAATTAAATTATCTCTAACTTTGTGTGAAAAATAATAACTCTGGAGAAACTGAAGGCTCTGAAAAATTGTAAACGCGGAGTTTGAACTCTCCATTATTCCAAAATATATAAAATCCACGTACTTAAAAAAAAAAATGTAACACAAATATCATACACTTTATAATCGATCAAACAAAATAAAAATTAAATAGCAAATTAAAACTGATTTGGCCATACATCTTTTTTAATATAATATAAACTGTTAAATAAATTCTAAGTTGAAAGATGATTGAAATTTAAGAAAAATTATTTTCATGAATATTTCGTGTCTTTTGTACTTGCAAAAAACAATCTTAATGAATTTTAAGAAAATCTAACATACTTTGTTTATAATGCGCTTTATGTATGCTATGAAATTTTTTACTTCCTTAAAATAATCAGTTCCATCATGTCGGGGCCAAAAACCTAAAACCTATACTAAAGAGGTTAATATGCAAAACAAATTCAAAACAGATTAATTTGTCACTTTTTAAGGTAAAAATAAATAAATAAATAACTGGTAAAAAAGTGTACAAATTTTTTATAGGGATGCTTGTCCCTTCGCATTCCTATATATTAAAGTAACTACCATGGGTACCATATACCTAAGCTCAACTCAGTGAGTACATAATATAATTTGGAAATGACTTATAATGGGACATGTCCCTTTTTAACGGGTCCTAGAATGTAGTGTTTAACAAGATAAATAATTCTTTATGGCATACAAACCGGAAGTTCTTAAGTCTGAATAACAGTAATGATATAATAAAATAATAAATCATAAACTTTATTATGCAAAAAAAAAAATGAAATCACATTGGAAGTTCATAGATTAACATATATTAAAGCGTCTGAAAAACTAAAATTGCACCCAATAAACCAACGTATCATCTAGAGCCAGACACATATAAGCTATGTGCTCAGAGACACCTACAGGAGTCAAGGCCATTGTATATCTACTAGCATAGAATATATTACAGTTACTCGAAAATTTAGTCAAGAACGATTAAGTAATCGGTACATCGAAGAGAATTTTCTTTGGTATGTGCAAATGCTAACTATGTAATAGATATCGAGGAGAAACAAATATTTCCGCACCAAATTCGAGTCAAATAGGCCAGAAAATCATTGAAAGTTAAAGAGCGTCTCGTTCATTAGTCAATGACGGCCTCTATTGAGTAGAACGTCGAATAGAAGAGAACATAGTAGGTCAAAGAATAGTTAAAGTCATAATTTACGTGTAAAATAATACAAAACGCACACTACAAGAGTTAAATGCCGAGTGAACAATCAAAAGAAATAATCAGCCTCGAGCGACTATTCCGCGAGAACGTGTAATTGATCGCCTCACGATTCATTAAGGCCATGAACCCACTTTTAAACTAATCACCAAATGATTATCACAAACACGTCTATAAAAATAAGAGAAGACACAGGAGGAGGAGACCGGAATTTTAAGACACTTACTAGCACTATTTCACCTATCACATGAGCACCTTTACTATTTATACTCTTTTGTATTAAATTAGTTTATATATAAGGAAAATCTTAAGAACTCCTCGAAACTACATTTTCGATACTAAATAATTTTGGTAAATATTGTTATACTAATTTTATCGATCAACCTAACATATATGTTTCATAAATGGGAAAGCTTATTTGCTATCTTTCACAGCAGTATGGTTGACGTGATTTTAAGTGTAAGAACATAAATTATTATCACAATATAACAGCATGTTAATGTCATCTACTACACGTAATCTCTTAACAAATTTTGACATATCCCGTCTTTGAGAAAAGCAAGCGTATATTTGCTATCCTCCAAATTGTCTGATCTCTACGATATGTCAACATGTAATCCATGTTGTCCTTTTACTCAAGTAGAGCATTACCATCCTGTACCCACAATTTTGCTTTTCCTCATTTCAAAGTGACATGCGTTGACCATCCTGTACCCACAATTTTGCATACATTTGAAGACGAACAAAAAGTTCGACGCATTAATAATAACAATACTTCCAATTTATAATATTAAAGAAATTAGGTTTAGGATTCAAACTATTAAATACCAAAAAATTTTAGCGTAAAAGAATCAATCACAGCTTACTTAAGGTAGGGTTGATTTTACTACAAGACTCTGCATACTGGTCAATGGTGATGGGTTGTTTTTGAGGAACTTCGTTCACTGAAAATTTGATACCTAGCATTTAATATAACGATCTGATGGACATCGTTGGTGGATTCAGCAATTATATTTAAGTGATATTTTAAAATAAAAACAAGTTTCAAGGCGACAAACTCAAAAACTTCATGTAAGATTAAGCTATAAAATACAAAAAATGATCCATGATCCATGATCCCAATAGGTATACCTACATTTATTATATTGATACACGTAACAATATAATAACGAAGATCCATGATCCCAATGGGTATACCTATATTTTAATATTGATACACGTAACTATATAATAACGAAGGTTAGTAACTATAATAGGCCTATAACATAATACTACATTTTCAGTTTAGTTAAATTTGTGTTAATATCTCGATTTACGTTAAATTTATGTTACTTACCGAAATTCAAAATAATATAGTAAAAAATATATATTCAATTATTTTGACACGTAAACATTTAAACCGTTATCGGAAATTTAATAAAACGCTAATCATATTGAAAATGAAATATTAAACAATATAATAAACGTAATAATAGTTGATAAAAGACACAACAAGAGTAGTAGAATACAACTTAATTTTTCACTACTACGAAAACATAACGACGAATTGAGTCTCTTTATTTGATATGGATCTCTGTATATGGTCTTCTAATCAATTCTTCTTACATGGCGGCAAGGGAGCACCGCAGAGACAGTCGTTGTCCAGAAAGGAGCTCGCCGGGAACTTCGTCTCCGGGAGCGGACCGCAGAGGTGGTTCGAACTCACGTTCAGCGTCGTCAGCGCCGCCACACTTGCCGGAACCCTACCATGCATGGAGTTTCTCGACAAGTCCACGTCCCTCATCCTCTTATAGAACTTCAGGCCCCCTAAATCAAAGCTGAGGTTGTTCCCCTTGGCCCGGAACGACAACAGAAACTCCGCGTTGCTCAAGAACCACTCGGGACTCCCTGTGATCTCGTTCTCCGACAGGTCCACGTGGTCGTAGAAGTAGATCTGGAACGGCCTCCAGTCGTCGAGCCTCATCTTGATCCCACACCGAGCCAGCTTCACCGAGGAGGTGATCGGCGACGAGGTCACCCACGCCGGGATCTCGTTCAAGTGAAACCGATTGTACGATAAGTCCACCGACACGATCTCCTCCGCGTTCATGGCCGGAAACGGGTCGACCAACTCGTTGCGCGAGAGGTCGAGGTTGAACAGCTTCGTCAGGTTCGAGAAGCTCTTCGGCACCGTCCCGGTCAGCCTGTTCCGAGAGAGATCGAGAGTCTCCAGCGACGAGAAGCTCCCGAGAAATTCCGGGATCGTTCCTCTGACCGCATTTCCGCCGAGCTCTAGAGACTTCAAGGTCGGAGCTAGGGCTGATATCGACGCCGGGATGTTCCCTCGGAGCTTGTTGTGGGAGAGAACGAGATGCGTGAGCTGAGAGAACGAGCCGAGGAAATCCGGTATCGCCCCGACGAACCGGTTTCTCTCGAGGTTCAGGCGAGAGAGGCTCGTCAGTTTCCTCAGCGCGGTTGGAATCTCGCCGGCGAGGCGGTTACCTCCGAGCTTGAGCTCGCTCAGCGAGACGAGCTTCGATATCGACCTCGGGATCGGGCCGGTGAAACGGTTCCCGGAGAGGCCGAGGTCACGGACGGGCCCGGAAAAGTCTCCGATGTTTGAAGGCAAAGGACCCGATAAGCCGGTGTTGACGATGTCGACTAGCTGCAGCGATCGAAGCCGGAACAAGGCCGTCGGAAACGGGCCGGTGAGGTTCGGGTGGTTGACCAAGTGGATTCCGATGAGATGCGTGAGTCTGGAGATCGACGGCGAGATCTTTCCGGTCAAGAATATATTAGGCGTGTCTGGATCGCCGTACAGACCGATCGAGATCACCCGTCCGTCGTCCAGGCATATGATGCTGTCCCACGCGCAGCAGTCCGTGCCTGCCTGCCACGTGGCAAGCATTCCCGAGGGGTCGGCGGTGATGCCCTTCTTGAAGCCCAGTAAGCCAGCCTCGTCGTCGGGGTGACACGTGGCGGATCCTCCGAGTCCGAAGCACGCAAGCAAAGCCAGCACCGCCGTTTTGACATGGTGTTGCTTCATAATTTTATTTTATTTTTATGTTCTTTTTTTTTTGTTTGATGGTGCTGTAGATGAGTTCATCATGGGGATTGTTATATAAGTGACGATGATGGTCGTGCTGAGATTATATAAATAATTGAAATTGGATCTATTTATCTAATTTATTAAGCGTGTGTGTTAATCGGCGTTGGGCATGGCGATAAACTAGTTTTCACAACTAATTAATATCACGACGAGCATGTGTGTACAGCGTTTAAATTAATTCTTGGTTTCTTGGATAATGTGTCGAAACTTTACGTATTGCATGAGAAGAATTCATCCGTACTTTTTATCGAATCATTGGTCCGTACTCTTTTGTTCTATGCGTTAGTGGTTTTAAATAAACTTATGGGCACCTTAATTTAGTAATTTGATAATGTCAAATGAAATAGCACCTACACTTTTTACAGTCAACGAGCTCGGTAGTAAAAAAGTAAAAAGTAAAAAGTAAAGACATTATAATCTACATAGTCGTGATTGTCAGTCACTTTACAGTTATTATATTAGGTCAAATTCCATTATTATTCATTTTTTAAATGAAAAAGACTTCCGACCAATAAAACCTAAATTCTGATTTAGTGAAAGTGAAACCTTCCACCCATATGTCCATACACTATTCATGAAATACAGAACACTATTCGAGGGATAAAAACTTATTTAACAAACCTAAAATTTATCATATTCTTTAACAATAATTAAACTGATCGACGACATCGGAAAGATAGTGGAACTTCTACTTCCCTTGAACCGGCTGAAAGCTAGAACAAAAACTGTCCAATTTAGTTATCCAATATATTAACTTTTTTATATATGCATCATAAATTTTAATTAGATAATAATCTCAAACGTTGGTTATTTAGCTTTTTGATAGAATAAAATTACTAGTTCCCTGTCTTATTGAATGACTCTGCTTTAGAAATAGTAATTTAATACGCACAGGAACTACAGTAAATAATTCAAACACAATTTATTACGAATCACAACCACAAATTAAGCTTCTTTATTAGATCTCGATCTCTCCATGGATCGCAGATCAGTCCTCCTAACATGGCGGCAATGGAGCGCCGCAGAGACAGTCGTTGTCCAGAAAAGCACTCGCGGGGAACTTCGTCGCCGGGAGCGGACCGCAGAGGTGGTTCGAGCTCACGTTCAGCGTCGTCAGCGCCGCCACACCCGCCGGAACTCTTCCGTGCATGGAGTTATGGGACAGGTCCAAGTCCGTCATCCTCTTCGACAACATTGTCAGTCCCCCGAAGTCGAAGCTGAGATTGTTTCCCTTGGCCCGGAACGTCAACAGAAACTCCGCGCTGCTCAAGAACCGCTCGGGACTCCCGGTGATCTCGTTTTCCGACAGGTCGATATGGTCGTAGAAGTAGGTCTGGAACGGCCTCCAGTCATCGAGTCTCATCTTGATACCGCACCGAGCCAGCTTCAGCGAGAAAATCACCGGCGACGAGGTCGCCCACGCCGGGATCTCGTTCAAGTGAAACCGATTGTACGACAAGTCCAGCGACAGGATCTCCTCCGCGTTCATGGCCGGGAACGGGTCGACCAACTCGTTGCGCGAGAGATCGAGGTTGAGTATCTTCGTCAGGTTCGAGAAGCTCTTCGGCACCGTCCCGGTCAGCTTGTTCCCGGAGAGATCAAGAGTGTCCAACGACTCGAACCGCCCAATAAACTCCGGAATAGTCCCGGTCAGGTAGTTTCCGCCGAGCTCTAGAAACTTCAGTCTCGGGGCTAGGGCTGATAACGAAGCCGGGATGTTCCCGCTGAGCTTGTTGCGGGAGAGAACGAGATGCGTGAGCTTAGAGAACGAACCGATGAAATCCGGTATCGCACCGAAGAACCGGTTCCGTTCGAGACTCAGGTGAGTGAGGCTGGTCAGGCTTTTCAGCGCGATCGGAAACCGGCCGGTGAAGCGGTTACCTCCGAGCTTGAGCTCGCTGAGGTTGGCGAGCTTCGATATCGACCTCGGAACGGGGCCGGTGAAGTGATTATCGGAGAGGCCGAGGTCTCGGAGCGGGCCGGCGAAGTCTCCGATGTTCGAAGGCAAAGAGCCGGACAAGCCGGTGTTGACGATGTCGACGAGTTGGAGAGCGCGTAGGCCGAGCAGGGCCGTCGGAAACGGGCCGGTGAGGTTCGGGTGGTTGGTCAAGTGGATTCCGATGAGGTTCGTGAGTCTGGAGAGCGCGGGCGAGATCTCGCCGGACAAGAAGAAGTTGGGCCTGCCCGGGTTTCCGTACAGACCGATCGAGATAACCCGGTCGTCCACACAGATGACGCTCTCCCACGCGCAGCAGTCCGTGCCTGCCTGCCACGTGGCAAGCATTCCCGTCAGGTCGGCGGTGATGCCAGCCTTGAAGCCCAGTAAGCCAGCCTCGTCGTCAGGGTGACACGTGGCGGCTGCTCCGAGTCCGAAGCACGCAAGCAGTGACAGCACCGCCGCTGCGGAGGCTAAGAGGAGATTCCGGTGGTGGTGACGTGGCTGATTCTGCATTTCTTTTTTTCTTTTCTTAAACTTTTTAGTTTTTGATAACGGGATTGTTTTAAAAGGGAAGATGATGACACCAACTTGGCCACTTGGCGGTGTTCGTTTCCAAGTTTGACTCGCGATGTACTTTCACGAAGCGTGTGTGTTACTCGGCGTTAGGCATGGCGGTATACAAGTAGTCGCGACTAAGCTCACGACGACGAGCATGTGAATATTCATAAATTAATGGATTGTTGGAGTATGTGTATATCCACTTTACGTATCACATACGACAATCAATCAAGCCCTATACTGTTTTGAATTTTGATCACTATCGAACGTTTTATAGTAAGAATTCAATATATAAAATCCATCTGGCGGTGATCTCTTTAACTATATACAGAATTGTATTTTTGTTTTCTTCGAGAGTGGTTAATAATATTTATAATAGTCTACCTTAATTTTAAATATTATTTACCATGATATCTTCAAGACAATTAGTTGTATCTTAAAACTTAGTCCTTTTTGTCCGTAAATCATGAAGCTTAGTTCTTTTTTACACATGTTTCAACTAGTTAATATTAAAAGTCTAGTTCGATAATAATTAATCCGGTTAACTAACATAATTTATAGATTGATTTTTGTACTTAATCTAATAAATATGACGAATTTCTCTTAAAAATTATTCTAAATATCGGGTAGTTCTGCGATCGCACCGGTCCCAGCTTTCGAAATTGTGAAGATCATCCTTATGAAATGATGTCAAACATCGGAGTGTTCACGGCTGCGTCAATTCGACCTTTCGAAAGTTGCAACTGCAATTTGTTTATTAAGTGTGTGATACTTAATCGGATTAGCTGCGAAAATTCGGATTAACTCTAAAAATGTATAATTGGCATATTTGCTATGTTTGACATAGCTTTGTTTTATTAAGTGGTTTTAAATTTTTTGTTTGAAAAAATTGTTATTTTTGAAAGCATATGATTGTTTGGTATGTTTTGTAAAATGGCTGTAACAAATAGTAAAAACTTATTTAGTATTTAATAACATATATATTAATATTTGCAATTAATAATTATATATAAATGAAATTACTAATAATAATAAGATATTTTATTACATAAAAATATATTTAAGTGATTGAATATAGATTATGAATAATATATTATAAATTGGTGATATCAAAAAATTTATTTGATCAAGCATAAAAAAATAATTATTAAAGTTTTAGTTAAAACTCTTAAATATTTAAAATAAAAAAGTTAAAGTTGTCTTTAATAAAATTAGTCACACAGTCATTATATTGTCGAGTTGAGGTTATTTACTCAATTAAATTATTAAAAGAAACCTAAATAACTAGTCCGCCTCAAAAAATAAGCGACCACTTAAGTACACGAGTTGAAGAGTTCCAAACCCGTGCCTGCAATGATTTAATGAGAAATTAAAAGAGCAATGGCTGTTTCAAACAAAGTTTTATCAGAACAATAGATAGTTGTGGTAGAGAATAAACAAATATCTTTTTTCTGGTTTTGTTTTTTGCTTTATTTTTTTAGTCTGTTGGAGTAAATCTCACTCGAAGATGATACCATTAATATCGAAGCAAAGTTCAAAACTTGGGACTCTTCTTAGACAAACTTAAATAAAAAAATCACAATGTCAGAAAGAACAGAGATGAGAAAAACCTAGAACCTCGAACCTCGAAAATGGAGTCGAAGAAGAAGAAGAAAAATAGTGGTACTTTG
Source organism: Urtica urens (assembly GCA_958296335.1). Taxonomy (NCBI): domain Eukaryota; kingdom Viridiplantae; phylum Streptophyta; class Magnoliopsida; order Rosales; family Urticaceae; genus Urtica; species Urtica urens. The sequence goes on along the minus strand of OY282522.1, from coordinate 25,950,753 downwards.
GGAATTTCTCTAACAAATATAAGCATGCATGCCAAAGATCACAGAGTTGTGTTGAAAATCAGTACCAAAGCAAAGAGAAAATCACAGAGTTGTGTGACAGATTACTCGGAGTACAAGAAACAGAAGAATGAAGACTTTGGCTGCTACATGGACGCATGGAGTTAGTTAGGAACTGTTGTCATTTATATGTACATCGTATGCAATGTAATAAGTCTAGTTAATATTCTGTTAGGTGACTATAAATACCATTTTTAGGTGTTATGTCAGTTACGTGTATTAGATTTTCATATTACATTTTGTCTTTGACTGAGATTGATCAAAGCTGTGTGGAGAGAGTGTTGTCAAGATTGTACTCTAATTCTTTCCGTGATTGAAAGGAAAATCAAGCTCGAATTACTTTGAGAGGAGTTCGCGGGAATAGGCTTTAAGGTTTTCTCACCATTAAATTCAAAGAGATCCCTTAAAAAGGTCTTCTGTGAGATTTATAAACAAAAGCTTGCCAAAATAGTTAAATCTCAATGTATACAAGATGTCAAGCCAGAAGAAGCAACACTATAAAAGACTTCGTTTTTGAGAAACTTACAACATAAAAATCAGTATTAACTAGTTGTTACAACATATATAGCCAAATGATTTTTTATGTCTTGAAGTCTAGCCAAATGAAATTGATGGAATGTAAAACTACTCCAGGCCGATCTAAAATTATTGAATATAACAATAATAATTTGAGTGTACTAAATTTTAATCAACTTGTTTAATTCAATTCTTTAAAACTGATGACTTATTCATATAAATAGGCAATGTAAGTTTATCTATTTTTTGAAAATATCAAGTATGAGTTAATTTGCTAATCAAATTTATTTCAAATTATTATTTATTTCTTTTACTATTTTTCTAGTTGGGATTAGCATGCGAATTCATATTTTGTAATCTTTATTTTATTAAAATTGAATAGAGGATATTTTAGTCCATACTAATTCAAATCAAAGCGGCATGTACAATCACTATACAGGTCATATTACTGGTTTGCGATAAACAATCATCGTAGGGATATTTTAAAAATGCAATCTTTGTACAAAAAACTGGTGAATCTGTTATTGGGATAGGAAGTACACAGACCATAAAAAAAAAAACCTAGAAGAGTGACGGTTAAGGTGCTCAATATGCCAAAAATATATAAGAAAATGAGAACATTAAAATAACTAATATGTGATCCGTCGGTGCAATCGGTGAATTTACAATTAGTAGAAGTCAATGCAGTAGTTAAGAATTATAATATTATAGTGTTTTATAACTTGACATAAAATAATTATGAAATTGGATAACTGAATATTTTAGTAATGAATGAATTATTGATCAGAATTATTTAGATTATTGTTTAAACATAAAATTTAAATGAACGAGGAGGGAAGCAGTATAAAATTTAAATAACTACCCTACACAAACTTACATGATCCTGATAAGTTTTACATAAATATATGGTCATATACAGTTTCACTGCTCAAATTTTTACTAGCAGTGAGAAAAACTGAACTCGTTTAATTAGATCTCGTCTTTCAGCAATTATGGGTCATATTTCTTCTGTATCCACTACTGAAATTCTAAGATAATAAAAATAATATAGTTTCAAACGCCTCCGTAAATGCATGTTGCTTTTTCTTCAACTTGAAATTGAAAAATTGTTGAAAAGACGATTTCCTTTTTATTTTTAACACTTCCAGTTTTCTTTTATTCTCCCGATTTATTGAAAATGTAAAAGAAAAATAACAAAATAATTTTATTGACCGAAGAGAGAATGAGTTTGAAAACGGTATTGAAATTTTTTATTTTTATTTTCTGTTAATAAGTTGGGAGGGAAAAGAAAATTACTGAAAATGTTAAAAAATTTATATTTCCTTTTAGTTTCTACAAAACTTGTGGTTTATTACTGGACCTGTTTTAGAAAAAGCAAATAAGGGAGTTGATTTCGGTCATATGTTTCTGCTTTTTTCAGATTGCGAGATGTTTCCGACACCATTTTCAGAGCGATAGACATTTTTATGGTTCGTTTCCATAAAGTTTTTATTATCATTATATGAGAGTTATGGAACAATATGAACAATTTCCTATCCAAAAAGTTATCATCGAGTCAGACTCAGTTAGTACAGTGGACGACAAACTTCTTCGAGTAGTATAGACCTGCTACCGACCGGGAGACACAGACAAGTACGATGGTGATTACGATCCTTAGATGAACCCTCCCCCCAAGGGACGAGACTCTCTCGATTAATGTTGACGAGACACTGGTTCGAGTTTTTGAAGGATTTGGTGTTGATTTTATTGTTCGTGACCACACCGAAATGGTGACAGACTCACATAAGCTTTTTTTGGTTAGTGGATTCTCCCCCAGCTTGCGGAGGCGTATGTAGTCCTCTGTGTCATAGTGCTAGTGCGTAGCGTCGATGGCAGAAGAGCGGAGATCTACTCTGACTGTTTGGAGGTGGAGATGGTGGTTCAGTAGGGTTTAACGTCTGACGGAGGTTGAGATGATCTTGCACCACATCTTCAAGGAGGTGAAAAAGTTTAAGGAATTTAATACTACGCGTATTTCTCGTTATAATGTCGCGGCGCATAATCTAACGCAGTTAGTCGTTTTCGACTTGGTTGGATTACATCTCTCATTATCCAGAAGAGAATATGATAACCGATGTGACGGAGGTTGAGATGATCTTGCACCACATCTTCAAGGAGGTGAAAAAGTTTAAGGAATTTAATACTACGCGTATTTCTCGTTATAATGTCGCGGCGCATAATCTAACGCAGTTAGTCGTTTTCGACTTGGTTGGATTACATCTCTCATTATCCAGAAGAGAATATGATAACCGATGTTCGCGAGTTGAGATCCCGCACGATAGACTAGAGTCCGTCTCTTATTTTATTAGTTTCATTTTTATTAAAACAGTTTTATTTATATGAAATATTCGTTGCGCTGACGTCATTTTTTCTCATTGAATTAATTTTCTTTTGATACTGTCGGCTTAGACCATCTCCAACACACCCTTAATTTTCTTTTGATACTGTCGGCTTAGACCATCTCCAACACACCCTTAATTTGGGTGGGGATGAGACATTTTGGGGTGGAGGTGCTCCATCCCAAATATTCACCCAAATTTGGGTGTGATAAATAAGATTTACCCAAATTTGGGTGTGATAAATAAGATTTACCCAAATTTGGGGTCCAACTATTCATTACCCATATTTGGGGTCCAACTATTTTTATTTACAAATACATCTACAAGTATATTAATATGTAATTTAGACCATAATTTACATAATTTATACCAAAATACATATTATCAATAAAAAAAAAGGTATCAATATTTGTAATGTTTATACAATATTTATGTAATATTTTTCTCAATGTTATCCAATATAATATTTATTTTTATTAGTTAATCTTATATTTTAATATTGTAATATTAACATAATATTCAATATAAAATAAAATTATATTGTTGACATCCAAAAATAAATTAATGTTTAATAAGATTAATATTGACATAATATATTAATAGGGGGTTAATATGAAATTATATAAAGTAATATTAAAAAGTATAAAAATATAATATTTTTTTTGGGGTAAGATTTGGGTTGTGGTTTGGAGTAAAAACACTGTATCTATATCAAATTTGGTAAAATGTTTACCTAAATTTGAGTTTTGGATTGGAGTAAAAACACTGTATCTATATCAAATTTGGTAAAATGTTTACTCAAATTTGAGTTTTGGGTTGGAGATGATCTTAGTATCCGTAGTTCCGACGAGTTACTTGTGCCGAGCTGGCATGGGTATGTAATAATGAATTTGGGTTAAATACCTGCTACGTTTTCTTTAAAGAGCTGATATTCATCAACATCAAGCTGTCTCCTTTGTCTTTTTACAATTTGTGAAGTCAACATATACAGTGGGTTCAATAATTTCTTATTTCTAGCTAATAAATAATCAGGCGCAAATGACAAGAATGGCTGTTGTTCTATATCCTCTAAGATTAATTATCAGTCTCCGGGAGCAAAGTGAAAATCAGGCCCATATAATTTCACAGTGGCGTCCGTGCTTGTTGATTGTTAAGATTAGATTTGCAAGCCATGCAATGAAGGGATAAGTAAAGCCCAAGAGGAAGTTGGATGTTATGTATAAGTCCTTAAAAATAGTCAATGATGCAATGCAATGTTAAAAATAGTCCTTAAAGTCCAAGAGGAAGTTGGATACATGCAAAAATAATAAGATCAATATTACTATTATTGGAAACGGTACATACCAAAACATATAAAAATAATGTAATAAAAGAAAAAAACAGGTGAGTCCACGGGGGCATGTGCTAGCACTCAATCAGTGTATACGCAATCAATGACGTGGCCCAATCAGTATTATAATACTGAAACGCGAGACAGTTTATAAGGTGCTCAATATGCCAAAAATATATACGAAAACGAGAACATTAAAAAGAGCTAATATGTCATCCGTCAGGTGCAATCAGTGAATGTTATAATCAGTGGTTAAGAGTTATAATATTAGAGTGTATTACAACTTGACACAAAATAATTAAGAAATTGGATAGTTGAATATTTTAGTATTGAATGAATTATTGATCAGAATTATTGAGATTGTATTATAATATACCGAAACGCGAGACCAGGGTGATTTACAAGCCATGAGGTTTTGCTATATATAGAGATGGAGACACTGAGTTTTAAGTACTACAAAAACAAAATACAGAAAAAAAGAAAAATGACGACGACGAAGATGATGTTGATGGTGGCGATGGTGGGAATAATAACAATGGGATCATGGGTTTCACCGGCGAGTTCCGCTCGCGGCTACGCGTTTGTTCCGGTTCCGAACCAGTGCAGACAGGAGGGGTGGTGGTGCACCGCTTTCGAGGGCAAGTTTTGTTGCACCGGGCTCTACTGCGACGGCGCCGGAATCGGCGGTTACTGCAAAGCCGAACCGGGATGTTTCCCGCAAGGCCATGGCTGCAACCTCCTCACCAACTCCTGTTGCTTCCCAAATATCTGCTCTTCCTTCGATGGACATGGAACGTGTGTGCCCCACAACCATCTTGAACTACCATCATCGTCTGTGTAATCTCCTTTGTACGTGGGTTCCCTTTCCGTGTTATACTAATAACGAATAAAGATGGGATCTCTTTCGTTACTTATGTTGTTATCACTACTCTACCGTACGTACCGTGGTCTGTTTTATTTTCTTTGTTGGTTTTATAAGTGTATGCATGAAGGAGAGTTAAGTGAGCAGTCTTGGTTTGGTAAGAGCTTCATCGCTCGTCTTATTTATCGGTTGTATCACAAACCCTAAATAATAAGAACTGGTCGCTTATTCTTCTCATTTTCTCTCTAGTTACGTTTTCTACCCTCTCATCTCATAACATTCAAGCGGACTTTTTCATGAAATAACGTCCTTCATCTGCATTACTATCAACCACTAGTTATGAGAGCCATGCAATTTATACAAGATGTCAAGCCAAAAGTAGCAAACACTATTATTGACTTCGTTTTTGAGAAACTTACAACATAAAAATCAGTATTAACTAGTTGTGTATATTGTTATTAGATGCTATGTATCATTATTACACAATTCTTCGCTTCCCTGTCCAAATATCATATGTGATTTTTAGCATTCTCATAACATCAATTTTTTATTCATTATAAACATGATTTTGATAAATAAATGGTCAATTTTATACCCGTCGCAACGAATGATAAGAATATAAAAAAATTATTCAATTCCGATGAATGGATCCCACTCAAATATTTGTCCGAAAATCATGAACATAAAAATACTTTTTTACCTTTTATTCTAACAGATATTGGGATAGGAAGTACAGAAACCAAAAAGAAAAAGATAGAATAGTGACGATTAAGGTGCTCTATATGCCAAAAATATATAAGAAAATGAGACCATTTAAACGAGGTAATACGTGAATGTGATCCGTTGCAATCAGTGATGTTATCCGTCGGTGCAATCAATGAATGCACAATCAGTAGTAGTCAATGCAGTAGTTAATAGAATTTAAAATTATAGCGTTTTTTTGGAAAAATTAGACTAAATAACACTTCCAAACAATGTTATTGCAATTTAGTTATACGTTTTGCATTTTTAAAGATATAGCCAAAAAAGATAACGTGGATTTTTCTATTTATTTTACTTTCAATAGTGCCCTGTTCAAAACATTATTTATTTCGTAATTAATAAAACACTATTTTTTTAACAAAACCATTTTTTATATTTATTTATTCTGTTTTTATATAACCGTCTATTTCTATAAATAACCGTCGGTAGTAACTGTCTATTTCTATAAATAACCGCCTATTTATATAAATAACCGTCGGTAGTAACTGCCTATTTTTATAAATAACCGTCGGTAGTGGGGTTCATTTTTTTTGGTAGTGGGTATTAATATCATTTGATCTTTTTTTTCCGAATTTAAATTTTATAATTACGTTTTTTATTCAGGGGTAATATTGTTATTATAAGCGGTTTATTTTCGTTTATGGCTATAAACCAATTTTTTCAGAAATTTAGCTATTTAGCAATTCTTAAGTTTGAAATGACTATATAACTTATTGTTTTTTTTTTTAACTTGGCATAAAATAGTTAAGAAATTGGATAACTGGCAATGTATGAATTATTGATCAAAATTAGTTAGATTGTTATTTCAATGAAAATAGTTATTCTAATTTTTGTATCATACATCACACTTTGTATTATATTATTAGAAGAACTTCAGAATGTACGTGAAAGTGGGTGAAATTTTATTTTTAGTGTGATAAAATTGTATTATAATTTGTAAAAATAAGAAAATAAATTTTTAATAAAACTTTGAACGGGACATATCAAACATATTGCAATTAACATTAAATTATTCAATATACAGATATTGATCAAAATTTTGTTAATGACTTACATGTCTTTTTGAACATATAATAAAATTTTCACCTGATTCAATATATAAGTTAAATAAGTACCCTACACGAACTTACAGGATTCCTGATACGATTTCCATAAATATATGTTTATATATACACACTTTCGTTGCTCAAATTGTTACTAGCCGTGAAAAACAGAATAATAAGATCAATGTTACATGTTTTCTAATATTGGTAATTGTACATGCCAAAACATATTGATAATGTAAAAAAGGAAAAAACACGTGAATCCATGGGGGCATGTCAGCTAGCATACCTGCTAAGCTTTCTTTAAAGAATTGAGATTCATCATCAACATCAAATTTCAGAAGTCCAGTGGTTTCAATGGGTTTTAGTTTCCTGTTTGCCAAAAACATATAGATAATGTAAATAAAGAAAACCACGTGAATCGAATCACTGTATAGTTTTACTCAATTACTGATCGTGGCCCGATATAGGTGTACTCAATCAATGACGTGGTCCAATATATATAAATGCACTCAATCAATGACGTGGTCCAATATATAGTTGCACTCAATCAATGACTTGGTCCAATATATATAGTTGCACTCAATTAATGACGTTGTATTATTATAATAATAATAATAATAAAACGCGAGGCGAGGCTGATTTACAACCCATGAGGTTTTTGCTATATATAGAGACGGAGAAACTGAGTTTTAAGTACTACAAAAACAAAACACAGAAAAAATAATGACGACGACGAAGATGATGTTGGCGGTGGCGATGGTGGGAATAGTAGCAATGGGTTCATGGGTTTCACCGGCGAGTTCCGCTCGCGGCTACGCGTTCGCTCCGGTTCCGAACCAGTGCAGACAGGAGGGGTGGTGGTGCACCGCTTTCGAGGGCAAGTTTTGTTGCACCGGGCTCTACTGCGACGGCGCCGGAATCGGCGGTTACTGCAAAGCCGAACCGGGATGTTTCCCGCAAGGCCATGGCTGCAACCTCCTCACCAACTCCTGTTGCTTTCCCAATATCTGCTCTTCCTTCGACGGAAACGGAAAGTGTGTGCCCCACAACTATCTTGAACTACCGTCGTCGTCTGCGTAATAATCTCCTTCTACGGAAGACATCCCATATACTAGTATCACCAATAAATGTGGGATCTCTTTCGTACGTACTGTGGTCTGTTTTATTTTCTTTGTTTGTTTGTTTTTAAAGTGTGTGAAGGAGAGTTAAGTGAGCAGTCTTGGGTTTAGTAAGAGCTTCATCGCTCGCCTTCTTATTATCGGTTGTATCACAAACCCTAAATAATAAGAACTGGTCGCTTCTTCCTCTTATTTTCTCTCTCTAGTTACGTTTTCTACTCTCTCGTCGTAACATTCAATCGGACTTCTCATGACATAACGTGCTTCATCTGCATCACTACCAACCAGTTGTTATGAACTATAATTTATTTTACTAGAGAGAGCCATGCAATTATGCATGCTTTCTGCTTCTACATACAATGACCGGTTCTGCTGTCATTCACAATTTAAAAGCATATCAAAGAGCGAAACCACTCTGAGAAAAGACGGTTTAAAAGCCAATTGCCAGAGAAACAATTAAATGGTCACTGGAAAGGTGAACAATGGGGATCAGTACATTTGGACTTTGATATATATAAATGCATCGCCCGAAGTCCCGGAAAGATTATGTGACGAACCAGTTTTCCAGACTGCCATTTTTATCTTAATTATTTTACTTTAAAACTATCATTCATTCGTTTATAGGCTAAACTTTACAATAAATCAACTTCTAAAATACTCATAATAGTTTTAAGTCAACATAAAATTATTTGATGTAAAAGAGAAATACCTTATTCAGAATTCAAAAACGACTTCAATTTAGTACAACTAACAACTTAGCTATATACCCTTCTACGGTATTGAGTTTGCAAAATACCCAATTTTTTGTAAGTTTTGGTTAATACCCAGTGGTAGAAATTAACGCAAATTATCGGACTATTATACCCTTTTCGATTTTGTAATTTTTGGAAATTAATTTCCGAAAATTAAATAAATTATGGCCGGATTTTATGTATAAAGATAGACTCAATTTCTCTCTCCAATTAAAGAGCCGTATATGTTGGAAATTAATAAAAATTAATGAAGACTTTTAATTTTTGGAGGGAGCAATTGTTTTGGAAAATTGTTATATACCCCATCAAATCTCATAAACTTTAACCCCCTTCAACACTCAAACTTACTCTCTCTCTCTCTCTCTCATTCCCACTGAAACACAAACGCACATAACTATTCTCTCTCTTGAATCCGAATTGTCACTTTCTCTCACTCAAAACCAATACTACTCTCTCATCTCTTCTCTCTCTACGAAGAAAAATCTACGATTTTAATGGCCTCGAAGGAAGATAAGAAGCCAGCGAATGAGAAGTCGGTGGAGGAGGAGAAGACTCCGGCGACAGAGAAAGCTCCAAACCAATAGAACCCGAAATAATGAAAGAAACTTATCCCGGAGAGAAGAAGAAGAAGATGATGAAGAAGTCGGCGGCCGGCGAAAAAAAAAAAGTATGACGAAGAAGAACGTTCATATAGTTTTTATTTTATTGTAATTACATATGTAGTTTGTTTCCCCCTCAAATATTTAAATAGATATGTATTTTTTTTCCCTAGAATCATTATGAACTTTTTCGTCACAGAAATTAACGAAAATTAATAGTTACTGTACAACACGTTATTAACAGAAACACAAATTAACCAAAATTAATACGAAAATCATATAAATTTTGGGAATCAGTAAGCATAACTGAATTATAAAATAAATTTTTAAATTTCAAAATCTCAAGATTATATTCGACTGATATAAATTTCATTTATTAGTAATAGATACCGAATATTTGGTCACCATTTTTTGGAAATAAAAAAATAAGCTTTTATTTTTTAAATAAAAAAAGACTGTAGACTAAACATATTCGGAAAGAATATATTTTAATATAAATTTGGAATTATTCGAATTAATAGTTAAAACTATAAACATAATGGAATAAAGATTATATCAATTTAAAACTGCCAAAATATAGGCTACAAAACAAGAAAGTCGTTACTATACACCACAAATTAACCAAAATTAACACGTAAAATAGTGTTCTTTTCCATATCAGTTACTATATTTTAAGTAGCAAAATCAAAAATTAAATTTCATGATTCAAGATTATATTCGACTGATTCAAAATTCAATTATTGACTATATGAATTATAGATAAAAAGGGAAATATCAATAAGTTTATAATCAATAACAACTACAAAATAGGATATTCGTAACTGTACAACATACTAGCAGTAGAGGCACAAATTAACCAAAATTAATACGAAAATCATATAAATTTTGGGAATCAGTAAGCATAGGTGAATTACAAAATAAATTTTTAAATTTCAAATTCTCAATATTATATTCGATTGATATTAATTTCATTTAGTAGTAATAGATACCGAATATTTGGGCATCATTTTAGGAAAGAAAAAGATAAGATTTTATTTTTTAAATCAAACAAGATTTTAAGCTAAATATATTCGGAAAGAATATATCTTAATTGGAATTATTCGAATCAATAGTTAAAATTAAAAACAGAATGGAATATATCAATTAAAACTGCCAAAAAAAGGCTACAAAACAGGAAATTCGTAGCTGTACAACAAAAATTAACCAAAATTAACACGTAAAGCAGTGTCTGTTTAAAATAGCCATTAATGACATAAATGAACTAAATCGATTGTAAATTAAAGAAGATAGTTGACTATATAAAAAAGATATTAAAACCATTAATGACAGAAATGAACTAAATCGATTGTAAATTAAAGAAGATAGTTGACTATATCAAAAAGATATTAAAACTATTAAATAACGATTTCAAATCTGAAAGTTGAAAATTAACGTCGAAATCCCGTGATCTAAGGTAAATATGCGTTAATTGAGTCCCATAAAATCAGGTGGATAGATAAGATTAAAATGTGCGCATATATAAATTAACGCAAATTAACTTGTACTTCATGCGTGTAATTTGTAACCGATTAGAAAATATAGCAATTAATGAAATATATTTGAATAAAATTAAAGAAAAAACAAAATCGTTTATGCATTTATTAGTTTACTAATTCAAAAATATCCTGAATTAACTAAAAAAACGAATTCGATATTTAAAATAAGAAAATTAAACAAGATTTCCCTAAAAATCCGGTTAATTTTCGTTAATATAAAAAGACTGGAAATAAAAAAAAACACACGAAAACTAAAATAAAAAGGGCAAAAATGAAATTGCAATTGCCTAATAATATGCCACGTAGGACTAATTGGGTATCTTTTAAACGTTTGCAAAAAATTGGGTATTTTACAATTGCAACGTTTCATGTGGCTTAGTTAGAGCAATTCTTCTTAAAAATATATGTTACCTAATTACCCATCTGACTAGGGTCATTTTGGAATTATCCAACATTCACTAAATAAGTTGTAAATAGACAGAGAAATTTGTTTACAGGCAAAAATGCCAAAAAATTATTGAAAATTAAGCAAAAAATTAAGGGTAAACTGAACCAAAAATTAACTGTAAACAGATATAAGTAAATAACAGTAGTCATTTACGACTTATTTATAAAACGTTGGATATATTCAAATTGTCAATGTTTAAAGTGGTTATAGAGCAAAAAAAATTGATAAAAAATCTCACGAATATTTAGCGAGCGTAGAGAAAGTGTTTGAAAAAAGCTAGCAAAAACAACAGCATGATCTCTAAGCCATCAAATTCGGGCCGTTGATTTATCTTGCTAACTTGGTAGTACGTTTTCTTCTATAACACAGGCTAATACACATAGCATCATAAAAAACGGTGGAAAAGATGTAGAAGTTGGGGAAAATTAATTTGAACATTTTTTTCTTCATGGACATGACCAAGATCGGATTTAACAAATAACGAAAACTAGAAACAACCATAGAAACAAGATATAAAGAAACAACATATATAGAAAACAACAATTCTACAAGAAAAAAAAAACTGAACAGTATTATAACAAAAATACTGTTTCGTCGAGTTATAACAATATCAGCTATACATCCTCCTTGCATTCATATAACAACAACACTTAACAAAAATAAAATGGTATTGATAGATACCAATAACACGTTCTTAGTTTCGTCGAGTTTCGGCTCGAAGAACGTACATTATGGAACTCAGAGAGACATATTTTTGTTGTTTCGAATGGTTGATAATATAAAAATCATCATTTGGCTTGAATGCAATTATTGTTTACCATGAAATGTACATGTCAAATAATTGTACATTTTTGTATCAATATAATGATATCTTTTTGTGTTAAAAATAATATTATTTTGATATTTTTTTCTGTTAGTGAATCTTGAAACCTAATTATTTTTAGGTTGGGACTAGTTAATCTTGAAATAAATAAATATAAAGTCTATTTAATCTTGAAATAATATGATCGTGCCGGCTAAGAAAGCCTTGGGCTTGCTTTGATCGCCTTGCAGCCACACCATGTTGACCCGTTTCCCGTCCAAACAGCTGACGCCGTTCCAAGCGCAGCAGTCCGTGCCGGCCTTCCACGTGGCGAGCATTCCCGACGGGTCGGCGGTGATGCCAGCTTTGAAGCCCAGTAGTCCAGCTTCGTCGTCTGGATGACACGTGGCGGCTCCAGCGGGTTCGAGACACGCCAGCACCGCCGAGGCTGAGACGAGGAGGAGATTCCGGTGGTGACGCGGCTGATTCTTCATTCTTTTTCTATTGATGTTGATACGAGTGAGTGTTCTAGATAAATTGATTAGTTTGATTATTTATAGTGGATTCTGACCTTTTAGTGTAGATAATGTTATGTATAATCATTGTGTTGGGATTATAATAATCATCGAACACTACAAACAGTCACATATCGCGATTGTCTTTTTCTGACTTTGACCCAATGTGCGTATTTTATTACGCGTGTGTTTCCAACAATTTTGACTCGGGCGTTGAATATGCCAGATATCCAAGTGGACGCAGCAACTAGGAAGTGTTATTTATTAATAAATTATTGAGAAAATTCCCATTCTGCCACCATTACTAATCCTCTTTCCCTAAATTCACCAAAAGTGAAATCCTTCCCAAAATACAAGTTTTTTGGAGTTGAAAAGACCTTTTACCCTTAAAAAAAAAAATACTTACATTTTCACCATTCAAAAGGGGAACCGGCTAAAAAGAGAAAATGTATAAAAAAAAAAAAAAAATAATCAGCAAACTCCCTATAGCCGGTCTATTAGCTCTAACTTTTCACCTCTCTCCCCTTCTCTCTTACATTCTCTCTCTTCTTGTCTTTTCACCTTCTCTATTTTCTTCTTCAACACTCAACCTTCTTGAATGTGGGTTTATTCAGGCTGAAAGTTTCATGAGTCAAACAAATCTTCATCTCCAACAACACTTAACGAAAGCTTCATCTCCGACGACAACACTCACCCAAACATTCATCTCCGGCAACACTCCATTCCTCCCGTTGTCGGACGTCTCAGAGTCATCTCCAGTCCATCTCCGACGTCTCCGACGCAGGTCCTCTCCTTCTCCGACGAGTTTAGCTTATTCTCGTTATCTACAATATTGTCTACAATTTTTTACAGAGTCTACAATGTCGTCTACAAAAACTTACAGAGTCTACAATGTCGTCTACAAAACTGTAACAGAGTCTACAATATCGTCTACAAAACTGTAACAGAGTCTACAATATCGTCTACAAAATTATAACAGAGTCTACAATGTCGTCTATATTGTAGACGTTATTGTAGACATATTTGTAGACGTTAGTGTAGACAGATTTGTAGACGTTATTGTAGACATATTTGTAGACGTTAGTGTAGACAGATTTGTAGACGTTAATGTAGACAGATTTGTAGACGTTAGTGTAGACTTCAGTGTAGACATTCCTGGTTATTGTAGACGTTATTATAGACGCTGCTGTAGACAAAATTGAATACGTTAGTGCTTAATGTAAAATTGATTTTGGAGTTGTTGATGCAGATATGGGGGAAATATATTTGTTATTCAAGCATGGTGGATCTTGGATTGATATTGGTCGGTATCACGAGAAAAAATCATTCGGAATTGTGGTGTCGGAAGATATAAATTTTGCTAGTTTGAAGCAAGAAATTTACGAGTATTTAGGCAAACCACCACCCGGTCATACAATTAGCATTGCGTACATCATGAACGGTGCTCTTGAACCAGTTGAGATAACCAACGATAAGACGTTGAAAGGTTACTTATATTTGAGGAGAACGATGAAAGATAACTTGGAGAAATATCAACTGATATTGGAAGTGAAAGAAACATCATCGGTGCTTAATTCTGTAGGATATGTTGGACATGAATATAGACCATTTTTTCCAACGCCATCGATATCCGAAGAAGAGCGGGGTACGTTTCCTTCCGGTACGATTGGTTTGGAGGATTTTACGTTGTTCGAGTCAAGACAACGGCTTCCATCTTCCCCTCGGTTGCGACCGCGAACACATCAATCTCCACCACCACGATCTCCACGAACACATCAATCTCCACCACCACCACAATCTCCACCACCACCGCGATCCCCACAGCCATCTCCTCCGAGATCTCCACCACCACAATCTCCACCTCCGCAATCATCAAACTTCTCTCCTCCACCTTGTCGTGAAGCAAGTCCGCCACCATCACCCTATGTCGCAAGTTCCTCTACTACGACCGGTGATAAGAGTACTGAAACATTTATTTTGGATAGTAATTCCCCACTGTTTATTAAGCGTCACGCTCTATACGCGAATAAAAAAAGTCTACAAAAGCACTTGATGTTGTTCGCCATAAACAAGAACTTTACATACAAGACAAAGAATTCGGACAAAGATTCGTTGCACGTCATTTGTCTAGGAGAACGTTGTAAATGGGCTGTTCGAGCTGTGAGAAAAGCACCATCGCCTATATTTCAAATTCGAAGGTACACTTTTTTTTTTGTCTAAGTTGTTCTTGCATTCTAGACATTACAATCTACATTAACGTCTATTGTAGACTGAGGTTGTCAACTGTAGACGCAATTGTAGACTTCTAGTTTACATCCGATTACATTTGTAGACTTATTTGTAGACTACATTGAACTGTTTGCAGTTAACTTTTGTTGTTCGTGTACCTAATAGGTAAGGCCATCTTCGGTCGAAGAGTTTGAAGTCGTGGACAGAGATGGAACTGTTTTTGCAGTTAATTTGGAGGATAGTACATGCTCTTGTCGACGATGGGAGATTCACAATTTCATTTGCCCACATGGAATCGCTGCATGTCGAGTTCGTAATCGTCCTGTAGAGCCACATATATCAAAGTATTATACTACAGAATATTGGAGGGCTACATACGAAGGTGTACATCATCCTCATGGCGATGTATCAAGTTGGGATATTCCTCAAGAGATAGAGAATATCAAAGTTCTTCCCCCGACACACAAAGCTCGTGCTGCTGGTCGGCCAAAAAAGAGGAGAATACTCTCACAAGGTGAAGACGCTACGCGGCGCAAGTGCAGACGTTGCGGTGCGATAGGTCATAATCGTCAAACATGCAATAGTGCTACTCCTTTATTTCGAGGATGAGATAATGTGTACAATTCTGTCTACAAATATGTCTACAATTCTGTCTACAATTCTGTCTACAAATATGTCTACAATTTTGTCTACAAAAATGTCTACAATTCTGTCTACAATTCTGTCTACAAATATGTCTACAATTTTGTCTACAAATATGTCTACAATTCTGTCTACCAAATATTATAAAATTATGTCTACAAAGCTGTCTACAATACAATTGTTCAAGAGAAAATTTACAATAGAGAGTCAGTCTGTCTACAAAGTTGTTCCCACTTACACATACATATCCCAACATACACATACATATCCCAAAAATAGAAGAGAAATAGTTTCCAATTAACAACTATACATTCGAACATACAAATAGTCAGTCTACAAATCTAATTTTCAACATCCGAATTCGCACGTTTCGCGAACTTCAACCATCCGTGTTGAAACAAATCAATGCATAACTGTTGACGGTAGTCGGGTATGTTTTCTTGACAAACTCGTGTAACTGATTGGCCGTGGACCATATAATCCATGGCCTTAACCACAAACATGCCACAATCCCCGCTGTTCACATGAAGAAACAAACATATTTAATAAAAAAGAATACCATTGCATACTAAATTCGTATTAGTCAAAATAAATACGTACCCGTTATTTTGTTGAGGCATCATTTGCATGAAGTTGACCTTCAACGGCGCGGAGCTGCTATCTTCAATCCCTAAATGCTCGAAAACATTTAGGTATGACAAAATTACTGGGATGAAGGCAGCCCAAACCTCGACCTTGCGAACAGTGACAGCCTTCAGGTACACGTTCAGTCCACATAATGAAGTTGATCCACATAACAGTCCACAAAATTGTATACATCTCAAACATACCTTCAGGTACACGTTCCCTGCTTTTTGAGGACGTTTTGGGTTTGTCTTTACAAAATCAGAGTCCGAAGACTCAGCTATGCAAGGTCGTTTTGGTTTTTCAGACGGTATGCGAATGGACTTCCTTTTTTTATCTTTTTTCTTCGAAGGCTCTACGTGACCAGCTACCGGCACAGCTCGAGATTTCACCCTCTCGCTTGTACGTTTCTTCTCCATTTTGATTACCTGTTACAATATCAATATCTATGAGAAGCTGCAAATAACCCCTTGCAAAACCGAAAACAAGACGACGAACACCACGACGAACACCACGAACTCGAACCCAAACCCTCGCACGAAGATACGAACCCGAACCCAAACCCACGCACGAGAAGACGAACCCAAACCCAAACCCATGCACGAGAAGACGAACCCAAAATCAAAACCCTCCCCCGAACCCAAACCCCAACCCAAACCCACGCACGAGAATACGAACCCGAAACCAAACCCTCGCACGAAGATACGTACCCGAACCCAAACTCACGCACGAGAAGACAAACCCGAACCCAAACCCTCACAGGACGAACCCAAACCCTCGCACGAACCCAAACCCGAACCCAAATCCTCACACGACGAACCCAAACCCTCGCACGAACCCAAACCCGAACCACCAAACCCCCGAACCCAAACCACCAAAACCCCCGAGCCCCAAACACCCAAACCCCCGAGCCCCAAACACCAAAACCCAAAGAAATCGCGAAGTTCTTACCTGAGAAGTGAAGTGAAGAGTCAACGGCGGGAGAGAAAATAAGCGGGATAAGCGGGGGAGAGAGAGAGAGAGGTGGATACGCGGGGGAGAGAGAGAGAGAGGTGGATACGCGGGGGGGAGAGAGAGAGAGGTGGGATAAGCGGCGGAGAGAGAGAGAGAGAGAGAGAGGTGGGATACGCGGGGAGAGAGAGAGAGAGAGGTGGGAAGTGGGAACGGTGGGAATGGGATACGCGGGTAGAGAGAGAGAGAGAGAAGAGACTTGAGAATGAGATGGGAGGGAAAATTGAAAGAGGGAACCGGTTACAAACAAGTAAAAAAAAGAGGGACTAAATTTGAAAGAAATATTTAATGTCAAGGGTATTAGGTCATTTGTACTGGCAGATTGGGAAAAATTTATTTTTAGAGGATTTAGGGAAAATGGGTTAGTAAAAGTGGCAAAATGGGCAATTTCTCTAAACTATTTCACTTATTATAATAGCCTTATAGTGTTGTGTTTGGCCTGACTTTACATATTTCAATATTTTTAATGGTTTTGTAAGTTTCGTGTAAATACCAAATCGAAGTTGTTAACGAATTTTTTTAACTGTTTTAATTCAAATGTAGTTTGCCGCTTATCTCTTTCGTTTAAATTATAAAAATTTCAGCGAATTAAAATATAAATTTACTTTGAATTAATTTGAAATTCAAACACAAAAAATTTAAATCAGAAAATCAATTTACAAATTATTTATGAAGGTATTATAAACCATAAAATCATGTAAATAATTTTTGGTGGCTATTTACACAAAAATTACAAAACGTTGAATATTTTAGCTGGGTATTTATCACTTAATTAAAAAGGAAAACTTATAATTATCTATTAATAACGAGATGATATAATTTTAATAATATAATAATAATGAGTAGTATTTTTAGCATAAAATTTGGTGTTGTGGTTAGAAATAAAAAAAATATTTAGTGCTAAATTAACACAAAAGTCATGTCGAATCAACACCAAATATGATGATAGCATTGAAAATGCTCTCGTAGAAATACGCTCTCGTAGAAATACGAATGAAACTAAAAAAAATCGACAAGGACAATGATTAACCAATTTTTTGAAATACAAATTAAATACATCAAAGATTTTCTATAATTCTAATAGTTATTTAGCAAGATAATTTGATTTATCCTAGGCAGTGCGTGTTAAATATTATATCTACATAGTTTATTGTAGTTCATAATCGAGTTGATTTTAAATTTATAATAAAAAAAAATAGCTTTACTCATCGAAGTTGATATAATCAGATTTGGTTAATTCCTACGTGTCAAAATTATGAGCCGTGATTAACATAGTATTGGTTCCTAGTGGAGAAATCCTTTCTATAAAGGCAATCTTCAATTGTTGTAAACATAAGATGATAAATAAAACAAAACCTACACGGAATATCTGATCACAATGCAACAACTATTTTGAAGACAAATATATTGGCCGTTTCAATTGTTGTTTGCAGTTTGACTGGAGATGTATATTGTATACCGTCAATTAAGACATCAAACAACCACCCTCATAAATATGCCTGGATTCAATAATGCGTTTAAGTGGGATCTACCCTTTCATCCCCCGAGGGTGAAAAATCAAAAGTTAAGACAAGTCTAAATCTGGTCAAGCTATTGCCACATGTGACCATAAATGAAATGATTCGCTAATGAATTAATTGATTTTCTCTTTTTAATCACTAACTAATTAATTAATTAATAAAAACACTTTCTTGTCGCGACTTGTGAGTCACCACTCTTTTGTTTTTGTTTGGAAGTGAGTCACCACTTATACACGAGTCAATATTGTAGGACAGTCCTTAATTAAAAAATATATAAAAATTAGTGCGCGTAACATTAAAAAATGATATACAATGGGTCAAAGTCAAAACAGAACACCACCAGGTCGCTATTTGCTGCGAGTCTAATATTATTATAACAAATCCCAATTCCTAACATTATCTTCGTATCTCCACTTCACGCTATAAAAACAACATCCTACATTGATCCAAAACACTCATTCACTTAATTACTCTCAATCTCAGAAAAGAAAAAAACAAAAAAAGAATGAAGAATCAGCCGCGTCACCACCGGAATCTCCTCCTTGTCTCGGCCTCGGCGGTGCTGGTTCTGCTGGCGTGTCTCGATCCCGCTGGAGCCGCCACGTGTCATCCAAACGACGAAGCTGGACTACTGGGCTTCAAAGCGGGCATCACCGCCGACCCGTCGGGAATGCTCGCCACGTGGAAGGCCGGCACGGACTGCTGCGCTTGGAACGGCGTCAGCTGTTTGGACGGGAAACGGGTCAACATGGTTGGGCTTTCCGGCGATCTGAGCAACCCGAAGGCGTTCTTAGCCGGCACGATCTCGCCGTTGCTTTCGAAAGTCGGCAACATCGACACCATCCATTTCTTCGACCTCCGAAACCTCTCCGGTCCTTTTCCGGCGGTGTTGTTCCGTCTGCCCTCCCTCCAACTCCTCTACATCGAGAATTCTGGGTTGTCCGGTCCTTTGCCGGCGAATCTCGGGGATTTGGTCAAGCTCAACGTTCTCAGCCTCACCGGGAACCGCTTCACCGGCTCGATCCCGGACTCAGTATCCAAGCTCGTCAATCTGAACCAGCTCAAGCTCGGAAATAACCGGCTCACCGGTTCGATCCCGGCCGGGATGAAAAGCCTGACGAGTCTCAGTTTCCTGAGCCTCGAAAGGAACCAGCTTTCCGGTCCGATCCCGGCCTTTCTCGGCTCGCTCCCTCGGCTTTTGTTCCTCACGCTCTCCCACAACAAGCTCTCCGGAAACATCCCGGCGTCGCTATCTCCCCTGGCCCCGAGACTGGTGTTTCTCGAGCTCGGCCACAACGCTCTCACCGGGACGATCCCGGCTTTCCTCGGAAACTTCAAGACCCTCGACACGCTTGACCTCTCCGGGAACTTGCTGACGGGGACGGTGCCGAGGAGCTTCTCGAACCTGACGAAGATATTCAACCTCGACCTGTCGCGCAACGCGCTCGTCGACCCGTTCCCCGCCATGAACGTCAAGGGGATCGAGTCGCTGGACTTGTCGTACAATCGGTTTCGGTTGAAGACGATCCCGAAGTGGGTGACGTCGTCGCCGATCATCTTCTCGCTGAAGCTGGCCCGGTGCGGGATCAGGATGAGGCTCGACGACTGGAAGCCCGCCGAGACGTTCTTCTACGACTTCATCGACTTGTCCGAGAACGACATCACCGGGAGTCCCGCGAGGCTCTTGAACAGCACGGAGTTTCTGGTTTCGTTCCGGGCCGAGGGAAACAAGCTCAGCTTCGACTTCGGGCGCGTGAAGTTCCCGAAGACGCTCAGGGACTTGGACTTGTCGAGGAACTCTCTGACTGGGAAAGTTCCGGCGGGTGTGGCCGCGCTGAAGACTCTGAACGTGAGCTCGAACCGCCTCTGCGGTCCGCTCCCCGCAACTAAGTTCCCGGCGAGCGCGTTCCTGATGAACGCTTGTCTCTGCGGCGCTCCGTTGCCGCCGTGTAAGCGTTGATAAACAATTGGTGTCTAGTGAAGAACCAATATATAAACACATGGTTATTCATATATAATCGATGTGGGATTCTTTTCCCGCTTTAATACCCAGAAGCCCTGATCTGTTGTGGATGGAAACAGAGAAATCTTATAATGAAATGCGATTTGTGTTTGTAGTTTTGTAATGGAAAAGTAGGCCTGATCTGCATTTTTATTGTTTGTATTCTATGACTATAATAATAAGAAGCTTGTTTGCATCTTTTATAAACTGCCAGTATTTATTGAAATGTTATATCGTTATCAAATCTTAACTTGCGATACAAGTAATGAACATTCAGACCGAAAAATGAAGAACAGACGAGAAAGCTTAGGACGCAAGTAATTAAAAACAAAACAATAACGACACCAGAACTTATCCTGGTTCGGATCAAAGGATTCTACATCAAGCTGGGCATGAAAAAACCTTTCAATCCAGTCTTTACAACTCAGATGAGAGATCACTTATGAACAATCTTCAAAAGTCACCGGAACAGACTCCAAGTGATGAACAATAATTCTCACTTTCTCTCTTTTGAACTCTGTTTTCAGTACACTGACTAAAATATTATCCAATCCAACAAAATCTAAAGAAGCCTTCAAAAAAAAAAAAAAATGTAAAAGAAACTTATCCAACGAACTTATCCAACTTAAAAGATATTATTATTTGCAAACTATTATGATATAAAATACAAAGACTTGAAAGTTGAAACTTATCATCTTCAAAATGCAAAAGAACCACAACAAAAGAACAGAGTAAGCTTAAAAGAAAAAAACCCTAAATCCCGACTTTGCCGAGAATCATCGAGCTAAACCAAAACCCAAACTTTTCGTTTCTTCGAGCTACCACTCACGAGAAGGTCTAAATCGCCTTCGAGTCCTCATTCAACATACCCAATTCTGAAATCTCGACATCGAAACCTCTCGCCAATCCAAAAATTCCCGAGTTAAGCTTAACCGAAAAAATCCGTAAATTGCCTCGACATAGAATCGCGAGTAAATCTCTTTCGAACCAGACCAAATCGGCAAGGTTCGAAGAGAATGTTGTTCTATAGTTATTCAATGACACTATAGAAACAACAGATAAGGTACACAACATGAATATATATGAGATTGAAATCTCAAAAGTCAAAGCTTTTTTTTTACGACGAACCACCGCCTTCGAAAATTAAGTCGACCATAAGCGTGGGTTCTCGACCTCAAGCTCAAGCAAGGACTCACAGCTAAATCGAAAACACATTTCACTTAGGTTAAGTGTTTTTGGCTAAGCTAAATCGAAAACTCCGAAGCCTGGATTCAGTTAATTTGTGTTTATTTTGGACATTTGTTTTTGTGCATCGATTCTGATCCATTTGTTTTTGTGGATCGATACTGATACATTTGTTTTTGTGGATCGATTATATTTAACAATTTAGCTTGGATTTGATTCTTTTGTTAAGCACTTGTACGAAGATGTTGTGAGATTTTTAGCATATAAAAAAAGTGGATTTTTATTGAGGGCAGGTATTTTTCCTTCTTTATATTAGTTTTTATTTTTTTTACCGATATATAATTTAAAATGGGAATACGAAG
This sequence comes from Urtica urens, assembly GCA_958296335.1. NCBI lineage: Eukaryota > Viridiplantae > Streptophyta > Magnoliopsida > Rosales > Urticaceae > Urtica > Urtica urens. Next base: position 25,928,458 of record OY282522.1, on the reverse strand, counting down.
ATGTTGTGAGATTTTTAGCAAAAAAAAAGTGGATTTTTATTAAGGACTGGATCCATCTTCATATTGGTTTTTTATTAATATAATCAAGTAAAATCAAACACCTATCAAATTTGTCGAGATTAGTAGTAAGTCTGTTCCAATTGTTTTTGGTTACTTTCATGTTTGTTTTGGTTTAGAAATTTGTGTGTTTATTGGAATCAAACTTAAACCTAATCTAAATTTTAGATCTGTGAATTAGTAACCGGATGAATTTCAAAAGCAACTACGTTAGGTTAAGTTAAAAGTCAGTTAGGGAATCTTATTCATGAAGCATATTCGGACTTAAATCGATTTATTTACAATCCAAAACATTTTAAAAAAAAATTGTTACTAAAAGTTTAGCTTTTGATGATTTTGGTGGGATTGCTCTAAATTTGTAGGTTTACCCAAAGTTTACTTTTGATTCTTTATGACAAGTTGATTTGACTACGGCGATAATCAATTGGTAGAATAGAACTGGCTATTTCTATAATAAATCTCATTTACATTCCCTCTTTTAGTGGTGTATATAAAATAGACTACTTAACCGCTTCCTAGGTGACCCATCCTCACCATTTCTTCTCGCTCCAGGTATTCTCACCTACACTCTCTTTCTGTTTCACTTAATTCTCAATAAAATACAGCAATAGAGCGAAAATAGGCAAAGTTTAGCGAGATTAACCAGCGATTTTTTTATACGAGTTTTCACTTTGTAAGTTTTCAGAACGTGTTTTTTTTTTTACCAAAATATCCACAGCCGATTCGAACCTGGATTCGATCGATTCTTGGAAAGCTAAACCTTAATCCAATTCTTGATATGAATAGTTATCGGTAGTATCTCGGTCAAAAGTTGAATTGCTGTAGAGTCGATGGACGGAACGAAAATCGCGATCGGTGATTCGGACACAGGAAAGGAGGAATCGAGTGGTGTGAAGATAAACGTGTTGTTCTTCGCGAGAGCTCGAGATATCACCGGCTTGAGAGACATGGCAATGGAGGTCTCGGCCGGTAGCACGGCCGGAGAGTGCCTGGCGAAGCTCATCGTCGAGTTTCCAGGCTTGAAAGAGATTTCCGGTTGCATGGCTTTAGCTCTGAACGAGGAATACGCAGTCGAGTCTGACATTGTCAAGGACAAAGACGAGCTCGCCGTTATACCTCCCATAAGTGGTGGTTGAAGGGTTTCAGTAACCAACTCTACTCTGTTGTTGTGTAAACAATAAGCCTAATAATCGTGTACTCTTATCAATGGGATTATAGGAATCTAAAAATGTAATGTTGTTTGTGATCTCTCACTCTCCTTTTTCATTTCTTTGAGTTCAAGTTATGGTTGGAATTATTCTTTGGTCACATCACACCAATAGTTGTTGCTTTCTGTAGGAAAAAAGAATGGAATTTGGTCAAAACTGCTTTGATATAATTGGGAAAATGGGTATGAAATTAAAATACGAGCTTCAATATGTCAGAAAAATCGTCTCAAACAATTAACACATTCAATGAATGCTTCTTTTTTCATTCCAAGGGAAAGATGACATAAAGATACATACATACATACACTATAAACATGGAGACCTTCCATCCCATACGCAGTACTAAATGCACTGCTCGAGAACTACAAGCTTGACCACAAACGGAGACGAAATAAAAATAAGAAAACAGAGAAAACCAGTACAACAAGGGAGATTATTAGTTTTTCCCTTTTGTTGCAATTTTATACACAAGACTGAAAGGAACTTTGAAAGCAAAGCAAAGCAAATACATATGTTTGGGATCACAAAAGCGATGAGACATGAAACCACAAAGAGAGAGTTTCATCTGAGCTCGGCAGAGATGAGAATCGGAGTCATCGCAGACTCATGACTGGCCACGGTGCGATGCTTCCAGGGGCGGGAAGTGAAGGCCGAACTACAGGGACTCGTTTCACCACCGAAAACGCTTCGTTGAGCCGCGCCGCTCGGGTCATGAACTGCGATACCTTCTGCAGATTACACCATTCAACAAACACATGAATTCACGATCTTAACACATCCTAAAAGGTTGAAAGAAGCAAGAGAGAGTTCTGAACTGACCTTGTCATCCATGGTGACCTTGAGCTGCAAGGACTGAGTCTTGCGCTTCATCCTGGACAATCTCTTCCCCAACATGACCACGCCAAGCATCGCCGCAGCCACAGATAACGTCCAAACAGGGCTAACTCTAAACGCGCAGAACTTCAAAATCTCTATCGGAACCTTCCACCACGCCACAGCCTTCCTCTCGCCCTCCGGACCGCTTGTCTTCTCCGGCGACGTCTCGGCCTCTGTCGCAGCCAATTGCTCTCCTTCTTCAGAGGCCGAATTGTCTCCGCCGGTGTCGGACCAGAACTCGAGCAGATCGTCGTCGTTCAGAGCCTTATTTTCCTCCGTTTCTTCCATTTGAACCTTCTCCGTGGTGTTCTCCAAAGAGCTAACCGATCTTATCGGATCGAAGTCTCCGGACTTACGCTCATCGGAACGATCGCTGGCCGAGTCGGACCAGAACTCGGCCGGGCTCATCATTCGAGTCTCTGGAACCGCCGGATCGATCCAGCTCGGGTTGTCCGACTCGGCCGAGTCCGACTCAACCTCCTCAGCGGCGATTTTTCCCCGATTGTCGAGAGAAAAGTAATCAGACCTGATCATCCCCTCGGACTCGCCGTCGATTCCGTCAAAGCTCTTCTCCGTCGAATCGGACGGGTTGATGAGGACGCCGGCGTCGGAGAGGACCTCCCAGTCGTTGAACTCGCCGCTCTCTCCTTCCATGGCCACACGAAAGGTCGAACGAAACCCTAACCCTTAGATATGGTATAGAAGAAACAAGTGAAGTCTGAAAGAGGTAGTTTTATTTTTTGTACAACCAAAAATGACGGTTAATTCAATTCTCTCTCTTCCGATGGGACCATCACCATAGTGTATTTAAGAGAGAAGATGGGAAATTTTTGGTGCCAAAAGGTGTGAGGATAAAATAGTAATAAATAATATAAATACTGGCTGAATTGAGGCTAAAGATACAAGTGGTGTGAGTGTAGAAGAAAGGACAGCCAATGTTAATAAAGGCAGTGAGTGACGTGGGTGAAGAATGAGACATCATTTTCAGGACAGAGTTGAGTTTTGGAGAGGACAACAAAGCAAAGTGCTCAGTGAAAGAATGAGGATAAAGCAAAGAGGTTTTGATAACTAAACGTGGGTTGTGACCAAAGCAGAGGAGGTAACATGTTTCATTTATTTACTTATTTATTCAGAATTAATTTTTTTTTTATGTTACCTTCGTCATTCAAAATAAAACTGAAAAACCAGTTGAAATTTTGCAAATTGATTAAAATTTCATATTGCAACATATTTAATTTTTTATTGCTATGACGTTACATTATTACATACAAGTTGAAATAAGCTAATATTAAATTAAGAACCGAAAACTCGAAAAAGCTATTGGCAAATCACTATCGTATTAAATATTAATTAGTGCATTGCCTTGCAAACTTTGAAACGCTGAGAGAGAGCTCTTGATGACACTTTTTAAATCGTCAAACCGTCGCATTCTAACTTATAAAGAAGAAGAAAATATAGCTGCTTGCGTGTATGTAAATATATCTTACGCAAAAAAATGTAATTATATGAATTTTGTTCTTATAATTTGTATTTTATAGTTTATATATAATTTAAATTATCTAAAAATATAATTGTTATACAATTTTTGTCGATATAGTTGTTGGTATTCGAAATATCAATTATAAATTATCGGTATGGATACTTTTATAAAATATTCATCGATATACTTGTTGATATTCGATATATTCGAAAAATCAAAAGTTCGATATCGATCAATAAAACATTGGTTCCGCTATACTCAGATGAATCTTTAACTCAATTATTCATCGATGAGCTACCTCTGCTGGATACAAAAGTTACAATCATGAGTTTACAAAGAATTTAATACGGGCGATTTATCCCGAGTCAAAGAATCACGATCATAATCTAACTCGCTAAAATTGTGGATAATTAACACGAAATCTTGCTCAAGTCTCGTCTAAGGGGACGATGGTAAAACTGAGTATGTTTTTGTGAAAATCAGCAATCAATAAAAGTCTTAACCACCAAAACTAGAGTTGATAGAGGTAATTGGAAACACAGTATCCATTATTGATGAACATGGTTTGACAAACATGTTATTAACCCATTCTTAAATTTTTAAGCGCACTCGACCGGAATGCAATTACTTAAAATGATTCTGAATCGCGCTGTTAAATAGTTGTTTCTAAATTAATTGATTATTTTTTCATTTTTATGTGCATGAATCATCATTCCCAATCATTTCATTTCAGTAAATATTCATTATACAAATTTCATTTCATAGAGGAAATAATAGAAAATTTCAATGTTTTGCCCTCAGTTTTAAAACCATTGGCTATTAATAAAATTCTTCTAGCTTTAGTTGCTAATTTGCTAATTTTTAGTAATTATAAAGAGAAATTTCATTTTATAGGCTTAATAGTGTTTAAAATATCAAAGGTGGGCTCAATATATCATTTCTATCTTAAATTAGACTTTTGACCCATTTTCGGACAAAAATACCCTTCGAATGTGTTTAAACCTATTTTCTCTTTCACTTCTTCATATTTAATACTCTTCAACAAATTCAACTTCTCTTTTCGAAACTTAACACTAAATCATTATGTTGTGAGCTAAATATCATTGTATAATGGGTACGTTTCCTAACTTTATGTAATGATTTTGATTTTTGTGCATATAGATTTAAGTTTTGAATGGGTGAGGATGGTAGAACTACATTTTAGTTGAAACCCGGTTTTTTTTTTTTTTTCCGATAATTTCGGATGGTTTAAGATGAAATTTATCAAAATTTCCGATGAAATGCATACAAAAAATTTAAAAATTTCCGATATCTTCCGATGACTTTTGATAACTAAAATTTCCGATAAGATAACTTTTTAAAAAAAATTCTGATAACTTTTGATAAGATTTTAAACAAAAATTTCCGATAACTTTTGATAACTTTTGTTTAAAATCTTATCAAAAGTTATCGGAATTTTTTTTTAAAAATCTTATCAAAAGTCATCGGAAATTTTTGTTTAAAATCTTATCAAAAGTTATCGGAATTTTTTTTTAAAATCTTATCAAAAGTTATCAAAAGTCATCGGAAGATATCGGAATTTTTTTAATTTTTTGTATGCATTTCATCGGAAATTTTGATAAATTTCATCTTAAACCATCCGAAATTATCGGGAGAAAAAAACCGGGTTTCAACTAAAATGTAGTTCTACCATCCTCGCCCATTCAAAACTTAAATCTATATGCACAAAAATCAAAACCATTACATAAAGTTAGGAAACGTACCCATTATAGAATGATATTTAGCTCACAACACAATGATTTAGTGTTAAGTTTCGAAGAGATAAGTTGAATTTGTTGAATAGTATAAAATATGAAGGAGTGAAAGAGAAAATAAACTTAAACACATTCGGAGAGTATTTTTGTCCGAAAATAAGTCAAAAGTCTAATTTAAGATAGAAATGACATAGTGAGCCCACCTTTGATATTTTAAACACTATTAAGCCATGTAATTAGTTCGCGCATTCCAAGTCAAACTCCAACATTCACGTCTGATGTCACATTTACTCCCTGATTGAAGAGCAGAACAAAACGCCCACACAAAAAAACATGTATATCTTTTATGAAGAAAAGGAAGGCGTTAATTATAAACTTTTTCAGTCTACAAAAGAAGAAAGTAACAATAAGGTATGATGACAAAATATAAGTCTAAGGACATAACCGCGATTTGAGTTCCTCGATAAGTCTAGTTCTTGGGACAACGACGTCTTCATTGGTAGACTCGAAGTCCTTGAGCCTCACGGTTCCCTCTTTGATTTCTCGTTCGCCCACGATCACCATCCAAGGAATCTTAGATTCTTTGGCACGGTCAAAGTGCTTGTTCAACCTTTTATTGACCAAAAACTCTGCCTTCACTTTGGCACCCCAAAGCTCGCTCACTATCTCCGCAGCCAAAATTAGGTCATCCCCCAAAATACTAACTAGCACTTCCGTCTTTGTTGCTCTCGTCGTCTGTCGAAATTCAGATCGAACATGGAAGTTCTTTATTAGAGAAGGGACACAACAACATTAGAGCAGTATTGCAGAGAGTCCTATCATCATATATCATGCCAACATATACATCACCTGGCTTTGGTCCTTTTGGAGTTGCTCCATTATATTAAATACTCGCTCGATTCCAAGGCTAACACCAACCGCCGGAACCTGCTTTGTTCCAAACATGCCTATAAGATTGTCGTATCTCCCACCAGCAGCGATTGAGCCGACCTGTTTCATCAGTGATTATCATAGCTCCCTTTGGTTTTTCAACATGGGTGTTCACTCAAAACTGTGGCTTTTTGTAGCTCACTCGTCTTAACAAATTACAGTATTTGAGTGACTGTACACGTTTGAGCTTCGTGGAGTTCAGTACTGTGTTTAGTATTGTGGAGATCCATTTCAGATCAATTGACAGTGAGATTAATAACTCATGACCTCATAAAACCTTTCTAAATCCCTTATTTTTTCGTAACCCAGCAACCTTTCCCAAGTCCCTTCATTTCTTCAACATGGGTGCTCACTCAAAACTGTGGCTTTTTTTAGCTCGCTCATCTTAAAAAATTACATTATTTGAGTGCCCATACACGTCTGAGTTTCGTGGAGTCCAGTACTCCATTTCAGATCAATTGAGAATGAGATTAATAACTCGTGACATTATAAACTTTCTAAATCGCTTATTTTTTCGATGTGCGATCCTTAACGTGAATCGCATAAGACATGATATTTTCTCAATACATTGGAATTTATCGACTGAAGACTCACCTGCGCGCCTCCTTTGAAAACAGCTTCGTAAATGACTCCGGTATAGTAATCCAGACCTCTGGCAAGGCTCAGGTCAAAAGTCACCCTGTGGGTACACTTCGACTTTTCCAACGCCTTGAATAGAATCTCAAGATCGTTCAAGGCCTCAATGGAGGAGCCGTTCTCCAAGAATTTGCTTCCCTCCTCTTTAAGTTTGCTCAGCAATTCCAAAGGAGCTCCTCTCTCTTTCACAAAAGTGCCGATTTGGTCGGCCGTTTCAACACTCAAGCCCTTCTCCTCTACCTATCAAAAATCAAATTAGAAATGAAAGCTACTTAGACCTTGAATCTCTTTAATGACTTGGAATGAATTAAAAAGGCCGTGAACATATGTTACCATTTCTTTTTTAATTTGATCAAAAGGTTGCTTGTCCAACTTGTCGATACTTGAACAAATAGTTCTAAACTTTTCTGAGGGCACTCCACAGATTTCCAGCATTCCATCCAACAGCTTCCGATGATTCAATTTAATCTATCAGCCAATGAAATAGAAAGTAAAACCATGTCATGAACTTTAACAAGAAAAATGGGTCATGATATCGGAAACACTTATAGGATACAAACATTCACACTGCCTGAAATGAAAAAAAATGGGATAATAACGTTCAACTAAAGACACATCGTTGTTATCAAGATTTATGGCTTAAGAGGGAAAAAGCTAAGTTAAAAACTTGTATGGCTGTACAATTCGTTGAAACGGTTTATTCTAAAATTTTCTCAATCAAATGAAGACAGATGAGAGACTGTCAAATCTATGATCACATTTACCTCGTAATCTCCGATATTCAATTCATCAAGCAGTTCAGTAAGGATTTTAATAATCTCGAAATCTGGTCCCATTCTTTCATATTGACCAGCGATATCGAAATCACACTGATAAAATTCACGATATCTTCCTTTAGATGGGTTGTCTCTTCTGTAGACCTTCGCAATTTGGTACCTTTTGAAGGAAGATATACCATTCATAGCCACAAACCTAGCAAATGGAACGGTCAAATCATACCGCAGCGAACAAAGCTCTCCACCCTGTCAACCAATCAAACAAATACATATCCTCTTATATTAGATGAACCTTTACTCAACCATACTGAAAAGTTATTAACTGAGTTGAATACTGGCAAATAGCGTTGCAAGCAAACGCCATGGCTCGAGAACAAGGAGAGTACACAAAACAATGGACTAGTCGAGAGAAACACGATAGAATTTAGATGTAAGAATAATAATAACAATACCTGATCAGCAAGGTCATAGACTAATTTCGAATCTTCCCCGTACTTTCCCATGAGCGTCTCTCTTAGTTCGAAAGCTGGGGTATCAAGAGCGGTAGCACCGTGCCTCTCGAAAACGTCCTCTATAATAGAAAAGGCTTTCTTTCTGATTGCCATTTGTTCCTTTGCGAAATCACGAGTACCCTGAGATGCGAAAATAAGTTGACAACGTCACTCCATGCTCTACACGTTGCAGCTCATGTAATAAAGTCCAGGATCACAAGGCTACATCAATCTAGTGGACCGTGAATAGAAACTTGAAAAAGAAAATGAAGAATGAAATGTGTTTTTTCCTTTGTTCTAACCTTTGGAAGCTTGGGAAGTCGTCTACTCTCGTTACTTTCCACAATCTCCTTAAGCTTGTCCAACAAGTCACCAAACCCAACGTCGGTCGGGTCTAAAAGCGCCGATACACCCACAACCCATCTTTCCAACGACCCAGAAGAGCCATCCGATTCACCACCCAGGCTCTCCAATCTACTCTTGATCAACTCAACAACAACACTCGTTCCTTTTCCCAAAACCACCTTCTTCTTCTTCTCGCCCTTCTTTAGGCTTTTCACGTTCTCAGCTCCATTGACCTGCCCTTCACCACCCTTGCTCTTTCCCTTCGATTCGGCGCCTTCAAGAGCAATGTACGCAGTTATGGCTTCCCAAGCCAAGACCTTCCACACAAGCCCTGACAAAACATTCACTCGATGAGCCAACTTATCGTAATTCTCTTCCCCTTCAAACACCAACTCCGAGACCCCCTTGAATTCGCTTCTCAACCCCTCTCCGCTCGGGCATTTCTCCTCGAACAAACCCACCAAGCTCGTTCTCGCTTCCTCGCTCCCGATCATGGCCAGGTTCATCTTGGCGCGAGAAAAGCTAGAGCTACCCACGTCCCACGTCGCTGCGGCCAAAGGAAGCAGAGCGGTCCGAACCATCCCGGGCCCGCCTCCACAGCCTCCTTTTCCGAATTTCGCTGCTGAATTAAGCTCTACTCGGGACTTGGAATGGATCAACTTGGATTGCTCTCTCAAGCAACCGTGGATTTTGGGGATTTTCGACACGGATTCGCTCTGAACCTTCCCGACCAACTTTGACCCGTTCAGCATCACCTTCATGTCTCCGGCGACGCTGACCTCGTCTTTCGCGGTGTGTCCATCGCCGGAATCCATCAAATTAAACGCAGTTACGTCGGATTTCGACGCCTCGCAAGATATAGCCGCAACCGCGTCGCTCACCGCCGACATCGCCGCCGACTTGTGGTCCAAAATCGCGAGCGTTCCGTACAGAAACGACGTCAGCCTCAAAGATCCAACCGCGGAGGTCTCATCCTCCGTCAAATCGACCTCGAGTTCATCGGATTCCGCGTTTAAGCTTTCGGCGATCCGGAGAGCGACGGTCGAGCGCACGGCGGCGGCGAGGAGGAGCTTGTTGAGGAGGACGAGGAGCGACGCCTTGTACTCCTCGACGGAGAACGAGTTGGCGAAGCGGTAGGGTTTCGTCGGAGAAGCGGCAGCGGAGTCGCCGGGGAGTCTGGCGAGCGCGGAGGAGTCGATGCGGAGCTGAGCAAGGCCGTTGGCAATGCGGTAGACGGAGGAGGAGGAGAGGGAAGATCCTTTGCCTCCTAGGGTAACGACGGTAAGTTCGGGTGTCTCCGCCATTGACGGAGCTCGGAGGAGGCTGAGAAATGACCTTGCTGCTTTGTCTTCAACTCTGATTTAGGGTTTAGTGTCTGATGATGGACTGATAGAAATGGTGTTGTTTGATAAGAAAAAAGAAACAAACAAAACGATAAGTCGTTTACCGAATTTATGGGATAGAAAACGACGACAACAAAAATTTTGCAAATTCGTTTAGGACATCTCCAATGCCAACTAAAGTTATTTTTTTTCTATATAAAAATGTGAAATCATTTTTATTTTTACTAATTATTCATGTGTCATGTAATGATTATGACACTACAGTAAATTTTGGCATTTATATTTTTTATTTTGACTTAAAAATATTACTATAATATTATATCCACCAATACATTTGTTTTAATGAGACCAAATTTAATCATTATTAGCTTTTGTTATTATTAAATTAATTTAATAATTTTTTATTATAATATTTGAAGCAACAATTAGAAGTTGTATTGGAGATGCTTTTATATCCAATCCAATTTCGTGTTTGTTTTTCTTTTTTAAACCGTGATCGCAAAAATATAAAAAAACTTTTATTACAATAAAATAAGGAAATAAAACTGAAAACACAAATAATAAAAATAAAACTTGAATGCATATGGGCTCTAGTCTATCGTGTGAAATCTCAGCTCGCGAACATCAGCTCTAATGACTTTCTTTCAAACAAGGGGGACGTAACGTAGCCAAGTCGAAAACAAGTCATTGTTAACCGCAAACGCGCTAGATTATGCGTCGCGATATTATAAAGACGAAAAATATACATAATACTAAATTTTTCAAACTCGCTCACCTCTCTAAAACTGCGCTACCAGATCGTCCAATTTCGTCGCAGGCGTCAAACCCTCCTCAACCATCCTCACAACGCTAAACGCTAGCATTACGTCACAGAGTACTGCATACAACTTGAGTGGAGAACATCATCCTCAATTCCGTGTTTGTTTCCAAATCAACATTCCATTTTTAATGTTAAAATGTGTATAAATATATCGCTCACGAAAAAAAGTAGGAAAAAATATAAAAAGTTAGCATTCTCAACGCATGAGCAATTAATTTCATTTTAAAAAAATTGCTCATACTTTCCCATTCTATAGGCTGCCCTTTTTCTATATCATGTTTTTTCTCCCATAAATGTTATTTTAAGACATGTGATAAAAAAAATTAATAAAAAAACTTGCTGATGAATGATGAAAAATATAATTTTCAGGAAAAAAATAGCAAATGCATGGCAACAAATTAGCAATAACACTGAAGTGAAGCTGCAATATAATCATTAATAAAATTACAAATAATAATCTTAATGTGTATGGGTTCTTTTATAATTGGAGCTCCAAATTTTAAGGAGCAGCAATTGTACAACCCAGCAATTAAATTTAAAATGTAATAATTTACAGCTACCGATTCTTAAGCAAAGGCATTTGCCTGATCTAATTCCTACAAGATTGTTCCGATATAACAAATAATAAAATCTGAAACAATGAAAAAAATTAAAATTATCCTGAAAAGCTCTCAAGGTTAACTACCATGACGGTAATATCATCCATATTGCCTCTATTTGAAGACATTTCCACAAGCTTTTTACAATGTTCTGAATTCCTTTCTATTTCTCTTGCAACCACGTCCACGGCTTCCTGTTCAGATACCTGAAAATATATTTAATATATTTAATTTAACACCGAAACGAAAACAGATCCCAACCTAAATCAGCCAATTAATTAGACAACAAAAAAATGAGTAATTACTCGACGTATAAAAATTTGTATTTAGCCAACATTTTGTTAATTTATTGTAAACAGTCAATACTTCCGTCGAATTTATTTCGAAGTTTTTATCAGTTTGTCCTTTTTCGTTTTTGTTAATTTGTTATAAATTTTTGAACTAAATTAGTACCAAAATAATTGCAAACAATTTGGACTTTTATTAACCAATAATTTACTAAACGTGTACTAATTCAAAATTCGTATAGTTTATATAGCTATCAATTACATCAATTATTTAAACAAATATACCTTGTCCCAAAGTCCATCGGAAGCGATTATCAAGAATTTACAGTCCGGAGTTAAGGGAAGGGTTTCGATTTCTGGTTCGGAAATCACCCATTGCTTAAGGTGTTGATCTCCCATTGCTCTTGAAACCGCAAGTGACCCTTGAACTCTCCAAACTCCATTTGTATTGCAATGCACGAAACCGCCCTGTCAATATTACGATAATCCAATATATGCTAAATTTAGTCTTGATCTTTCCAAATGACACAAACCAATTCAAACTGCAAAAAAATATACTAATAGTACTAACCGAGTTTTCAATTCGAAAGCGCTCGTCTTCTCTTGTGAGACGATGGTCTTTTGTTAGCGAGTGAGCTACACCGTTTCTGCTAATAACAACCCTACAATCTCCTACATTTGCGACGAATAAATTCCCCGATTTCACGATCACACTAGCTGCACAAGCTCCGCTATTTTCGCCCTGCGATTACAACAATACGTTATTTTATTATAACATTTAAAGTATAATGTTTTTAGTTTAATTTAACATGGGAAGGCATACATTTATCATATTAATTTTATTTCATTGTTAAATTGAGTGAGTAATAATGCACCGGATATTACATTGAGCGGTGGTTTGGTAATTAGTTTACTTTTTTTTATTATCAAACAATTAATTTGAGTGACTTTTGAAACTTCAACTCCAATAATCGAATGCGTTACGAATTGTCTTCAAAGAAAACATTGAATGTATTACTACTGATCAGCAAATAAGTAAACAAAAACCACGATCGAATAATTTATAGGAAGTTGACAAAGTAGTCAAGAATGAATTTTACGTCGACAAGTCAAAAGCAATTATGAACGTAATAAAAGCTGATAATGTAAAGAAAGTCAACCCGAATTTCAAGAAGTACTAAAATTAAATCGAGATCCATTGGTTATATTACATCATGACTTGAATTTGTCCAAGAAAGCAATACCTTGTAAGAATCTAAATCTAAGAGAGACCAAGTCAAACCCTATATATAATCATTAATTAAAAGATTACCTTACTAAGAAATCCCTTGTCTGTGTCCAAATACCCCTCACGGACAGCCTCTTCCACTTCCAAATATTCCTCGAATTTCTTGGCTATGTTCTTCCCTAAATTTTCCGCAACATAATCAGCCGCGGCGCGTCCTCCGTGACCGTCGATTACCGTGAAAAATGCCTGCAAAAACATACATGTTTTACATGATGTGAAAAGTGTTTTAAATATCGAGAACATGAGTATAAAAAAATGAAAGTTCTCTCTGGTAAACCCTTCTTACAATAACTACACTGGATCGATGTCCTTTACAATTACATTCACGTTATGTTTGCATAGATGTGAATAGTAAAAAGCTATAGTTTAGGGAAGTTTATACAGACAAAATGAACACTGGTATTTTATTTCATCTCAAATTAACTTCAGTAAGGACATTAATGCAAATTTAACCACATATTAAAAATGCATGCACTATATGATCTATTATAGCTAATGACCTTGAATATGAGGATAATTTTAATACATACCCATTTAAACTAAAGTTTTGAATATATTTAATGTTTTGTAAATAAATCGTAAATAGTCAAACGAATTTGTTTAAAGGCGAAAATGTCAAAAAATGTTGAAAATCAAAATAAATATTAAACATGATCTGGACTAAAAATTAATGATAAACAAATGTAAATAAATAACAGTGACTATTTAGGAGTTGTTTACAAAATATTGGATATATCCAAATTTTCATGTAAATATAATGGTTTTTTGTACGTACTTGTTTGGGATCTTCCATGATGTCAAGCAAAACCCCATAATTATCCTCCATGAACTCTCTCCTTCTTCCTTTCTTCGAAGCCACGGAAAATCCCCGGCCCCGAATCTCGAACTCTTCCTCCGATGATCTCTCAACCTTCCTACTCTTCTCACAGAACTCGTCGCCAAATATCTCCGGCAAAACGAGCCTCGCCGGCCTCTTACTTCTCATCTTCTCCAAACCCTTGACCTTTTCATCTTTATTGGAGGAATCTTTATCATTGCCTTCGCAAACTACTTTCGACACTACTTTCTTACGAGAATCGTTATCGCTGCCAATCGTATTCTCCTCCGTTCTGCATGGTCGCTCGAAGAACCGACCGATCCGCGATAGGTTCGAAGGGACTGAAGAAGAAACGTTGAAGGTTAAACTCAAAGCCATGCTATATTAATATCAATGTGTTTTTCTTTTTTACGTTATGGCATTGGATATATATGAATAAGATGTGGAAGGGGTGATATATATATATATATATATATATATATATATATATATATATATATCAAGGATCAATGTGTAGTCCTTTTCTGAAGATGATTTATTTAGGTAGAAACAAAGAAGACAAGTCTTTTCTCTTTTGGCGGAGAAGTATTTTGGTTTGGTTAAATGTGTGTGTGTGTGCATGTGACTTTTATATGGTCTTTCATGTATGAAAAAAATGCATTAAAATGACGGCAAGAGAAATGGTATATGTGAATGAAAGGGATATTAATACAATATTTAATGGGAAGACTGTATCTAAATAGCGGCGTAGGGAAATAACACTTTTTTTTTTTTTTTTTTTGCTTACGTTATGGTATAATAAAAACAATGTGTGTCTCATGAGGGATTATCTGGTTTTTGAATATTTCAAATCAAGGAAGCGGTCAGGAAATCGCAAAGTTGGACGGTTAAGTATAAATGGTGTCCAATAATAAATGTGAATTCATTCATTTTTTTAATAGTATTAGGTGGTCAGTTTTACTTGCTCAAAATATGGGCAAGTTTTAGTTTGACTTAGTTTATGACCCAAACTAGGTGTTATCTAGATCGAACGCTTTACCGTTTCCGGAAAGTGAATTGATCGCAACAAAATAGAGAGGAGTTATTGTATTATATTATTATGGCATTTTTTAAGGAAAAAGAGTGGCCTGAAGTGCAGCAACTTAATCTTAATTTTTTTTCTTAATGAACAAACTTATTCTTTCTGGTTCATGAATTATTTTTCCTAACATTGAAATGTATTTTCCAGCAAATGACAACATGAAATATGATTATGAAAACTGCCATTTCAAATTTCTTGTTGTTATACTTTAAAAATTAATAATCAATTTTTTTTCTAAAATAAACTTTGTTGCGGATGGGATTCAAATTTAGGACCTTCTATCTGGAAGTGATGTGTTATTAGCATTAAACTATCCTACTTATCACAAAAATGATAATCAATTAAATGAAAGAATCTTCAAAATACTCGAAATATGAAATAATCAGATTTAAAAAAATTGGCTTATATTTTTTTAAAAGTGATAAGTGAGTTGTATTAATTGTCAAATACTTTAAATTTGATTTCAATTTTTTTTACCAATGTAATTTTCTATTATGCTAAAATTATAAATATTTGACTATATTCAAATCATTTAAATATCTATTTTGGGTAATGACTTCAATTTTTTATCGTACAATAATTATTGCTTCTAAGTCGACAGAGGTAAATTATGATTAAAAAAAATTAGTTTTCACTTTAAGAAACGAAAAATCACTTCTAATTTCACGTCATCAACTATTAGAAGCGACTAATTTTCCTAAAAAAATTGCGCTAACTTTTCGCCGTCAAAATTTAAAAAAGTTATTTTTTTTATTTTACTTTAGAAGCGATATGTTACTTCTGATACGAAAAACATTTGGCTCCATATTTTCTTAGTAACTCAAGCACCTCATATGGACCAGCGAGAAGAAGGTCGAAAACGTGCAAGAAGATGATCGATTATGTTTTCTCTCATCAATAGTGAATTTAACGTTCACTAGTTCATGTTTGAATGATTTAATTATGTTTCGAATACTTAATATTGATTAATAATATTTATTTCTACGTATTATGACTTCTAATTGAATATTTATTTTATATTTTTTTATCATTTTAATTTAAATTTAAAAAACAAAAAAATCCAGTGAGCATCCGCAAGCATTCTCAGCGAGACCAGATCTTGGATCGGGAAGGGCGAAGGATTCTCGGGGCAAGGGGAGAACTCGAGCCACAAGCTAGTTCCATTATTTATTAAGGTGGATATATAAGTTTATAAATTAGATAAAAATTAGTTTTCTCTAAGAAATAATTAATTTATGCGGCATACTAACAACGTGATATAAAGAAACAAAAATTAACAACTTACACACTAAGTCAATATAATCTCCAGCTAAACATTACGATACATTTAAAATATTTATTTTCTGCACTAATATTATGGGAATTGAACATACTAATCAAATCGAGTTTTTTTAATTGAAATCAGCCCTAACAAGCATTTGAGGAACTTAGTTCCCATTTCTAGATCTCGTACTTAGATCTCTATTTCACTACTGCAATGAGATTGGTCATGACTCTTGACCTATTAAAGTCATCAAAAAAATTGGTACAAAAGTCACAAAATTCGGTGGTTTCTGTTTTGATCAAACTTATATAGTGTCAAAAAAATTTATTAAATCATTTGCATGCGTAGTAATATCGACTTTACTTTAATTTAGTAATAGTCGCCAGCATAACATGGAAGTAAGTAAGCACAAATAATACGCCATTAACGAACATCATTTTAATATGATTCTCGATCGAAAGCAAGTTGAAAACATCAATATCTTTACATGAAAATGAAAACAAAGTGTATTATTAGCACCATTTATTTATATATATATATATATATATATATGTGATGCGTAACTCTATAGAAACGATTTGATACTTACGTTTTACGTATGTCAACTTAATATAAGGCTTGATGAGTCTAATACTGTTGATGGAGTTTTTGAGTCAAACTAACGCATATTTTAATTACGTATATCTGTATCAACAATTTGAAAATCTCAAAAGCATCAATAGTAGTTTATTTTTAGATTTAGTCCATTCACACGTCACCGGAAGTCTAAAATGCAAATGGTTGTTATATTTGTATATCTAGAATTGGTAATACTATTAATTTTAGGGTATATTTATTAGAAATGGCCCTCTTTCTAGTTTGCTTCGAGGTATTATATAAGAAAGACCGAGTCGTCTCTATTATTTGTTGCATTTATTCTTCACGTTTTCTAAACTAAAATATATGACTATCGTCGACATGAAAACCTTTCCATGTACATATTTATATGATATTATGTGGCTGTTTGTCATATACGTTGACCACGAAACTCCATTATCGTACAGAAAAGAAAAAAGAAAAAAGAAAAAAGAAAAAGAAAAGTTATGTTATGTGATCCTTCTCAACAAAGCATTCATTTCAAGATATTGCCCATGACAATACAGGATAGTATTTCAAGATATCTCTTTCACCATGCATTTAATTTCGTTGCAAATATATTATAGTTTCCATTTGCCTTAAAAAAAAAAAAAAAAAAACTCCGTGAAGGGTTTTTTTTAAGTCAACGACTATGTAAAACATCTCTTTTAGCTCCTCTTGGCCTATCCTTAGAGAAATTCACCGAGAGTCAGCATTAATTTTTTCAATTTGTATTAAAAAAAATTATACTTTGTGACTGGAAAAGACAACTTACTTTTGAATTTTTATTTTTTTTTACATTTTTATCAAATTAGTTTCAATTAATAAAAACTAAATCAATAAAGTTATAGTTATTCATGAAGAAGATGAGAGACCGAAAATGTTAAGAGTTTGGATGAAAATGTTAAAAAAATAAAATAAAAGGTAAACAGTTTTTTAAAATAAATATTTGTTTTTTAAATATTTTTTAATTAATTGAGACTATTATGTACAGTAACATGCACATCCTAAAAAAAGTTCACACACTTGAATTGCATGTGTTAATATATAATCCATGTTGGTCATCTCTATAATCAGTCCACAATTACTGGCTCCTCTTTTCAAAAGGCAAGATGAAAGAAAATATAATTACTCTCTTTATGTATGTGCTAATTTACACTGTGTTTTAACTTTTATTTTTTTAGACCAAAAATATGGAAAATATTTATATTAAATTATTGTTTAAAAATATATAAGTAGATTCTCATTTTTTTTATTAAATGTAGATTCTTACGTGGAATCGTTTTCTTTGTAACGCATTAAATGACATATCTGTCTTCAATAAAGAAAACACTAAATGACATCTTTAAACTAAAAAAAAGGTTCAGAGTTTTATTCATAAATTTCATATCATCCTTTAAAAACACTGTATACAAAAGAAAAATAGTTCGTACCAAAAACCGCCGAGATCTTCAGGCCAGATTCTATTCCTTACCGGCGAGTTCAAAGGCGGTATCATCTTCAGCGACTATAACCGAGGTAAGCAGTTGAAATCTTATAGACTACCGGCGCTTATCTTAGTGTTTTTAGGGTTTATGATTTTTGAGTTTGTTTCGTAGATCTTGTTGTATTAGGCATATTTTGGAGAATATTTGTTTACATACTTGAGATTAAGAAGTAATTATCTTTAAAATGCCTAACTTTTTTGGAAGTTCCGGCGAGATTTATTTTTCCGGCGACGTTTTCCGGCGAGAAATGGCGGTTTATCGTGGGGTGTAGAAAATTGGTCACTGCCTCTGATGATCGTAGGTGAATCTTTAACCTTTACACATTGCACTGGTTTTGTATATTGAGCTTATGACTTGCGTAACTTTCTTGCTGAGGATAAAAAATTGATATACTTGAATTCTTCTTTGATACAGTGCTGGGATTTCAATATGAGACAAGAAAATTCTGAATCCTGATGAACTTTGTAAGTCTGCTGGTGTTATTCTTTTTGGTCACAGCGCTCGAGTTTGGGACTGCTCTAATTTCGATTCAGTAAGTACAATCTTTTTGTTCCTTTCTAAGATTTCCTAAGCAAGTTTGAACATGGAGTTTATGTTCACTGCTGTAAATTTAGTTTAAAAATCCTGAATAATAGTTATACATAATCTTTTTCTTATGTTAATTGTCACGGCAGGTGAAGATTGCACATGTCGTATTCGGGGTTTGGAAGGTAAATTGCACACGTTCTCACACTTTAGTATTTGGTATTATATTCTCTAATTTGAAATTCGAAACTTACGTATATATATATTCTGTATTTTAGAAATATATGTGTTTTGGACAGATATACATTATACAAGGACGTCAAAATATATAAAGTTTAGTGAAAAGTTTTTGTAGAGATTTTAGGACTGTAAAAGTCGTGAACTAGAGAAGAGTGACAGAAAAGAGAAACTATTTTATTGATGAGAAAAGTGAATCTTTGAGTAGAGGTTTTATTGTTTTTGAGATCTTTTCTAACTTTTCTTTTGAGAATACTAGCTCAAAATTGTTTCCCATTTCTTTGGAACATTGTATTTATTTTTACGATTTTAGCACTAAAAAAATATTTCAAAAAGAACATTTACTCTTATAAATTATTTATTTTAACATTCTCCATTTTTTTTATTCTCTCTGTTTCTTATAAAAAAAACCTACTCCCTCTCAGACGAAGTCAATACTCTCTTTGAGTCACCATGGCTCGAACGCGATCCGACAGCTCGGTGGCAAGCAAAATGACAGAGACGAACGACGAGCTCACCTATTCGCTCAACGATCTCTTCACCAGCGTCGTTTCCATGGTCGAATCCGAGCTACAGGTGACTGATTCTATTTCAAATCATGAAGAAGCAAACATAACTCAGTCATGAAATTTTCCTTTTTGCCCTTCGCATTCTTCATTTCAGGGCACGAACAACCATCTGGAGCTGTTGGCGAAGATGAACGATCGCGTCGCGGAAGAGTACAGAGGCTACGGCGACATTGCTTCGGGGCTTAGGGTTTTCGTCGAGCAACTGAAGTCGAAAAGCCGAAGCTTCAACAACTACGTCCAGCAAATCGACACGATCGAGCAACAAGTCACGGAGTTCGAAGCTGTCATTTCGATGCTCGATAGATACGTCTCAATGTTGGAGTCCAAAGTTCAATCTTCGTATTGCATTTCTTCTTCTCCTCCTAAAACCTCTATCAATCATCTATTCCTGGAAATTAAATCATTCAAAGAATCTCATATTGTATTTTAAATTTTGGCACTTTAGTGAGTATTGCGAAGTAGTGTGAATTCATCTGAAGTAATGTAAATTAACAAGTTCATAGTTTATATTGAAGCTTTTGTGGTGGATAAAAGCGGATACTCGTTCTTTTGTTTAGATGGTTGTATAAGATAATTGATGTGGACGAAACACACAGTAAATGAAAGAGATGAAAATTGAATTAAATTTTTTTGACATCTCAAATTATGCAAGTAAATTATAGCCTTAAAAAAAGTAATCACGGAGTAAAAAAAAAACGTATTAGACTTCAAATATGAAATCAGCGTATTAAATTTTTGCAATTACTATATTTTAAGGATGTCTTTTAATCATTACAAATTTGAGGTATTTGTTTAAATGATACAAAAAACGACATACAAAAAATTGTCGTGTATATCACACGGCATACAAAGAATTGTCGTTTAAACTATATCATATGACAAATGACCATACGGTGATGTGGTAATCCATTCATCCTCAGCACATGTTAATATTGCCTTTAGAAATAAAAAGATTTTGAAGGACAAAAACACAGCCGTAAAGAAATACTTCACATTTATGTTTAACATATTTCTTGGAACTCTTAACATTTTTTTCCCTATAAAAATGAATATGTTAATCAATAAAACTAAGATGTAAGTTGTCTTTGCAAAGACTACGAAGTGTGTATATATTGTTATAAAAAAAATAGTAAGTGTTAAAGTTGTTTTAAATAATTATGATAGGTGGATTGGTGGCCTCACACCATGGAAGGGCGAGCCACGCACGCACACACGCGAGACGTTTGGACTGTTCAAGAAACACTCGAAAAGACGAGGCCTCAACATCGAGCTCAGTAGTCTTAAAAAAAAATCAAATAGTCCCCGCTGATGTCGTTGATATAGAACTGTATGTCATGGCGAATCTGTTGTTTTGCTGGGAACTTTATTATTCTCAAGGAGCAGAGAATCAGTTTCAGCAGTGTATCTGAAATTTCTTCGACTAGAAGAGGTAAACAAGTACGCTTGGGGGCAGCGGCATTGGCAATGCTGAAAGATTACCTCAGGATATTGAATGATGATAATAAGAAAGTAAAATGTTTACATGTTTTTGCGTATACCTTACAGGTAAATAATATAGGTGAATAATAAACTTATTAAACTAATTACTAACTTGTGATTTATTTTCGTTATAGACTTTTGCATTGGACCGATTCCAACGCATTAGAGGTGACTTAGTTTGGCCACTTCGTTTTCCATTGGTTATGGAGTGGTCTGCAGTGTTTAATAATCATATAAACGTTTCCAACATTGCAAAATTCCGCAAAAAAAATTGGAAAACTCGAAAAAAGAAGATGTGAGTTGTCTTTGCAAAGACTACAAAGTGTGTATATATTGTTATAAAATAAATAGTAACTGTTAAATTGTTTTAAATAATTATGATAGGTGGATCGGCGACTTTACACCATAGAAGGGCGAGTCACGCACGCACGCATGCGAGGCGGTTGAACTGTTCAAGAAATACTCGAAGAGACGAGGCCTCAACATCGAGCTTAATAGTCTTTAAAAAAATTCAAACAATCCCTCCCGATGTCGTTGATATAGAGCCGTATGTCATGACATATATGTTTTTTTGCTGGGAACTTTATTGTTCTCAAGAAGCAGAGAATCAGTTCCAGCGGTGTATCTGAAATAACGAGGATTGACATGTAAACAACGAGGATTGACATGTATATGATTGAATATTTCCAAGCGAGCCTGTTCAGAGACTGAAATATAGATTTTGTGATATGTATGTATAAGGGGAAACAATTTTATTATGTTTTTATTTTTATTTTGTATCTAGATAAATCATATTTATCGTATTTGTTGTAAACAGTCTTGTAGACAAATTTACGGACTTAATCGTAGACAACTTTACGGACTTAAAGTACTTTTAAAAAAATACTTTGTGATGTAATAAATACATAAATATATCAAAAAATCGATGCACATTTGTTGGCTTCATCCCGGGCGTTCGCTCATCCTCGAGACAAAGGAGTAGCACTATTGCATGTTTGTTAATTATGACATGTCGCACCGAAACGTATACATTTGCGCCGCGTCTCGTCTTCACGTTATGAGAGTATTTTCTTCTTTTTTTGGCCGACCAGCACGTGCTTTGTGCGTTGGCGGAAGAACCAAATCTTCATCGTACTTTATCGATTTTTGTCGCTTTTTGTCTGATTTTTTTTTTATAAATTTAATCTATTTTCATCTCTATAAAAGATTGTTTTTTAATCAATTTCACCGAAATTTCTGAATTTCCACACCGAAAATTGTAAATCTAAAATTAGAAAACTTAGACTTATACCATATTCGTTTCAATGAACTATACACATTTAAATCAAAGCGAAATGTGATTAAGTAAGTAAACGTAACAATTTTCAAGTCAATGCAATGAAAGTGGAGAGAAATGAAGCAATAATAAGAAGAAATGACTTAAATGAAGGAAATAAAAGAAGAGGGAGGTTTAAAGAGAGAGACTCGGATGACTTTTTTTAATCCGAAAATGAGTTAAAAGTCTAATTTGAGTTATAAATTACATAAGAGATTCAAATTTGATATTTAGCTACAAACTAAAAGAAAAATCAGATGGGCCAATGCAGATTTCTGCTTCAACGTCATTTGTCTTATCGTGATTCAGTTTATATCTGATTTGGTCACTGATTCCTAAGTGGATATACTGGATAGAGATCTTAGTTTGACGGCATTGTGAGTTTATGGCCATCATGAATCTGGACTTGAGACCACACAAAAGATGGAGTACGTGTAATGTGTGTGTCTCGTATGGCATGTGCTTATATGGTCTCAATCCTTCAAGCTCATTATTGTTATATATACGAAAACACAATGCTTTGGTAATAAATTATAATCTCACAGCTCATAATTTTACACTGACTGAGATTTTAGAGCAAAGTTTTGGTTTAAAACTTTGAATGCTGATGAACTGAATAAACAAATAACACTTGATCAAGAGAAACAAATTAAAAATATATATACTTTGACCTTTATTATATTACTATGTAAAGAACAGTGACATATATATGCTTCATATTTTAATGAAATGAAGCATATATGGGTTCTCCATGATTCAGAGTTTTTTTTGTAAATAAAATTACGCTACGAATGAATAAAGGTAAAACTACATATAATATTATAGTATACATGAATGAAAATGCAAAAAAATGAAGATTCATGATCATGTTATTTATACAAAAATGTATAAGTTCGTCATTTTAATGAATAAAATGTAGACCGTCAACACTTTTGAAAACTAAAAGTTAAACTCAATGTATAAGTATCAAATATGATACGCATATCTGTTATTTTCTCTTATTTTTATGGGTAATTCTAGTACGTTGATTATTATCAAATTATTTACAAAACATTGATTATTATCAAATTATTATAGATTACCTTGGCTAAAGAATCGATTCTTTGTATTTTTATTAAGTAAGAGGGAAAATGAAAATACAAGAAAATTAAAAGATGAGAGAAAATAATAGGAAAAAAAAAATCCTAAACCATGTGTTTTGAAGTTATAAGAAACGAGAAAGTAAATTGAGGAGAAAACAAAGAAGATACATACAAATGAACAAATCTGGAAAAATTCTCATGTATCATTACATTTTCATGAGCAAACGAAATTCGTCATTTTTCTTTTCTTTTTTGTTGAATTTCTTGCCATTCACATAATCTCCGAGAGCCGTGGACATGTCACTTGTTGGATAACTTTGAGATGTGTCTGTGCCAACAACTCGAAGATTTTCCTCTTGTGTCACTAGAACACCTAGTTCATGGGAGGGAATGGTTCCATGAGTAGTACCTATCTCGACTGACTGAATACGCGTCATTCAAACCAATTTGGAAAATCATTATATACACATTGTCATTGAATTTTGCCAATTCTCTGGTTGCACCATAGTGATATCCGGCACACAAACAAACATGCTTGAAATTAGGAAAGTCCTTGCACAATGCATTGATTATAGTGAAGTGAATGTTTATGGATATTGATTCTTACGTGAGGTTGACAAGGTTTTTCAGAATGGTGAGATTCTTGGACCATTCCTCTGTTGATATCGCTATTTCAGATCATTCCACACCGATGCCGCGACATCTCCAAAGCGAATGATTTTCGCAAGTTCCTTAGAGATTGAATTGAGTATCCACTAAGCAATGATGTTGTTAAGGTTTAAAAATTGAGCGATCAAGAAAATCTCATTTGTTGTTCAGACGGATCGCGACGAGCATTGATCATATCCAATCCATGTAATTATATGTAATGGAAATCTCATATACGATCACGGCTCCCGGATTAATGTATTAAAATATATATCAACCTTCATCAGCTCTATTTTTTTCGTCATATTTTTGTTACCTTTATTTCCGTTATATCTAAACATATGTATGTAGTATATATTTATATTTTATACCAATCAATTAAGAAATTTTATTAAAAATATATAACTTATTACGAACTTTGATATTATATATATATATTTTTTTAAAATAAGTTTTGCTTGCGAGAGTGTGCATTATCACAATTTTAATATTATATTTAATTGTGCATTTATAAATGAATGAAAAAAGTGCAACATTTAAATTTACATTGAGCGAATTCGCTAAATCTGAATGCAAATTGCATCTTTTATTGGAGTGGTCTCAAGGTTCTCAGCAGTGAACAGGGCACTACTCAAAATAGGCCAATTAACTACTTTTTTTTTTTGAGTAATATTCTACTTTTTTTTTAGTAGTAGTTCTACTTTTTGAGGAAAAATAATAATATAGTTTTAGTTTGTAAGGAATACAAAATAATAGTATCGTTGTTTACTTACACTTGTACTTGTAAGTTGTGACGTAAGAGAGTAGGTGAAAGGAGAAGCAAAAAACAATAGAGAAGCCTGCATTTACGCTCGCAATTCGCTGCGCCTAAGTGGGACCCACAGTAAAATGGACGACCGTCTGAAAAGTAGCACGTGTCATGAAGACCAGTTACCACCGAGCAGCAATAACAGTGAGACGGAACGCAGACGAACATTGCCCAAGTAGCATCCCAATCATTCATCAACAGCCACGGCCATTGTATGCATATATTTACACTATCAAAAGCCGCCAAACAAAACCCAAACCGAACGAGCACAGCGACAAAGCCTCTTCTTTCTCTGCAAGAGAGCCATGGCTTCGTTCTCCTCGGCGATCTCAAACCCTCGCTGCGTTCTCTCTTCGAACAAGGCATTGGTTCACGACACCAAGCTCGGTAACGCCTTGCAATGTCGCACTACTACTCTATCTCTTCCTTCTCTACGCTCTCCGATTCTCAGGTTCGTTTCCGTGAGTCTTTTTTTTTTATTGTCCCTGTCTTCGATTTAGGGTTTTAGTACTATTGAGCTTTTTCTCTGAAGTAATCTAGTAGTTAGTACCGTTGTTCTTGCCAGAAATGAGTCATTTTACGTGCATGTATTTGGAATATGTATATTTCAGATTGGATTCTTTGTATCGGCTCGGGAGAAAAGAGACCGTGAAGACCAAAATCTCGGCCTCAGTTACAGGTTTTTTTTTTTCCAATAATATCTTCGAAATGTGAGTTGTTTGTGTGCTGAATCCGCCTTTCGGTTTATTTGTGGGTAGAAACTTCTGTGGAAGTGGCTACTGAAGTAGTGAAACTTGTGAAGGGCGATACTTGGTCTGTTCATAAATTCGGTGGCACTTGCGTTGGAACACCGGACAGAATCAAGAATGTGGCTAATATTATCATGAACGATGATTCGGAGAGGAAATTGGTGGTTGTCTCTGCGATGTCTAAGGTGACAGATATGATGTACGATCTCATCAGCCGGGCTCAATCGAGGGACGAGTCTTATGTGTCTGCTTTGGACGCTGTTTACGAAAAGCACAAAGAAGCGGCGCTCGCTCTGCTTGACGGGGAAAATCTTGACAGTTTCCTTTCGCGTCTGCAGAGCGACGTCATTAACCTTAAGGCAATGCTTCGAGCCATATATATTGGTAATTTTTTCTAATCTCTCTTTCACTTCTGTGTTTGATAGCCACGAGGCCTTTGATCCTTCACTTCTATTAATTTTGAATTAACGTGTAAATTTGATCCTTGCAGCTGGTCACACAACAGAATCTTTCGGGGACTTTGTTGTGGGACACGGGGAGCTATGGTCTGCTCAGTTGTTATCATCTCTTATAAGAAAGGTTTTCCTATCTCACAAATACTTGAAATTCATAGGTGAAGAATGGACCTATTTTTCCCTTGAGAAAATTATTTTTCCCTCTTGCAGGAAGGAGTAGATTGCCAATGGATGGATACTAGGGAAGTCCTGATTGTAAACCCATCAGGTTATAACCAAGTTGATCCGGATTATGAGGAGTCTGAACAGAGATTGGAGAAATGGTATTCCAAAAATTCAGCAAGAACAATCATTGCTACTGGCTTTATTGCCAGCACACCTGAAGACATACCTACCACATTGAAGAGGGATGGAAGTGATTTTTCAGCAGCTATTATGGGTGCTCTGTTTCAGGCCCGTCAAGTTACGATATGGACAGATGTTGACGGTGTATACAGTGCAGACCCCAGAAAAGGTTTGGTCTATGTGCTGTTTCTCAGTGACGGTTTGTGAACAATATACTGCATTTTGTATATTGAGCACCATCAAACAACTTTTGTGCAGTTAGCGAAGCAGTGATTCTACAGACATTATCATATCAAGAGGCTTGGGAAATGGTGAGCTTCTCTTCTCAGTGTTAAAGTTCTGGCTCTTTACTTGCATTTTGACATGAATTATGTCTGTGCAGTCATACTTTGGGGCAAATGTTTTGCACCCACGGACCATCATTCCTGTCATGAAATATGATATTCCAATTATAATAAGGAATATCTTCAACCTCTCTGCACCGGGGACCAAGATCTGCCGTGCTCCGGCCGATGTTGAGCTGGATTCTCAAAATTTGGTATCTTTTGTCAAAGGGTTTGCAACAATAGACAATTTGGCCCTAGTGAATGTTGAGGGGTGAGCTGTGGATTGAATTCCTCTGTTGCTTTCTGTGCGAACAAAATATTCTTTGTTTTGGGTCTTCATCCATAACCTTGGTTTCCGCCGTGACACATTTGTTCATCTCCAGAACTGGAATGGCTGGTGTACCTGGTACAGCAAGTACCATATTTTCTGCTGTAAAGGATGTCGGAGCCAATGTTATCATGATATCTCAGGTGCCCGACCTCAGTATTCAGTTTAAATCACTTTCTGGAGTACTAGCAGAATTGAATGATTCTTACAACTTTATAATTGTAGGCAAGTAGTGAGCATTCTATATGCTTTGCTGTACCTGAGAAGGAAGTTAAAGCTGTTGCTGAGGCCTTGCAGTCTAGATTCCGTCGAGCTTTGGATGCTGGCCGCCTTTCTCAGGTGCCTACTACTGGTGGTTATTTGTCAATGTTATGCTAAAAATAGAAATCAGAAAGTTACTGGACTGTCCGCACTAGCTATAATATGATCTTGATTTTATTAGTTTGTGTTTCAATGGTGAGGCTGGTCAAGTTTGTGGGCTTTAATTGAGCAGAAATTTTATTTTAGTCAACTAGATCCTTTGTAATTGGCACGTAAGTGGGCGATATAAAACAATTTAGACCTGTACTCTTCTAAGACATCGCTAGGCTAATTGTTTAATACAATAATATCAATGTGCATCGACTTGTTCCACTTCTAAGTGCTTATCTATCATTCTAGCTATGCTATACTCTGATCATGTTTAACAAGCTAAAGTTGTCACAGCTTCATGTATAAATCAGTTGATAAGGTCAATACTTGAATGCAGTTTCCTTTCCATTTTTCATTTACCTTTCTGACAGTTTATCCTCTCAGGTTGCAATCATTCCAAACTGTAGCATTTTGGCTGCTGTTGGCCAGAAAATGGCAAGTACTCCTGGAGTTAGTGCTACCCTTTTTAATGCTCTGGCAAAGGTAAGCAATTTGTTGCCTTAATGTTGTCTGATGTCAGTTTTAAAGTCGGTTTTTTAAATATATGTGATGTAAATTTACCATTCAGCCACAGCAAATAGTTAATCTTTTGCTATGGTATCGTTTGGTATATCTGCACTACTGTGGACTACTTGGTCTAATTTATGTTAATTTGCAGGCTAATATTAACGTGCGGGCTATCGCTCAAGGTTGCTCTGAGTACAATATCACAGTGGTACTAAAGCGCGAAGATTGCATAAGAGCCTTAAGAGCTGTCCATTCCAGATTCTATCTTTCAAGAACTACAATTGCAGTAGGAATTGTCGGGCCAGGACTGATCGGTGCAACATTACTCGATCAACTAAGGGATCAGGTACTTTCCATGTAGATTTTTGGTCCTTACTATTAGGCTATCAGCCAGTTTCTAGTTATTTTTTTAAATCAGCAGGTTCCTTAATAAGAAAAGTTCTCCTTTCAATTAGTAAATCGCTTCTGATTTGGTTGGGCAAATTTTAAATACAGTAACACCTTCTCTTTGCTGATATAAAATAAGTTAATATCTCAGAACCGTACTTTTTCAGGCTGCAACGCTGAAAGAAGAGTTTAACATAGATTTACGTGTTATGGGAATCACTGGCACAAGGACTATGCTTTTGAAAGACGGGTAACTACTTTTTATTTTTCAATGGATACGTAGACTTTTTTCAGTTTTAAAGTCATTTCTGTTTCTTTTAGGGAAAAAAATATCAAAAAAGGATTTAGCTTCATGATGACACGAGCGAGCCTTTGCTTCTATTGATTGAATAAACTAAATATACGTTCCTACATCTACAAAATTTGCCGGGATTTATTTATATCATTAAATAGGAGTCAGATCGCCATGTTAGTTGTGTTGTTATTACTGTGATATAATTGCTGTTTTGTTTTGCAGGGGCATTGACTTGTCTAAATGGAGAGAGCTGCAGAAAGAGGACGGAGAAGTTGCAGATATGGAAAAATTTACCCGACATGTGCAGGGAAATCATTTCATTCCCAACACCGTTTTTGTTGACTGCACAGCCGACACTGCTGTAGCTGGCTATTACCTAGATTGGTTGCGTAAAGGCATTCATGTGGTCACCCCAAACAAGAAGGCTAATTCAGGACCACTTGATCAGGTTATTTAACTTTTCAAATCCAACTGTAGGATTAACTTGACATTTCATAAATTGTGAAGCGTCATCATGTCTTCTTGTGAATTCTACATTTTTTTTAATGTTTGATATCTGACATCTATATTCTTGTACTCAGTATTTGAAGTTGAGAGCCCTCCAACGCCAATCCTACACACATTACTTTTATGAAGCTACAGTTGGGGCGGGTCTCCCGATCATTAGCACATTACGTGGTCTTCTTGAGACCGGAGACAAAATACTGCGTATTGAAGGCATCTTCAGGTACAGATGTGACACATATACTTGAAGTTCTCATGTTTATGCAGATTTTCAAATAACTTTTTCCACGTTCATTGTCGCAGTGGGACTTTGAGTTACATCTTCAACAATTTCATAGGCAGCCGAAGTTTCAGTGAGGTGGTATCTGAAGCCAAGGCGGCCGGTTATACTGAACCAGACCCAAGGGATGATCTTTCTGGAACTGACGTTTGTAGAAAGGTACAATCACTTACTTTATGTTTGTTTGGATATCCTGATAAAACAGTCAGAAGCATGTTGAGTATATTTCTAAGGGGGAATCTGTATTATAGGTGATAATTCTGGCTAGGGAATCTGGTATGAAGTTGGAGCTTTCTGATATCCCTGTCGAAAGCCTTGTGCCAGAGCCATTGAGAGTAAGATTTAATTTCCAAAGAATAAAAATAAGCAAACCTTTAATGCAGAGAGAGTCCTAAAACATCATATTTTACAGGCCTGTGCATCAGCCGAGGAGTTCATGCAAAAGCTTCCAGAATTTGATTACGAATTGGCTAACCAAAGAAAGAGTGCCGAGGATGAAGGGGATGTGAGTATTTCTTGGACTTGTCTTTCTGACGTTTTAGCATGTGGATGATGAGTGGGATTTTAGCCCCTAAACTAATTAGATCCTACTTGAAGTTTATAATTTTAAAAGTATCATTAAAGTAAAATCTTACCCTAAACATTCAAAATGTTTTTAAATTGAATGTTTCAGACACTTACAAAAATTAAAATAGCTATTAAGATAACGAACATGCTTTAAGTTTCTTAGATGATCGATCATTAAAAAGTAAAATGTCACTATTAGGATTGAAAATATATTTTTTCTTCTTCCATAATAAGATTTGATCTAATTGATTGCACCATCGTACTGGATATACCTGAAGGTCCTGAGATATGTCGGAGTAGTGGATGTGGCAAACCAAAAAGGTGAAGTGAAGCTGCGAAGGTACAAGAAAGAGCATCCGTTTGCTCAACTCTCGGGGTCAGATAACAT
The DNA here is from genome assembly GCA_958296335.1 of Urtica urens. Taxonomy (NCBI): domain Eukaryota; kingdom Viridiplantae; phylum Streptophyta; class Magnoliopsida; order Rosales; family Urticaceae; genus Urtica; species Urtica urens. Next base: position 25,898,099 of record OY282522.1, on the reverse strand, counting down.
AATCGCTTTCACAACAACAAGGTACAAAACACAGCCTCTCATAGTGCGTGGGCCCGGAGCTGGGGCTGAAGTGACGGCTGGTGGAGTCTTCAGCGACATATTGCGACTCGCCTCCTACCTCGGTGCCCCATCATGATCCCAAACTCATCTGTACCACATTGGTTGTCAACCAATATCAAATTGCCTTGGTCATAACTCTGTTTTAACCGAGGTTTTAGCTTCTGTAGTTTCTTGTTTTTAGATAGTTCCAAGGACAATGGAAGTTCATTCCATAGTTCCTCAGATGCTAGAGTTATTTGAAACTTTGGATTATGAGGTGGGCATAAAATCCGTGCTGTAATTTTCTGATGGCACATTGATATAAAATAATATCTCCCGGGAAAATGTAATTTGTAATAACGCAAGGCATTTTGCTTCTACCTATGTGGTTTACTTCGTAACTTTTTTTGCTTCCAATGTTGCTTTCAACATAGATCATGGATGAGTAAATACAAAACGAACACTGTTAAACACCTAATCTTCATGGTTGTTAAACTATGGTTCCATGCAAAGTAAAGGTCAAACAGATTCCCATATCTCAGTTGAGCTTTGGACGTAGGTAGAACTCTGGATCCCTGAAAAACCTGTAAATGATGTTTGCCTTTTCAGCTGAAAGATCTGTATTTTCCAGAATATACTCCCTTGAAGCCTTGGCGATTGCTTCGATTGAACCTATGGCTTGAATTAGCTGAAAACAGATTAACAACACATAAATTGTAAGTACACTCAAAATAGAAAGATAAAAAACCACCTTAAAGACGCAATGTCTATAATTAGGGAAGTTTAAAGTGGCAATGCAATTATACAAAAAAAAGTTGATCATATTTTGCATTACAACAGAGTTTCAAGCCATTTTCAAATGATGTAAAGCTACCGCATTTGCATCGTGATTGTCAATGCCCGGTATGGATGTCATCACTTTAAGGAACGCTTCCATTCCTTGCACCGCTTGTTTCCTCTGTTAGAAAATAAGACTCTCTAAGCAAGTGATCTCCGGTTAAAAAAAGTTCATCAGAGTTAACCTACAAACAAATCATGCTGGCATTGCCAAGCATATTTAAGTAGCAAGCTCAGAACAGATATCGCAATCTGACCTCGAACTTCAATTTCGCAATGGCGTCTTGTCGTTTACAAACTGCACATCACAGGATTCACTTTGAAAATCTTTTAGTGGACTAACACTATTTAGTGCGAGATTTGAGAGAGATATAGAGAATGTCTTACCTCCAAGATAGTGAGCGATCTTCACTATCTTCTCGAAGCCCATCTCTATGTCAACAACCAGCATAAACAAGGGTTTCCCAAGCTCCATCTCATATCTTCATCCGTTTGCACAAACAAAAATTAACGAAATTCGGTGCGTTTACCAGAAATAGCAAATGCCCAAAAACGGATTTCTCACTCGTAGTATGAACTATTGAAGGATTCATGTTGGTCCTTTGTGCTCAGAGTAATGGCAACGTAGAGGTGTTTGAACTGTATCTTTAATCTCTTGATTCTGCACAACCAGAAGAACTCATAAATCGCAAAAGAAAAGGCTATAGAGACAACAATAATAACAGCATAATCACCTGAAAAAGATTGGAGACACGTTATTAGTATCCCATCTTGTCACAAAAACAAACGCCACAGACAAGCCACCACAATTGAAGATAAAGTCCTTCACAAGTTAAGTACCTTCGAAATCAATTTTTTTTTCTTCCATGATATGATCACTATTACGTAAAACACAAGTAAAAGCTGAGTTACAGGAGCGATTGCGACAAAGTTGAGGCGGAAACAGTTTTCGTTAAGGAAGGTGGATATGAAATTGATCAAGTGTGGGTCGTGTTCGTCTCTCCATGTGTTGCTCATCATACAAACTCCAGTAATACCTGCAGTGAAAACCAATTAATTTGCAATTTTTGTTTTCGGATAGAAAATTGAATTCGCCGAAAATTGATCAGATAAGTCAACTACTTGAAATCCTAGACACTGACTTCGATAAAATTTGAAGTATCTTAACATACGAAAGTGCTCATGATCCAGATCATACGAATTTCGCTTGCGTATCTTGAATTGTGAAGCAATTTTTGTCAGATCTTGACAGATTCATAAAACTACGCTCCGAGCCACAGCGATTACTCTTCTTAGTACCACTACTTAAATAAATCAGACGAAATCAGTAAAAAATTTCGATATCCAAAATGGAAGTAAATCTTTGGAAGCATTTTTTTGTTGTCTCCAATTCTGCGGAAAAAAGATAGAGTGAAGATCGTGAAAACAGTACGTACTGACAAAGCGAAAAAATGAGGGAACCTGAGTTCGCTGGCTCCGATGAATGCTGAGCGTGCGTGTTTGAGTTCGCCATTTCCGAAGCTAAGGGAGAGTTTGAAAGAGAAGAAAAGACTCGGAGTGAATTTTATTTCGCAAAGCGGGCAACGGGCGATTTATATACTTGTGTTTCATATTTTAATTTTTTAATATATAAATAAAAAATTCAAATATTACACTGAACCTTTCGTGTACCGGGGTAATTTAGGAAGAAGCTATAAGCAAGAGAACGAGATTAGTATTAGTAATAAAGAAATTTCAGTTTTTAAACTTAAAAATATGAAAAATATATCTAAATTAGAGTGATCTTACTGAAAAGATATGAATTAGACTTAAAATATAACAAAATACGATATTTGATAGTTGTATGATAATTTTGTACGATATAATAAATTTTAAGTACAACTATATTTTTGTTAAATTTTTAAACTAAAATTTATTTTTAGATATTTTAATAAGACGAGTTTAATTTGAATTTTATCATATTTTAAGTTTAAAAAATAGAATTTCTCTAATAATAAATAAGCTGTAAAATTAGAGTACATTGTGTTTGTATTAAGAATTTGTTTCAGGACTGGGACCAAGAGAATTTTAAGTATCTATGATAGGTTTAAGTATTTATCTTTGCTAGTAAATTTGATATATGAAATAAATTTAACCAAAAGATAACGAAGAGGGACAACGAAAGTGAAAAACTGACTGGAGGTTTGTAATATTTAAAACATAAGTGGGCGTTTTGTCATTATAGTAAAATAGAGGGGTTTTCCTTTTATTTTTCTGATTTCCTTCTAGTTATCTTCGTATAATCAGCCTGACTTTTGCTTGGAAGACTGAGAAATTCCGGTACAGAGAGGTCGACGAAATGAGGGAAACTACCCCAATTCCCTTATCCCTAACTTCCAAACGCCTTCTTTTCGATCGCCGTTACGGTTGGGTGTGAGTGAATCTCTCTCTCTCTCTCTCTCTCTCTCTCTCTCTCTAGGAAGACAAGGTTTGAGTGGTTATTTGACCAAGCAACTAATATCAACGCAGAATCGATGATTGGAAAGAGCCATCGGAAGAAGCTCTCGCCGGTGGCCGAGGAATGTAAGTGCTCTTCGCTATCCACTATTTTTGATAACTTGCTAAAGGAAACACTTCTTCGTTAGGGTTTATGTTTCAGAGCATGAGATTTCAATTTAGTCACATTTGCTAACTCAAGAGTTTAAAATGTTGTCATGAAAAAAGGTTTTGCGTATTGCCTCTTGCATCAGCTTTGTTAAAGACGGCTTCTCACTCGGTATGTAGATTCCTTTTTTTTTATAGTTTTCTTACTGCTTTTCTGTTCATTAATTGATTAATCTGACTTTGATTTGCTAAACTGAAGTTGTTTTGGCCCCAAAATTTATTAATACTTCTGAGATTCGTGTGATAAACGCTGAATGTTGGTCCTCGTTCTCATTCTCTTGAATTAAAGCTCTGGAATCTGCTATTCTCTGAACAATAATACCCTGTTCTATTGAAATATGTGTCTAGAGAATATTTCGTATAACTCCGAGTGTGTTTACGATCAGACAACCAGAGAGACCTTTTTTCTTTTGTTGTTTAATTCATGTTCTACATGTTTGGTTACACTGATCTTTTCCAATGAAGGATATGTTATAGTCGATGTTCTCGAAAAATTTCTTGCAGATAAATGTTGCAGCAAGCTCAGCAGTAAAAGCGCTCGAAGAACCTGATTTATTCTCGCCTCAGGCAATACAAGCCGGTCTCGCCAATGAGCTTCGCAAAGTCCAGTTGTCATTAACAAGCTTGGATATTGGTTCTTTATTCCGCAGAGGAAAGCCCTCGAGTATACAACTGGAGAACAACGAGTAGTAGCGGAATTCGTACTGTTTTCGAATGTTTATACAACAGGTCTGCTAATATGGAATTCAAGTTCTAGGAATCGACTTTTCGCAGCTGAAATATGGCTTCATTTATTTTTCTTTTCTTTTCATGTTGGTTGTTTAGCTTATATGGCATGAAAAGTGTGTTTACAAGCAATGATTATTTGAGGTGGAAAAATTCGCATACACAATTCTGTTAGTAGTGTATTATTTGCATCCATAAGTTCTGCCATTTTTTTTTCCAATTTTTATTGATAAAAAAATGCTTACTTAGAGAAGTAAACGTTAAAGAACTTTCAGCCTATATTTCTTGCTTGATTTTATTCCTTTCAGTTTCATTTTCTCAAAAAAGAACAGAAAAAGAGAGGTGATAAAGTGCACAACATGGCACGATCTAAACCACTCTTTTTTTAATTTATTTCTTTATCAGTATCTACAAAACAACATGAAACACATTTCGTCACCATTTTCACGATCGCAGCAACGCAGGTTACGTGAGCAGAATGACGTTTAAAATAATAGTTTCTTATATTAACAAAATTCATCTGATGGAGATACGTTAATTATATAGGGACTTAGTTTGAGGGATTCAATCTCATGGATTTATTTACAAATTTCAATATACCAATTTTTTAAATAAATTTTATGTAAATACCCGGTCAAAGTTGCTAACGATTTTTTTACCGTTTTAACCCAAAAATATTTCTCGCCTACCTTTTCCGCTAAAATGAATTAACAAAATTTCAGCGAATTAAAAAATAAATCTCCTATAAATTAAGTTGAAATTCAAACACAAAAATGTTAAACCGGAAAATCAATTTACAAATTATTTACAAAGTATTATGGAACATAAAATCGTATAAACAATTCTCCTTGTTTATTTACATAAACTTTGAGTATTTTAAAATTATTATATATAATATAGTGGTTAAACTGTCAATTTTTTAAATACTTATTATATAAAATACTAAAAAACAAAGTATTAATTATCCCTTTGTAATATAACCATAATGGATTACTATCCTAGAATGTTACTCCGCAGAGTAGTCCTAGTTCGCGACTTCGAGTAAAGTCTAGGCCCACAAGCACAGTTTGTTCGGAGTGTCTGTTGTTATTACCTTATTACCTCATTTTTCTAGTTAATTCCAAAAATAAAGAAATAGAAAGAAAAGAAAAAGAAAAAGAGATAATAAACAAAAAAGAGCTGAGGCTGAGATTTGAACACACGCTCTATGGCAATCTCACACATCATCGCAGCGACAGGAGCGAGTGCGAGACTCTCCACTCCTATCCTACGCCACCACCGCCGCTTATAATGCGCACTCTCCTCTCTCCGAGACCTCCGTCGTCTCCTTCGCCGCCATGTCCCTCCTCTCCGGCGAGCTCGTCTCTCCTCTTCGCCCTCCGACCTACCAGGCGGCTTCATTTCCTCAGCCCTTGCTCGTCGCTTAAGCAGAGTAACAAGAAGCGGACTCTGCAGAAGACCGCCGCGCCGAGCTCGCCTCCGCCGCCGCAGAGCCTCAAATGGCTCTTCAGCGCCATTAAGTCCGACGACGACGATAACTCCTCCGGGAAGGAGAGCGACGACGAAGACGATGGAGGAGGAGCCGCCGTGAAAGGCACGATCATCGCCGGAATTCTTCTGCTCGGCGTCGTCGGAGGCTTCGGAGCCGCGGGATTCGTGTACAGAGATCAAATTAATGTCTTCCTCAACAATTTCTCCACGTTCATCGAAGGTAATGAAAATGAAAATGAAAATGAAATCGAGTCGATTTTATTTATAATCTATGAATGTGCAAGTAATCTGAAATGTCGATCATATATATATACTCTCAGGTTATGGTCCAGCTGGATATGCTCTTTTTATCGCAGTTTACGCGGGTCTAGAAGTAAGCTATTTGATTTTATTGATTTCTGTACTGTTCAGAGTCTTGAGAATCTGTATCAGAAGAATAAACTCTAAATATGAACATGTATATAGGTTCTAGCAATCCCAGCCATTCCATTGACAATGTCAGCAGGTCTTCTCTTCGGATCATTCATCGGAACTATCATCGTCTCCATAAGCGGAACAGTGAGTCAAATACTCATCATCATGATGGTTGATTGAGTCTGAGTTCAATTTTTTTACTCAATTCTTCATAAAAAAAACATGATTATTTCTAGGTGGCTGCGTGTGTTGCGTTCCTGATCGCGAGATATTTTGCTCGGGAACGGATTCTGAAACTGGTTGAAGGAAACAAGAAGTTCTTGGCGATCGACAAAGCCATTGGAGAGAACGGGTTCAGAGTGGTCACGCTCCTCCGTCTCAGTCCTCTGCTTCCCTTTTCCATCGGGAACTATCTTTACGGCCTCACCTCTGTTAAATTCGTGCCTTACCTCTTGGGAAGGTCTATATTTATTCTCTCTCACACACAATATATCATAAAGCATTCCATTAAAATCCACTTATTGATTCAGTATGTTGTTATAGTTGGCTTGGAATGCTTCCGGGATCGTGGGCGTACGTGAGCGCCGGTGCGTTTGGGAGGGCGATAATTGTGAGTTTATTTCATCTATATCTTAATGTTTGTTTTTTTTGTAGAATTGAATTTTGAGAACATATAATGAAACGGGAGTATTTCAGCAAGAGGAGTCAAGTGCTGGCTTGTTAGGAGGGAAAGGGCAGTTATGGACGTTAGGCCTCGGGTTGTTAGCCACGGCCTTGGCCGGGGCTTATGTGACACGTCTCGCTAAGGTAATATTATTATTATCATTGGGTCTTTGTGGTTGATAGGCACCCGAAGATAGGGAAATAACTCATTTTTATTTTATTAATTTTGTTTAAATAGCCGGTCCAAATGATTTACACGCACCAAAAGTCTAGAATAACCTTAAGCATCTACCTATTTTTTCAGCAGATTTTAAAATTTAATATTTTGACATTAATCGAAAAACTGAAGTCAATATTTGCTGAACAGCTAAACCAAATATTCAATTTTGGAAAAAATTTTCTCAAATATATTCAATATGCCTCGTGGAACAAAAAGCCAAACCAGTCATAAAAACTCACGAATTTGATGCCACGTATAAAGTGTGACTATTTACAAAAAAATTAACAAAAAATGGTTATATTTCCCAATTCGAGAGGTTTTGGTGGTTTAGTTTGTTAAATTTTTGTTGTTATCACTATTATTTTTTTGGGTTTATTGTTTGAGAGCAGAGTGTTAAGAGATTTGTGTGTTGATTTCGTTGTTGGTGTTTGGTTGTGCCACAGGATGCTGTAAAGGATATTGAAGAGTAGGCTTCTTTTGGGAGTTGGATTTTCCCAATCTATACAAGTGTAGAACAATGTGATTACGCCCTAAATGGAAATATTTCCCTATGTGTCATTGTAAATCTGAATATTACATTCTAACTAAGAAACTAAAATAAGAATGCTTATTTTTTCTTCTATTATTCCTCTCATAGCTTATTCTATTCCTTTTTCCCCGGACCATCTGCCCTGGTTGACAGAAATGTTATGTTTTTTTTAATATAAATCTCGGTTCTAAGTTAGTTCTACAAAATTCCTGTTAAGCATGGATTACGTTTAAGCTACTCAAACAGAAAGGGAGGTATATTAGTTGGACCATGGATTTTGGAGTAACTGAACTGTAGAACTAATGCGTACAGATATATATGTATAATAAGATTTCAACACACCTAGTTCATACTAGCTCTCGGAGTGATGTAAATTTAAGGATTAATTGGAACAATCTGAAGACTATTTAGGACACTTTGGCTAAGCGATTTTTGACCCGGAATAGAATTATCATACGTGCCATTGTGGAGAAAATGAAAGGCAAGTATTCTAAGATCAAGGAAAACTTTTTTGATGCAGGGAAAGCGAGAAACTTTTCATCGTAAAAAGTAGGTACGGTATGCTTTCGCTAAAAGATAAGTAGTTAGTAATATAGTAAAAAGTATACAAATTATCTGGTAAAACCCCACTGCGGACTCTGGAAATTGGTGCTAACTTTGAGATGGGATTGTTCCCTTCAGAAATCCACATGTCCTGATTTCACAGGGCATGTTTGGCCGTGACACGTGTCTGACTCTCCTCGTGCCATTATTCAACATTGAACCGAACAAGTTAAAAATTCTTTTTTATCTTTTCAAATTTTATTTTTAGGTATCTGGGTATTAAATGATTTGGCCAGATACTTTATCTATTTAATTTAACACATCACGAAAGCCTTCAGAAACTCGCCACGACTTGAATCTACATGCAAAAGTAGGCTTTTTGGTGACGCCACTGTGCTTGCTCTCATTGGCTTCTTCGTGCTGGCGATTATAAACATTTTAATTTCACTCATATACATGTCAACGGTCCTCATCATTGCACTGCATTTACGTGCTTATAAATTCACTTTTCTTGAGCCGTGTAGATCTCATCAACCACGTACAGCTCTCTAAAATTTCTATAAGTTCTCGCTCTCTAAAACTCTTTGCATATATTTCAGTTTCTATATACAAAACCCGTTCCTTTTAACGATATGGAGTGGTATCCTCAAGACGCAATGCAAGCCTACCTTCACACCCTTCACCTGGTAATAATAATAATAAGACAATACAGTATATTTCTACATATTATAGATATACGGATACATGCATATACACACACAACAAACAAACAAACGCTTATAGTTTCTCCAGAATGTTTTTAGTTTTTCTTCTGTTTAGCTAAATGAAAATGACGGGGAAATGAATCATGGTTTTAATGAAAAAACGTTTACAACGTCTAGTAGAAGTGAAATATCACATAATATTCGTAAAAAGTATTATATTTATTATATGTCTTAATGTCCAGCTGGTTATTAACATTTTATATATGTATGGTATGTATGTATATGTGTGAAGCTTACATTTCCCCGGAATGTTTTTAGTTAGTCTTCCATCAACATAATTGGAAATATAACACTTACAACTAGTGAAAATCTTATAATGTTTATATTTCAGCGAAAATGACGCTACTTTATCGACTCAAAATGGCCACCGTTTCATAATGGTCGTAATGTTTACACGCCTTGTCAATTTACGCTATAATATATTGTAAAATCACAACGTAGATACATAAATAATAAAATATTTATACGAATTTAATAAAACGTTAGGTTCTATAGCTAATGTTATAGGTAATGATCATATACAGAATAGCAAAATATATAAGACTAGTAACCCGTAAAACTAATGGCTAAATTACTAGTTACACCTCATTTTTCGTATCCTATAGCAATAATGATCAAGATTGAGATTAATCTAACCTCTTACAATCTGTTTACCAACCTCAGTGCAAGCAATCCAACCAAGGGACGGAGCCGAAATGCGCGGAATTCGTAGCGGCATTGGCCGCCGGAAAACGAGCAAAGCTGATGGTGGAGGTGGCGGCGGCGGCGGAGATTCCGACGCCTCTGACGGTGGCTCTGGGCGCCGCCGCAAAGCAGACCGGCGGACGCCTCGTCTGCGTTCTCCTCCGCGGCGACGCCGAGGCAGCACGGGCCCGCCTCCGACCCACGGGGCTCCTCGAAGCCGTCGAGATCGTCGAGTGCCGAGAAAACCCTAGCCAGGTCGTAGAGAGATACGAGGGCGTTGACTTCGCAGCCATAGACTGCAAGGTTGTTGAAGGAGACCACTTGAAACTCTACAGGGCTCTCAAGCTCAACCCTAAGGGATCCACCGTCGTGGCTTACAACAATCTCACCGATCTTGACGACCCTTTTCTCGATGTTTTGAAGCTCGCCGGGAAGAATAATGGAGTTGAGTCTTACGTTAGTTTGCCCTTGGTTGGGGAGTTTGGTCGATTAGGGTTTAGTAGGAATACTAGTACTAGTTCTAGTTCTAGTTCTAGGGCTCCTGGGTCTAGTCATACTAGTGAATACAATTATAAGTCCGACGGTATTTGTAAGGGAATGAATAAGGTTAGGACCAAGAAATACAGAAGATTTCTTGTGACTTTTGAAAATTGATAGGCTGATCTGATCAAGGATTATTATTCGGATTTTTTTTTGGTTATCACGAATGTGTGTGACAGACAAATTACACGGATTGTAGAGAAAATAATATGACCAAGGATTCGTTTAAAATAGAATATATGTACTGAATACTAATACTGTTTGTTTCGTGAACAACGGAGAATTATATAGTCGTTTTATGCTGTGTTATTACCTGCAATAAATTTGAGTACATAGACGTTAGGATTTTTATCCAAAAACTCGACTTAAATAGAAAATGAATTAATCGGAAAAATAAACCAAAATACACATTAACAATGGTTCACTAAGTCATATCATCTATATCCCAGCAATATTTTAGTCAATGTGAATTGATCGAAATAGAATGAATTTATAATAGTTGCACAAAAACACTAGCGCATACGATATTTATAAGAAATACGTTATAATTTACAGGCAAGCTTAAAATACTCTCGATTAATCACCACTGCAATATAAATTTAATCTAAAGAGCTAAAGTATCGGATAGTTCGCTGATAAATTAGGCTCACACCTCGAAAATATTTTGATGAGATTTTATAATGAATTAATGACTGTCAAAGTTACGGAAAGTGGTCCTTTACGCCGTGTATTATATCTTCCATCTACTTGAAGTTTAGGCCTTAAAAAAAAATCTACTTGAAGTTTAGTAAAGAGAGGGATAAATAAATAAAATCATTAGACAAGGCAGGACATGACATAAAATTGAAGATCATCCAGTCAATTACAAAACAACTATATGCTTTTTTATAATATTTGAGTTTGCAAAATACCCAACTTATTAAATAATATATCCTTCCAGTTTATTAATTTTCGAAACAATAATTATTAAAAATTAAAAATATTAAAAACAAATTTTAAGTAGGGAAACATTCAAACATTCTTTTTTTTAATTAATTGGCCGGATTAAGTCATTTATCAAAATTGAGTAATTTGTAATTTTAATGTTTAGTTTGTCTTAGAGTATCACCGTCAACGCTCACACAATTTGTAGATGCATTATATGTCAAAATAGGATAGAGGAAAATAGTTAAGCACATAGAAGAAACAAGAGATTAACAGAGGCATTCTATCAAGGAACACGTAACCAAGTTGGTCCTAAACTGTGAGGTTAGAAGTTCTATACATAAAACGAAAAAAAAAGTTGGAGTATGTATCAAATATTAATTAAAGACTATTTTTCCAATGATTTATTGATTTTGATATCCCGTTTCCCTTCATTATTCAAGTACACAAAATAGACCACTAAGTACATTGAATAAAATTGTAGTACAAAATACGAATTTGAAGAGCGATATACAAACTTTGTTCATATGTCAAAATACTTCAAATCTATGCTCTTTCTTGAGTGTCAACAGCTCTACAACTGATATATATATATATAGGGTATTTTAACCTTAACGTTTATTAATTTCAAAATATTTAACATTTGGTAAACTTTTCATAAATATTTAGTAAAAATTGTTTACACGTTTTTATAGATTATAATTAGCGATTCTTAATTAAAATATTATAGTCCATAAAAACGTGTAAACAACTTTTACTAATTATTTATGAAAAATTTACGATAAGTTAAATATTTCTAAAACATTAAAGGGGAAACAACCGATTAATATATATATATATATATATATATATATATATATATATTCATGATCAACCATTTAGCGATGATCACGAAAGGCTAGGTAGCCAGTTATATTTACAACGAGTGTTATGTATAAAAGAAATTCTCTATAATTAATAATATCTACTACTCGATCTGATCTGTACGTAATGTCTCGCTATTCATTGATCTCTCTCTCTCTCTCTCTGATCTTTTTCTACTTTTCCATTGCTAGACCTTTCCATCGGAAGAAGAAGGAAGTCTGGTATCAACCTGGAGAGCCTTTGAAGAAGAAGAAGTGGAGACCGAATTCGTGCCTTTCGAAGGCGAAGAAGAAGGAGAAGGAAGTTTCTTCGGCAACATCTGTTCCCAATTTGGATATCTCGCCGCCTCCGATAATACCGCGGAAGCCAAGAGAAGAGTCATGATCATCATCAAGCACTGCTTGCTCTTCTTCAACATCTTTTGACGTGTGATCACGAGAACGAAAGAAAGGAAACGAATGAAAGTTATCGCTCTGAAATATTGGACTTTTTTTCTTCTTTTCTGGTTCTGAAAACAGCTTTTAATTATAGGGCATGTTTTTGGAGGCCGACATAATGTTGAGTGATGCAAGGAAGATTGACAACTCGTGTGCTCGATGAAAGGTGTGTCAATGGCAGACAAGCTCTCATTTGAATATTCTTGAGCCGTGAAGTTGTTATTCTCATTGTCCACCACAACTATAATATAATACTTATCTGTCTGTAATTTATATTTTATGAATTATTTCCGAATGGACCCATTGATTTGAGTTCATGTCTGGTAACTAGTCCTTGTTGTCAGAGTTGTTACAAAGCTATAACCATAATTTGCTCATATATAGAGAATCTAATTAAGCCTTAGAGAATATTGGTTTAAATAATCAACTATTTATATGTGCATGCATGGAATCAATATTCATGCCCTACTCACTCAGTCCATGTACATGTGCATGCACTTTGGATTGGTGTGTGTGTGTGTATTCATGCATTAAGATTGTTACTAGAAAATAAAAATAAAAATGAATATTAAATAAGCTTAATATGAACAATTACAGGACTCTGTATTTAATTAGTATAGACTATAGAGTAACTCATTTTTTTCTAAGGGTCATTTATAGGTAAAGCATAGAATTATAAAATCATTTTGGCACTTATTTTCAATCATGCAAACATGAGGAAGGACGTGTTGTTAGTCCTTTTCATTGTTCTCTTCAGATGGCTGAGAAGCCAAGCACAAGTCATGATTTCACGTATATAAGTTTTTTTTTAAAGACCTTATTAACACTTTTGTAAGGTCTTTTACGGACAAAGGATATCGAGTTTACAACATAAAACATAATAAATATCATTGAAGGACGTGTTACATGGGTGTCATTTAAAAAAAATAGTAATTTTTGTTTTGTGATGAATGCACTGACTTCTATGCCTCACTGCTTTGTGGGGCCACCAAAATAATGTTGAGAATAGAAGACTAACGAGTTTAGCTACCAAAACCCATTAAAATACTCCCATGGACATTATCAAACTCAACATAAGGGCTTAGACTAAACTTTTGTCTTCATATTTATGATTAAAAAATACACACTTTGTACGTCTGACCTTGCAAATTGAGTCAAATTTACAGATGAAAAATTAGGCTTTTGTGTTATTTAAGGAAAAACAATCGAAACACATGTGCGGCTGAGGAATAAAAAAAAGGATAGAAAGTGTCCAAGACAATTTGATTAAACTAAATTTGCTTAATAGGAAATGGTGTTATTTGGGGACAAAAGGAGTTGGAAGGAGGTGGCCATTTCACTTGTTTTATGGATTAAGAAAGTGGTAGGGACTAACTAAACTTCATGTCTCTATTGCCGATCGATACAGTGAAGCATGACATTATCTACCTAATCTCTCTCTCAGCTGTTCCACAAGTTTTATCAACACCTACATTATATATATTGTACAAGTTTTCACGTACACGTGGCTAAGAGTCTTAGCCTAAGACCATCTCCAACCATAATCATCAAATTTGGTGTTTTTTAGCATCAAATTTGGTGTTAAAGTTTTTTCATCTTCAATCATAACACCAAATTTAACACTAAAAAATTATTCATCATTATTATATTATTACTTTGTATTATTTTTTTATTAATATATATTTTTAAACTGGTTGAAGGTATAAAATGATTTTTTTTCTTAAAAAGAATATTTTTATCGGATAAATAATACCACGACAAATATAGCGTGATACTGTTCATATCACCAAATTTGGTGATAATTTTGCAGTGAAATTGGAGCAAAATTGTCACAAAATTTGGTGTTTTACCATGGGCTTGGAGATGCCCTAAGTTATTTTCTTGGCCATAATTTCTGTGTCCTAGCTTACGTTATAGAACCTAGAGATAGTATAGTTTACTAGATCTCAAACTTGTAAGCTAACTCTATAAGTATACAATTAATATCTAGTTTGATTATTTAAATAACCAAATTAAGATTCCAATTTAGTTATTTGTAAATATCTTAAATGATGATGTCATTATTACTTGGTGTCATTAAGAGTTTTCTGAAAGCTTACTTGGTAGTATGATCGCTACCACAAATGTTGGATCCACAACGGGTCTCTCACAACGGTTAGTTAAGCATTTTGAGAGCTTCTACAATGCAACATCCCACAACGTTTAATAATCATTGTGGAAGATTTTTACAACTGTAAATAAGCGTTGTGGAATCCATTTTATGTAGTAATATATATACAAAAAAATATTCTCAGCATTTTGGTATACATCAAAAAAGTTTAAATTACACGGATTAAATTATTTTTTTGTTTATATATGTAGCTTTTTTTATACATTTATTGAAAAGTGTTTTTTGTTTTTTTAACAAACCTCCAATTACCATACTGAAAGTGTGTTTATAATGTTTTACGATGTTAATATGTTAATGAAATTCACACAAACATTAAGAGATTTTAGTCTTTAAGTAAAAACGCACGCAACATTGTTAATCCAGTTTGGTAACTGCATACATCTGAAAGATATTTTATTCCGGTGAAAGAGTATATTATATGACGGAATAACAAATATACAAACAATTTATAAGGGAATACTCAATTCATAAACCTTACACTTTTTTCCGAAATATTATTCGACCTAACACTCCCCATAGGTGTAAGTCTCACTCACTTTTTCACCTAAACACTTACAATGTTATAAGTTATGTTTTTACACTTAAATGCACTTACAAAATAACATTTTTTTTCAAGAAACTAAACCTTGACAATGACACGTGAAGAGAAAGTCCTTCTCTTGTGAATATGCGGCGCATTGTAGTAAAGATGCAAAACCCTAGTAAAGTGCAACTTAAGAGTTATATAATAGTAACAAGGACGAGACAGTCTTTGATCCAAAAAGCATATTTGGGAAAGAGACAGCGCCGAACAAACACTGAAGTAAGTATTTTGCATCAGACGGAGACAAACAAAATACATGAGCATGTTCTCTAAAGATGGCAAATACATCTTGACGAACATAAAAAATTGGACGAAACAAACGTGTCAACGTAACTAACACATATGATAAAATTATTTAAATGGATAAAATTTCTTAGATTCTTAGATTCCAATTTTGATTGACAAAAGGAGATGTATGTTTCATTATTAATTATATCAATGTCTTTCACCTGAAAATGTAGTTGAAAACCATGTAAAGAAAAATGACATATTATTTTAGTAGTACTTTTCTGT
Source organism: Urtica urens (assembly GCA_958296335.1). Lineage (NCBI taxonomy): Eukaryota > Viridiplantae > Streptophyta > Magnoliopsida > Rosales > Urticaceae > Urtica > Urtica urens. Next base: position 25,882,515 of record OY282522.1, on the reverse strand, counting down.
CAAGTGATTTTAATATTCAAGCAGGTACACATTAAATTACTGCTCATAATAAAATACTGAAGTAGAGTGGCACGAATTTCAGAACTTAAAAAATGTCTGAAAAATTGCTCAAAACATAATCACACTAAACGGCTCTCTATATATTTATTTTAGAAGAAGTAATCAGTATGCTATTGATCAGATGCCTTTGCAAATATCTTTCCGCCTCTAGATGAATATTAAAATAATGATATTCTTCATGAGCTTTTAAGTAAAAGATTATGGTTAATGGTAAGCTAAAATGACAATGATATATATATTTTGAATAATAAGCTAACATGACATTGATATATATATATATATATATATATATATATATATATATTGAATGATAAGCTAAAATGAAAATGATATATTTTTAACTCATATTTTTAAGCTACAACATAGTTACGTTGAATTCATTTTTTGAGATATGTTAAATAATTTCTTCAGCCTAAGTTTATACACTTATACACATGTCAACCATCTAATACAAAACTATTTCATTTATTGACTTGATAAAATAGAGTGGTAAGTATCAATGCATACCCTGAATATTATTTCATTGTCATCTATATTGTATACTACTACAACTACTTAATAATATAACAATATACTTCTTATCACGAATGACCAACTTCATAAAAGGCCATTTTGTATCAATAATAATTAGGAAATAATGGTAAAAATCAACACTAATTTCTTTAGATTTTGAGCTGCTTATGCAATGGCTGACAAAATGGTTTCGGATTTTTTCGGACGCCAAAACGATTTCTTGATGCAAAGCATGCCTTCGTTGTCGCTCGAAAAGCTCAACTTGACATCCCATTTGAGAGATTTTGACAAGCTCTCTATCTCATTTATGGTTTCTGCGTCGTCTCGGACAATCAGCTTCCCTTCTGGCCTCAAAATCCTGTCCACCTCGGCAATCACTCCCCTCAGATTGCACCTGAAACTTACGATGATGTCACGACGAGATACCAAGCAAAGAGAATATTATTGGTGGCTTAAATTTTCATGGACCGAAAAACAAAACCTGTTTTTAATGGCCGAAAAGAGATGATCTGCGTGAAGGAGGTCGTAAGATCGTGGATACGTGCTGAACGATTCGCACCAGTCGTGGTATATTCCGATCAATCCACGCTCGTAGATTATCGGCAACGTGTCTGGAGATTCGATTGGCACTACATTCATCACCCAGACTTTCAAGTCTTTCAGAGCAGCAGCAAAACTGTAGTCCATAAAAAAAGATGAGACTAAAAATTTAGAGTGCAAATAGTCAATAAACTGTTATGCTGAACATTATTTTGATCCCTAAAACAATTTATCAACAAATAATCATCAACATATGGAATGTATTTCTTCTATTAATTTAAGGGGACCATTGCAACAAAATTTGACACTAAAAACTTAATATGGTTTAGCTTTTATTTAGCATTTTTTATGATCAGAATTTAATTTGAGGATATGATTTCATTTAGAAATCAAAATTTGTTTACCCACGTTAATGTTTACTATTTTAGAAATACTCAACGTTTGGTAAATTTTTCGTAAATAACCAGCAAAAGTTTTTTACACGTTTTTATGGACTATATTATCTTCATTAACAATCGCTAATTATAGTCCATAAAAACGTGTAAATAACTTACCAAACGTCGTGCATTTTGAAATTAGTAAACATTAATACGGGTATACAGCTAAAAGACCCAAAAAAAATTATGATTGGGAGAGCAAAGATGAGAAAAATGAGAGAGAGGCTTTACCCTCCATAAACAGCTCTCATGTCCATGACATTCCTGACGGAAGACCAGTCGATTCCTATTCCCTCGAAATAGGACTGAGACACCACGTTTCGCCAGTGCTTTAGGTCCTCGGCAAAGTCTTTCGGACCTGCCTTGCCGTACACTCCAACCTGAGAGCTCAGCCAATAAGGCGCCTTTTCCAGCCTCGAAGGCCATTCTTCCGGCCACTTTGATCCGCGCTCTGACGTGTCCTCTTCGGGTACTCTGTGCACGCACGCCTCTAGCGCTACATTCCTGATGATCGTGATCGTGATAGCCCGATCAAAATCTTTCGTTCGCAGTCGAACGTGAGATAAAAAAAAGGAACTAAACTGAGCTGATGAAAGGTATTGAGTTTATTATACCAGGCTGCGTTCGGGTCGTCTGATTCCGTGCATAGAGGAGGCTCGTTTTCGGGTCTATTGCTGTAGCACTCGTTTGAGGTCGGCTTTCTGAATATCGCCGCAGCCACTTCATTCACTTTGTCCTTCTTCATTGCCACCATTTCCCAGCATATTGATTTCATCAACTTAGTCATTTCTGCCGTAGATTTCCATACAAGAAAATTTCATGTCAATCAAAGAATTATCATTAAGATATGAACGCTAAACAAGGCTCACAAAGTCCTAATTACTTTTCAAATTGTCCCAATTTAACATGGTATCAAAGCATAGGAAGGTCAAACGAGCATCGGGTATGAAAATAGTAGGATCATGTTAAACTATGACATCAAAAAAGATTATAGGACTTAAAAGGAGGTAAAAAAAAGTACTATTTTCTACTTTTACCTTCCCATATTTTAACATCTTCAGGTAGTGTTTGATACACCGGAGTGGCGGACCAAACAAAGTGACCGCCGGGCCGCAGAAGCCGGTCCAATTCCAGTAAAAGCTTACCACCTTAAACACAATAAGGAGAAAGGTTAAAAATTATGGGTTAATATAATTATTAGCCATATAAATTACATGGATTTTTAGTAAATTTAGCCCAAAATGTTTTCCCACATTAACAAAGGGTAAACCGAGAAAAAAACGACTATGTCACGTAAACACGCTGGTTATTTACAACAATTTAACGAGACGTTGGCTAATTATCCAAATTTTTGTAAACGTAAATCAGAAGATAAATAGAGATGGTAAAGGCTGAAGAGTTGACCTTCAATGTGCCAAGGAACTCTGCAGCGAGCGCAGTGGACGACATCAAAGACTGCCCCGGGGAAGGGCAGTCTCTTGGTACCCATGACCCCTGATATTGCCGGGATTCCCCGTTCAAGTGCAAATTGCACTTGCGCTTCGTGCTCGTCTTTTGGAGCCAACGACATCGCTAGAACCTCCCTTTCGAACAGATACCCTCCGAAGCTGGCCACGCCGCACCCGATGTCTAGAAGAACCCGACTTCTCTTTCCCCAACCTATATCAGGGAGAGCCTGAGACGAAGACTCAACAAAACTGTTAAACAAAGCAACAAAAAAATCATCAAATATGGCCAACAACAAGACTCACTTTTTCGATGAAGTCGATGTAGTGGAGCGCGCCGTTCTTGAACTGAGTCCCTCCCCCGGGAAAGGAGAGGAATTCTCCGGTGGCTTTGACCCAATTCTGGTGGCCCTTCACCGCGGCAAGCTTGATGTGAGGAACATTGCTGTACCATATCTGCATAATTTCAAGTGTGTTTTAGTTATATACCCATAAAAACGTTTACTGATTTCAAAATACCCAACATCTTGTAAACTTTGTTTAAATACCCACCTCAATTATTTACATAATTATTTGAATTATTTTGGCCCAAATTTATAATTGTTTACAAAACTGCAAGCTGGTGATAGTTTGGACTCTATACAGGGCGGTTATTTACAAAAAAAATTACAAAACGTTACATATGTTGAAAACACTAAACATAAAAGTAGATACAGAGCCGATTAAAGTTCATGCCTTTCAGCGAATCGAGTACCTTGTCCCTGCTCGTGGGCCATTCGATGGGTCTCTTGTAGCCATCGGGCAGAGCGACGAGGCAGGTGGGACCCGCCTCGGGGCAGTGTCTCTCGCGGTGCTGGTAGTGCTTGGTGCTCCTGAGCTTCCTAATGGCGGCCAAGTTGTCGAGGCACGGGATGTAATCGGGCCCCGCCGTGACGTTGCACACCTTCCACGGCTGGCTGTTCCGAGACTCTTTCTCCTCTCGAGACTCCGCCGCCTGAGTCGACCAATCCCCTTTCCCCGCTCCCTCCATTTTGTTCTCCTTCAACAGCTCCGAAGAATCCACCGACTTCGCATTATCTTCTTCTTCTTCTTCTTCTTTTCTCTCGGCCTCGGATCGGTCCTTGGCCGCCATTTCTTCTTTCGGGGTTTCCTCGCCCGAGGTGTCCCCGAATTGGGTGGGGTTAGTGTCGACGAGGGACAGCTCTTCGGGGGATTGTTCTTCTTGGTCTTGGATCGGGACTGTGGAAGACATGAACACCCAGATTCCGACCAGACAGAAAGCGACGAACACGACTACGCTGAGAGTGGAACAGTACGTGGACGCTTTCCTTCCGTCGGCTCTGGAATTCTTTCCGAAAGCCATGCTTGCTTTTCAGAGCTTTGAGCTCACACACACAACACCTGGGAAACAGTTTTGCTCAGTGAAGCTTTACAGTAAGAAACCAAGATCCAATAAGAGGACCCCTAATAAAAAGGTGGTGACTTTACAGCTAAAGTTTGAAGTAAGATGTTTTCCATGGTACTACAGAGCTCAAAAATACACACTACAAATAAAAGAGTGAACTTTAGCAAGCGAACTTACTATACTGGTGGGTTTTATAAAAGCAGAGCTAAAACTTCGTGGTTGATACAGCTACCATTTCTCTTCGTCCGTGTAAGCAGAGAGAGAGAGAGAGAGATCGGATCTATTATGCTCTGTTGATCATTTTATGGTCTTTGTTTTGTTTTCACTTGCGGTGTAAAGCTTAAAAATAGTGTCTGAGACAGTGAGTGTGTGTTTTGGGTTTCAACAACAAACAAAACATCTAAAATTTATGGAGACCGTAATATCGTGCTGAAATAAAGAATGATTAGTTGGAAGGAATATTTAATGCCTAATGATGTACGGAATGTATGTGTAATGGCCAATTCAATAATTACTCAGATTTGTATATAATTTCCATTTATTTAAAGTGTTAAATTCTCGTGACTTTTATCAGCTAGTGTTACCAAAATTTATTAAAATTATTGATTATAATAGGTGGAACAAACATAATACATTTTTAATATGGTCAAGTTAAATTTTTGTTAAGCGGCAAAATTTAAAAAACAGTTTAGTAAAATAAATATAATTAATTAGTTTAACCTATAAACATTTAGATCATTATTTAAAATTTAACGAAAATTTGATCATAACAAATGAAGTAGTAAACATTAATTATTTCGCAAATTTTTTGAAAATAAATAGCGTGGAGTGATTACTAAGTGAATTATTGAATGAGAAACATATATTAATTGTTTATCACATCACTGGAAAAGAGAATCATGCAGATCCACCGACACCCCACGACTGCAAAATATCTTCTTTGACGAAAGCCCATATTTCACGTGATCGACCAATCAAATGTAATGAAGTTGGGCCCATAACACGAAAACATGCTTGCTATTTTAAAGGCCCAATTTATAACTAAATTTACTGGCCCCACATAATTAGGGATATCCGACCTTCCCAACCAATTCCTTACAAAAAAAATGTCATAACTCGTTACTCGTTTTTTTTAAAAGGAAACGGGGTATACCCTTTAAATTTCATTAACGAAGGTACCCGAACCGCCTAAATGCAATACATGATTTGAATACAATATTTTATCTAAAATTAAAGCATATTTTGCTAAGACACTAGCGACGAAATTATAAATTCTAAGATAAAATATTGCAACAAGATTTATAAAGTTATCGACCAAGGATAAAATCTCCGAAATAACTAACATCACTTCATTAGTCCAAACTTTTTTTAAACAGAGAAGTGTGATAGTCATCACACAATCGGATTGACTCAAAATCTTACAATAATCAAGAGTCGTTGTCTCCTTGAGACTTCTCAAAATAGTCAAACATTTTTCCACGGAGTGATGGAGAGGGCGATCAAGAGATCAAAAGCTTAACACGCATAAATGACGATTCTAATGATAATCAAGCATAAAAATGCATTAAGAATTATATCAATCGACATTAAATGTGATAAAATAGTTTAAACTTTTACAAACTCTAAGAACACTCTCTAACTAATATACACGCGGCTACATCACAATCCCATTAAAAATCTAGCTGCTAATTATGATCATTAGCTTAAACAAATGATTAAGAATAATAAAAATCATAAGCATAAGAATTAGAACGGAAAAAAATGAATTTAAAAGCAAGCAATTCAGCAACCAAAATTTAAAGAATAGAGAAGAATAATAAATTGTTTAAACGGAGTTTTTGTTGACAATCTATCAATTTCACGCTCAACTTTTTTCCTTAAAATAAATTTGCAAAAACTATTAGTTGAAACTGAAAGATAACTACAATATATGACTGAGTTGTATTTTATACGTTACCAGATCGAGTGGTAGAATTCGAAATTATACGAGCTATGAACATTATCTTTTTACTGGAATCAACAATATTTCCCAAGTAACTTAAGCTGAAAATCTAGGTTTTGTATGACTAGACATATGAAATTGAAGGATTAACATATAGTTGGTCTAGCGTAGCTTATTTCCCTCTCAATTTGAGCATTTCAGTATAGAAGAGGAGGATGAAACTCTTCTGAACACTTGCATGTCTTACGGAATAGAAAAATCTTATGTTTTTTTTAAATCACAAAAAAATCATATATTTAGGGAAAACGAAAAAGGGAAGTACACGAAAGAGATCTAAACAATTGCTTCCGTAAGAGTAAAATAGAGGCATTTGTATTTTTTTTTCAACACCAACCATTGATTTTTTTACTGTTTGAAGATCAACGGTTCAAGTTTTTTGATATTTACTCACACATTTGACCCTTCAAAAAATTTATCATATATACACCTAATTTTAAGTATAAGATAATACTACCAAGTTATTTTCACGTGAAGCAGAAGACATCCTCACGCTAAAACGAAAGACGTTATTTCCGTTGCTCAGGACAATTTCCGTTTCATGTATTGACGAAAAGATGTGTAATTTAAGGGTAATTTTGATAAATATTACAATGTAAATATAATGTAAATATAACGTAAACACGATCTAAACTATACTTATTACAAACACATATCAGATCTTTGAAGCGATAAACTATCTTCATCAAATAAATTCATAGCTCTCAAAATTTTTTTCCCGATCAAAACTGAAAATATGCTATTTTATTATTTTGTTTTGGCCGGCAATATGAGAAAGAAAACGATTTTAAGTAGATAATATCAAAAAAATAATGTTTCCTTTAATATAAAATCTTAACTAATTAGAAAATAAAAATTGATTGAGTAATTAATCAAAAATTTCGGGAAAGCTGGTCAACCCACGTATTAACCAAATTTGAATTTTAAATTTTATATTCGAATCTAAAATTTAATATTAATATTTCATAAATAATCGACAAATTAACGGTAGTTTGAACTGTTTATATTATGTAAACGAAACTATTTGTTTATCTTCAATCTATTAACAAAACATAGCGTATATCCAAAATAAAAACGTTTTATAAGAATATAAAGCCAATTTTTTTGTTAACTTAGTTTTCTAAATGTAATCAACTTCAAACTTCCCGAAGAAAAAAAAGGGTAATCAATTTTAAACTCCGCTACGTGATCCGAGGTACGTTATCCACAGGCTATCTAAAAGCGAAGTTAGTGATGACGTGTCACAAGTTTAGACTCCGGAATCAATCAACAACAATCGCTTGTTCACTTTTCACAAAAAAAAAAAGTATATCGCTTTGCTCAGTTTGACACCTCTTCTTCACCGTGGTGTAAAGTTAAAAAAAGAAAAAGAAAAACAATTTGTTATTTTGTGTGGTGGAAATGACATCAGATATAGCGAACTATCATTTGCTTCCAGACCACACGACTAATACTATGAACACCAACTCTCCACGAGTTCGGTGTGCTTTTTTTTCTTTTTCTTTTTCTGTAGAACAAAAATGGTGAGATAAGGAAGAGAATGAGGGTGAGAAGAAAGTGTGGTCGCATTGAGTTATATGGCCTGCCATTGTTCTTCTTCTTCTTCCTCTTCGTCTTCGTACGCCTCTGTGCAGAGGAATCACAAGGCGATCTCAAAGCCCTCTAAGAGACCCAGCTTTCTTCTCTTCTGCTCCGTAAATAAAGACAATACCGTTGTCTCAGAGGTAAATTCTAGATTTATTTATCACGATTTATGAAATCAACGTGGCTTTAGGTTAATATAAGCCCTGTGTTTTTAGGCGGTGAGGCTTTTGGGCGGTCCGGCGAGGTTTGAAGCGTCGAAGCTGAAAGTGGTGGTGAAGAACAAGTATTCTGGAATAATCCCCAGAACTTACATTCTGTCCCATTGTGACTTCACTGCCAATCTCACCTTGACTATCTCCCACGTCATTAATCTCGAACAGGTATAATCATCAGAGTGCTTTTCCGTACCGGCCTTCGTTAAAACCAATTCGTAGTGGGATTTCGGCAACTTAGTTAAAGTAAAGGTTATTTATTTTAGGTTTTGTAAATCGTTGGTAAATAGTCGGTTTAATAGTTTCCAACTTTCCAATGGCCAAAGTAGAAAGGGAAAATAGGTTACGGAAATTCGACGCCACCTAACCTAATACAAAATCGTTGGATATATCGAAATTACTTAGGTTTACGTTGGCTAATTAAAAAAATCAAAAGATTAGCTATATACCCATCTTTAGCTTTACCAATTTCAATATACTAAATGTTTGGAAAAGATTTTGTAAATATCCAGAGTAAACTATTAACGTCATTATTGTGATTAATTTGACATTATAACTTATATCCGCTAAAATATGTGTTATAATGTCAAATTAGTCACAATAATGACGTTAACAGTTTACACTGGGTATTTACGAAAACTTTTCCAAATGTTAGTATATTGAAATTGATAAACGTTTACAGGAGTATATAGCTAAAAGACCCTTAAAAAAATTGCTAAAATATTTACTGAATTAGCAAGCGACATTGCTGAAATATTCACTACTAAGCATTGTTTTGATGCGAAATGCTAACCACTCAACAAGTTCATACCGAAATCTAAACTAAAATTCTAGTGAAGTAGCAATCTCTAGGCGAAAACAGTATCCGTACCCGAGAGCTCTTGAAGACTAAAGAAAATTAGTAGTTTTGATATAACAAATGGGATTGATGAGCAGTTGAGAGGGTGGTACACGAAGGACGACGTGGTGGCAGAATGGAAGAAAGTCAACGGAGAAATGTGTTTGCACGTCCACTGCTTCGTCAGCGGTCCCAATCTCTTGTTCGACCTCGCTGCCGAGATTCGCTACCGCATTTTCTCCAAGGAATTGCCTCTCGTCAGTACTTCACTTCTCCACTTCTTCGTCTTTTTCCCGGGTGTTTTTCCGTCCCTAATTTGTTAATTTAATACGAAGACCAGGTTCTGAAAGCTGTGGTTTATGGAGATTCGTCGCTTTTCGCCGAGCACCCCGAATTGTGTGACTCCTTGGTGAGGGTCTATTTTCACTCCGGCTTGCAAAAGTACAACAAAATGGAATCTTGGGGTCCTCTTAGGGACGCTATAGAGGTACTTAATCAATTTCACTTTTTTGATCTCTTGTTGGTTTTTTTCTTTGGGATAAGTGGTAAAATAGTTTTGAAACATATTAATTGTTATATAGCTAACGTTTGGAAAAAATTGGTTACTAACCATTAACCAAAATAAAACGTATATATTAACTAAAAAATGTAACTCACTAGCAGCAGTTACTAACAGCCACGTCACTAAAAATGGGTATTTACTAAACAAAAAAGAAGAATGGCCAAACAACAATATCAATATTTCATTTGGTTATATGGAGCAACTTTTGTTTTTCTTTCTTAGTTGAGGGAATAATGGTTAATTAATTTTCTCAGGGGAGACGAGAGGATCGAGTTATTCAAAAGTCGTTGAGTACTAATACTTCTGCTAGTACTTCTACAAGCGGTGATGATTCGCCTGCTCGTTCTAACAAAATTGGAAGCCGAAAATCGATCTTTCAAGTTCTCTTTGCTTTCCTTCTTTGACACACACACACAACAAAAAGAGAAGAAAAAGGTAATGCATGTGTATATGTATATTTATTTGACGAGGCTCGGTGATTTCCACGATGTTGAAGAAGAGAACCGAAGATGACGAGTATGATTCATCAGAAGGACTTTAAGAAAACCCGAAAAACCCTGATCTGGCTATTGATATCTTTGGCGGGGATTGTCTGTTTCAGGTGGACATTTGATTTGATTTTTATTGGAATCATACCATGAACTCACAATTCTTTGCAACTTTGAGCAGTTTCTTTCTTCTTGTGTTATATCCATCGCTTGCACATTCTTATTCGCTCCATGTTTATTAGCTTCATATAGTACTGATCATTTGACAACAAATAGGAAAATCTGGTTGGAAATAACTAAAAAAAGTAAGTCACTAGTGTCAATCCATACAAGTGCTCAGTTATAGCTCGTTGGTCAATTTTTTCGTAGCATATTACATAGTCGCAAACTCGCAAGATTAAATTATAAGGCGAAATAATATATTAATCATGATATCCCTCAATAAAAATGAAAGAATATTGATATGCAAGAATTACACGAATTGGTAGAAGTCACTCAAATTTTTACTAAAGTACAACTGATCACGAGACAATAAATACTCTATTATCAAGTTCATCTTCTGGGAGGTGTACGTGATTTGTCAGACCTACTAAACTCTCTTGTCTGCAAAATTATAATGTGTATATATGTGACACTGAAAATAAATTTGGTCGGTACAGCAAAAGTGTAATGAAAGTTTACAGCTAAAACAAACAAACAAACAAACCATCCGTTGCGAGTAGAGTAGAAAAATCCAAGCCATGAAAGAGGGCGCGAAGGTTCATTGCTTTGAAAGTATTTCGGTACAAGTGATGATCTTAACTTGTAATAAATACTGTCTATATAAAGAAAAATGGGAGTGATGCGTGAAGATATGGAAAGAAGATTAGAGAGTTGTGTGCCGAGACTGATTCGCGGCGGTGTCAAACGGAAAATCTTTGGTATGATTCTCAAACAGCTAAAGCTTTCGACGCAACGCCTCGTTCGTCATCGAGGCCTCGTTTTCAAGTATAAATAATTATTGTAGCCTTATATACTTTTTCTATTTTAGATATGTCCAACGTGTCATAAAACTCTCGTAAAATGCCTTTAATGCTTATGTGTTATGTCAATTTACGTTGTTATTTTACAACATAAATTAAGTTTGATAACGTAAATTAGACATTTACGCGAGACGTTGGACATTTCCAAAATAGATTAGTAAACTAAGGTCATTACGTCGAAATTTTGAATAATATATCACTCTGTGTGCTCTTCATCTTTTGCTTTGTTGCTCACTGGTAAGAAGAATAAATTAACACATGATAACATTAAATTGCGTGCTTTTCCATGGCGTGTTTGTTTTCTTATATATAGTCTGCTCGTAAATCTCATTAGCACCATAGCTAGATTCTATATCCGTTAACTCGTTTTCGTGGATGGACCATCAAAGTAACACCATCATCTGTTTCCCAAATTCCAATTCCAACTTGTTAAAAAAAAAAGAGAACACAGAACAAAGAAAATTCAATGATCTCATTAAATAATATGCTTGCAGAAGACAGTATAATTTGGGTAAAACGAAACGGAACACCAGATAGAAAGAGACGTGAATATATATTCAAATTTATGTGCAAAATATAACGCAGGTCATCTCAACCACAACACACACACACACAAAACAAACAGACCAAAACCCCAAAAGGCTTATATCATCATCCAACTACAAAGCAAATTATTGATTAGGGCCTGTTGTTGGAGGAAGAGGACGAGGACTTGGCTTTGGCGAAATCGACGAGGTCCTTGAACAGAGCATCCTCGGCCGGTTTTGCTTCCTCCTTGAGGGAGAGGCCGTGCGTGGGTCCCACGAGCCCGTCGGCGCTTTGGGTCTCGAAGAACTGCTGCCTCTGGTTGTGCCTCGCCGGCGGCGGCGGGATCGAGCTCACCTCCGGCGCTGCCCCGAACGACATCGTGGCCGTCGGATTTATGAAATCCGACGGCGGCGGAGGCGGCGGCGGCTGCGGAGACGAGGTGGAGGACGACGAGGCGGAGTGGTGCTCCGGGGTCTCGTAGGGCCCGCCAGACTTGCTGTAGCTGTCCCCGCTGAGATAGTCCACGAAGCTGGCCTCCGTCGCCACGGGCCTCTTCGATGCCGGCGGAGGAGGAAGGAACGGGCTTGCCCGCCCCGCTTTCTGACCCTGCAGATTATCTCTCGATGATCTACAAATGCACACGATTTTCGTTAGCATCTCTCGGGTAGAGAGAGCGAATTTCGATAAAGTGTATATATATATACACATGAGGAATTGCCAAAAATATCGCCATTTATAAAATTAATTTTTATACCAAAATACCAATACAAAGACTAACATAACTCTAAAATAATTCTTTTGCATTTTATTCCATATCCCTATTAACCGGTTACTATCTGATTTTTTTTAAAAAATTAAACTAAAAAAGCGAAAAACTGTTCCAGTTTTTTTTTTAATTCTTTTGGCTGGTAATGTAGGTTAGTTTTTATTTTTTTAAAGGGTATTTTGTCTATTCACATGAAATTTACTTGTATTTTGGGAAGAAAACATGTTCCGGTGGATTTTGGAAAAACCAACGATAAAAAGCAGTACTTTGAGCAATTATATATATATATATATATATATATATATATATATATATATATATATACCTGAGAGCAAGTTGGGAGAACTCGTCTTCTGATTCGTCATCCTCGTGGCTGACATTCACAAGTGGGACTACGGAAGAGGCTGCTGCTTCTTTCGGGGCAGAAGTTGGGGAGCCTTTTGCAATTTCATCGTGCCGGCTCAGCACACGTTGAAGGTTGTCATTCAGCGCCAACCCTTGACATAAAAGCTCCTCGTTTCTGCCGCGACAATCGTAAGTTAATGCCATCATACACACACACAGAGAGAGAGAGAGAGAGAGAGAGAGAGAGAGAGAGAGAGAGTCTGTTACGTGGTGTTATTCACTAGAAGCATGACACGCGTTTGATAAGAACGGCACTGATCGACAAGGTCCACGATGATCTCGTCCTTCACACCCTGTCAGCAACCACAAACATTACACCAAACAAAAATTGAGCTTCAAACGAATGTGCAGAGACTTGTAAAAAGGGACAACAGTTAAGCTTTTCGTAAATGCAAAACTGTTGCATGATAAGACCCTGAATCTTTCATCCCTCGCAAAATATGAAAATAAAATATCCAAATTTTTCACTTAATTATTGCCTAACTTTCCCCTTCACTCCAATCTTATTTATACTAAGTCAACTGGTCTAAATAAATACTATATTATGATTACGATACCACCCTTAAAAATATCAGCCGCCCAGAAAACCAATTAAATATTATACCACCCTTCACCTTAAAATAAGAAATTTAAATTGGAGACTAATTCCTAATTCAGCTAGGATTCTAATTCCTAACCATAAAAGAAATAATAAACAAATACAATCCTTAAAGACATACAAAAATAATTATAAATTAAAAAAACCTTCAGAATTAGATTATTGCACTTAGAAACATCCACGAAACAAACATCTTTGTGCAATTAACGGAGGTTTTTGAATGACTCGTGAATAGTTCGTATCGTGGCAGTGTAGTATTATTTATTACCTGAGGATTCTTGGGATCCAAAGCACCAAGCATATCTGTCAAAACATCAGCAAGCCCCTGGGCATTTTTAATCTCCAACAAACTGCAAGAAACATGTTTCAGTGAAATATGATTGATATCCAATCGCTCGATAGACAACTAAAGCCGAAATAAAATACTTGCAATTTTAAGTTGCAAGAATCAAGCGTGTATTTTGCAGAAATTTCATAGGGTAGTGATAAGAATCTAAATTCCATCGAGACAACAGGAACTCTCTATCCCAAAAATGTCTAGGCCTAAACCCTAACTACATTTTCAGCTTCTATTTATACTTGATATACTAAGATCTCGCAATAATACTACTAGTTCTGACCCTAACGAAACTGATATCCCACTCTGCCTAAAGTTCTCGTGAAAGGACTTAAACATTGATGAAAGTTGTTATCTTGATGGTTATACTGCAATAGGGAAAGTGAAGCACATGCTACATTTTCGAAAGAAAACGAACAAAAAAGAAAAGAAAAGAGAAAGGTAGTAATTAACATCTGTGACAGTAATGGCGATAAGAGTTACTAGCCTCGAGAAAGTACCTAAGTCCGGAACTATCAGACTGTAGAGAAGCCTCGATAGCAGCATCGTCAAAATCAGCAACAGGGGAAACTATCGGCTGAGTCTGAGGTGGCGTAAAGAATGGAACACTGTTCTCTTCTTTGGGTGGAAATTCCACTCCAGCAGCCTATGGAAAACATTACATTTATAAACATAGAATGACAACAACAAAAAAATCTCCGAATGAATAGAAACTTGAAGAAAGAAAAGACACGTGTTCTTATCCCAGTTCACACGAAAAACAAACCTTAAGTTCATTAAAGGCAGCGTAGTACTGAGGATATCTTCCTCTTGCTCCCCCAAATGCTTCTTGCCACGTATCTATAAGGATTAGAATCTTTTCCCTTACATTCAAGTCTGGCTGCAGAGTTAATTAAAGAAAATATATTAATTGAATGCGAGTAAAAAAGGGTCGAAATCAGAGTGATGGAAAGAATGTGAGTGCTGAAAGTACTTTTACCTTCTTCTTCACTATTTTAACCATGTCATGTAAGATATCACGCTCAATGATCAGCTGAAAAACGTTCTCGCCACAGTTTTTGCTAACAGTGTCCAAAGCCTAGATCGAGACACCAGAAAAAAGAAAGCAAAACTCTACGTTAAATTTTTTTACGCGATGGTGCGGAAAAAGCACAAAAGACAACAGAACTAACAGGGTAACCAGCGATTCCAGAAAATTGAAAAAGAAAGAAGAGCAATCATGTGAATTGGATGTGAGATACACGCGAATCTAGACTGAAGGAAAATACTCACGAAAAGAGCAAGGAGTTGAATTTTCGGGTTTTTACTGGCGAGGCGCTTCTTGAGGATCTTTAAAGCATCTTTCGTCTGCCTGAAATTTTTCCAAATTTCAATTCCACGGGCATTCAACAAACAAAAACTCCAAAACTAATTCTGGGATCAGAGATGTAAGAGAAAAAGAAATACCCAGGTTCCATGTTAAGAATATCACAGAGCTCAATGTTGATTGCCCAGTCAGGACCGATCAGCATATCACTTGTCGCCCTCTCGGCACATGCTGCAGCGTTACCTGCCATTTCCTCTTCCTTTTCCTTTCAATCAACTAGTCCTGTATTTGGTCCCAATTTCAACAGAGTAATCATTATTTTTAGGGTCAATCTAGTATATAATCATTAAATTAGTGTCATTTTGGAAATATCCAGCGTTTGATTAACAAGTGGTAAATAGGCAGTCAAAATCGTTTACAAAAAGATTGTGACGAAATTACACATCAAACAAACAATTCCAAATTGTCAACGTTTAAAGTGACTATGGACTATAGAGCCAATTTTTTTGTTCTTTTTAAGATAAACGAACACTTCAGGTTTAGTTCTGACGGGGCTAAATTTTATGGGTTTTGTCCCACAATTATCTTTTTCTGACCACAAGAAGCTTAAGTTAATCTCATGAGCTCAAACTAACTAACATAATTCTAGGTCACTTTCCATGAGGTAAGAAAGATCTAAATCCGGAATTCAGAATCTGGGAATAAACGAGGAACGACAATGAAAGACGATCGCAATTCGGAACCCATTTGCTGGTTTAGATAGATTTGAAGGGACGAATCTAGAAACACCTCGAATTAGATAGCGATTACCAATCTATTTCGATCATCACCTAACACGATTGTGAAACCTAAAACCCTAAAAGAACATTTGAATCCAGATTGATTGATTGAGCGGGTACCTGAACGGTATCAGTCGACACCTCTGTTCATTTCCCAAAAATATATGATCGCATGCGCAAAAAGAAAAGAAAATAGGAAACCGAATTATAGTTCACAAAAGCTGGAAAATTTCGGACGATAAAAGGGCTCTAATTATTTACCTGAAAAAACCCAGATAGAGATTTAAGATCAGAGAGCTTGACTTGAAAGGGTTGCGAGTCTTTAGCACAAGAGAGAAAAAAACGGGGGCAAAAATATATAAGAAAGAAACTAAAAAAATAGGCTTTATAATTTGATAAGTATATATTTAGAAAATTAGATGAAGTATTTTATTGGGTCTTTTCTTCTATTTCTTTGATAAGGGGGTTTTGTTTGGTGGTTCATTTATTTCCATTTCCTTCGTCTCACTTCTCTTCCCGTTCGTTCATACTTTAGAATCAAATAAAAGTCAAACCAATTTTTGGCAAAAATCAGAGTGGATATTAAACTTTTAGATTCAAGATAGTGCTGATTAAGGCATGTTCCACATATGTAAGAGGGACTAACTACAACTTTTCCTCATACTCTAACCTCAAAGCTTTTCTACGTCTACATTTTGGATTGGGGAAATTACAAAAATAACAATTCTTTAGTGTACATTTTAAAAATAACTGTTGTTTCAAGTATCACCAAAAAAAAATAATAAAAATTACTCTAATTAACCAAAAGAAACATTGAAATTGTAATTTGGTCAAACTTTTTCATGTATTTAGTTTATAAACATATTTGATGAGGTTGGATATTTTTTTTTATCATTTTGTCTTTTTTTCTATATTTCGGAGAAATAATTTTTGTTTTCTAGTTATTAATTTGCTATAAATAAACAATTATTGTATCGATTTTCAATACTTATAAGATTAGACTAGTCAATATATATCGATTTATTTTGATTAATTGCTATTAACCAATTTTTTTCAAACGTTGGCTATATAACAATTAATATGTTTCTAATAACTATTATACTACTTATCCCAATTAAGAAAATTAAGATCCATTAAAAAATTAAGAAAATTGACTTTTTAGAACTTAAAAAATAAATTCATTATAGAAGTTTTAAACATGCGATTCTCATACGATAAAGTGCATAAAAAGACTATCATAAACAATTATCACTTTTGAATCTATTTTTTTCCCTTTCAAAGTCCGCTTTTTTTTATATATACGTAATTTTTAGTTACTTATTACCATAATGTAAATTGTTTAAATGAATTAATTCGATGGCAAGTACGGCACCAATGGCCAACAAAGCAAGTTTAAAGGATGCATCGAATTTATTTTGAGCCACCAAATGGGGTGTCTCATATTCTCTACCTTTCATAATCTCAAATACAAATTTGCAAGAAGATACATATTTGTATTGGTCCAAAGAACATGCAAGTTGACTCGCAAAGAAGGTAATTTCCATTGAAAAGAATACCTCGTTAATACTCCTAATTTTCTTATTATTCACATAATCAGGGATTCCCATGTTAATGTTACTACTCACTAGTTTAAGATTACTATCATTCCAACAATGTTTGTGTTTGTATGCTGAACACTCATTGGTTTAACAAACGGTAAATATTACTTTATTTTCCAAATATCTGCTATATTGTTTTGTAGGGCATCATTTCCTAGTAATTAACCTAGAGATTACAATACGGTAAAATGTAAAATATGACTAATTCCAAGCTAGGAGAATGGTGATTTTCAGTGTGTTTGTATCTAGGAAAAAAGAAGTAGGTGTTTGGAACGCTTCTGATCTTCACTACGAGCTTTTTGATGTAGATTTACATCGTCGATTATCCATGAGGTCGGAACAATCGCAAATATTTGAACAAATTGAGCAAGAAATCGCGCTTAGAACTCAAGTTTGGACGTAAAGTACCATAATCGATCGCATTACAAGTTTTATGCCATCGCTACTTGAGAACCCATATCGCTCATGACTGTGTTCAAATTCAAAAAGTTTAAGCCACAAAATAAAGCACCAGTTATTAATACCTTTTTTCTAGAAGGATCTTAATACCTATTATGATAGCGATTTCTTAGCCATTGCACAATCTCTAAAATAAGAAGAGGAGTACAGAACAAAAAAATGAAAAAAAATTGAACGTTCAAGTAAGGACATATTATGAATGCACACAGGGAATAAACTACTATCATCATAATAAAAATGAGAAAAAGCAATTATAACGAGGCAATACTATAAGAAAAAGTTTAAAATACGACGTAACTAAGATAATATATACATTTCAAAAAGCAAGATTGTGATGGCAGCATGATTATAATGACCATTAGACCAAGTAAAAACTTGAAGTATAACTCTACATTTAGTTAAGAATTGATTTAAGGGTTAAAGAGGGTAATAGCCTTATATGGGTTTGGGTATTTGGATTTGTCCAATGTTTTGTTAATTATTTGTAAATGTCCACAATAGGTTTTTTCGAAATTTTAGTACCCAAAATACCCCGAAATGTATTCCCGCCCAAATTATATTTGGTAATTTTAAAAACCCCATAATATCTGATTTACCGGATTTATTTCAATCAAATCAACAATTAAATAAGGAGAGAGAAAGCAAACCGCCCAAATAATCACGCATGCATTTGCCATTTTCTCCTCAAACGCAGTAAAAACCTTTCTTTTCTCTCTGCGGGAATACAAACCGGCGGCGAACAGTGCTTCGATTTTCGTCGAAGAAGGCTCATCTAAGTTTTAGTCGATTTACAGGTATAATCGGTTAGTGTTAATATTTTTTTACATCGGTTAGTGTTAATTTTTTTTTCCGTTAATTAGGTCATCAATTATTTACATCAATCTGTGTTAATATTTAGTTGATGGGATTTTTGATTATGTTCTTCTTCATCTTATTTCAAATAAGTTGAATCATGTATTCGTATTATTTTATATTTTTGATGAAGACTTTTCCGTCTACATGCATTCGAAGTTTTAAAAGGGATTCAATCGGAAATGCATGTTAATTGATCCATAAGGGGTGAGGTTTTTCCAAAAAAATTGGTCCATTTGCTAGTTCTAAGCCAAGTGGAATCTGGAAAACCGGATGAACTGCATTTCAACATTGGTAATCAAATACATCGTTTCACAATCGGGGAATTTGAGTTGATGTCAGGTATTGAAATATTAACATATGTTAAGTTTATTGTTTATTGTTTACGCAGACAATAACATTAGAAATTTACATTGTTAATTGTAGGTTTATGCTGTGATGAAATACCAGACATCGAAGAAGATATAGTAATAGGAAATCCACTGAAGGAAAGTTTTTTCAAATTTAGTGGTACTCAACAGTCTCATTATTTACTAGGGATGTTACTGGGTAAATTTGGAGGTACCGACAAGGAAAGGATTGCACTTATGAATATCGCAATAATAGAGTTAATGGTGTTGCCAAGGGACCGTAAGCACAGTATTTCTGATAAATTATTGAAGCTGGCAGCCAACGAAGAAATATTTAACAGCTATCCATGGGGAAGGGTGAGTTTCATGCGATTATGCGAGTCCTTCAAGAAAATTTCCATTGCAGGTAGCAAAACAGGTTTCAACATCGATGGATTATTACACCCAATAATCGCATGGTTGTACGAATTGATCCCTGCGTTTGAAGAAAACGGCTACACCAAATCAAACAACACACATATGGTTCCTAGGATGTTGAAGTGGGCCTTTCATTTCACCCCGCAATATAACGACGTTAAAAATTTGTTAACGAACGAAAAGGTATGTATTTTAAACATATGTTAATTTGATAGATATTATTTACGTTAACTATTTGATAATGTGTAGCTGCGATTCAATAACCTGACTCCAACTGCAATGGAGATTGAAAAAGGATGTCCGATTCTCTGTCCCACCAACTATCCAATTCTAGACGACATAGATACGCCTGAGACAACTCCAAGGAAACAAGCAAGCTCATCCGTAAATCCAAGTGGATATGTAACAGTCAAAGAGATGAATATGTGCTAGCAGCAAGGGGAATAAGCCTAGCTGATCAAGATCAGTTAACATTGACGAAGATGGTTAGTAATTTTTACAATGTTAAGAAATCAAATGCCGAATATCAATAATTAACATAGGTCAAATTTACAATGTTATTTATGTTAATTTTTTTCAGATGAAACAACCCAAAAATAAATCAATTCTGATTAACAAAACCATTGAGAAGCCAGGTTTGGATATTCAATCAGAAGACATTTCACCGCCTATAAAGTCGTTGGTATGTGTTTTGTTAAAGAATTATATATTTAACAGACTTGCTTATCAAACTGATATATAAACAATGTTAATTTGCAGTTTAAGGTACCAAGAGACAAATATGTAAGTACTATGAAAAAAGTTTCAGACTGTCAAAAAACTGCAGAGGCTATGGGACAGCAGAACATTTCACCTCTACTTGGAGAAGAAATCACCACAAATATGACTCCGGTTAGATATATAAACATACTATTTTATATTTTAAAAATCATGATATGCATGAAAAATGTTTATGAAATGACATGAAAGATTACAACAGCTACAAGATGATTGGGTATTTGCAATAAATGAAGTATTCAACGTGAGTCCTAACGGAAATATTTATGAACACGAACAGAAAGCAGGTGCAACTCAAAAAGGAGTGTTCAAACGCCTTAGGAAGACACATGCTGATTCAACAGAGGTAGGAAACCTACAAACAAACCAGTCTACAACACAGGTAAAAGTTTAGCTGTTTAGCTGATGTAAATATATCAATAAGTTAAGATATGACCAAAGTTAGGTGTAACTCATTTATGAATTAGCAGGTACAACCAGCAGTTGTTGAAAAGAAGAATCAACGAGTTAACAAGAAACTAACACTTCCAAAGGTACCAGTTAATTAACGCAGTTAATATTTTGTGAAATGATTCGCCGTAAATATTTACTTGATTAATTTACGGATCTTAACAGATGGAGAAGTTGTCTCAGCCAGAATCAACCAAAGATAAGAGGCCAAAAAGAACTGTTAGGAAGTCTGTTTATCATCAACCTCCTTACACTGCAGAAAAGAGACCCAAAAAATTAACAACAACCGCCCCTACCATGCAATCTGATCACGAAGACAATCCAAGTAGCCTCCCGTCATTTGATTTAGGGATTTAATGAAGGGCCATGAACTATGAAGTATTATGTTTTGTAAGCAATGAATTAAATTATGCTATGTTTATTTTGTTGAAAATGGTCATGAACTTAAAGTAGTTATGTTATTTTGATAAATTATGCTATGAAACTCAAGGATTTTGTGAACTTTGTAATAGTTTTTGTTTATGAATATGGGATGTTATAATTAGCGTATGGGGTTGTTATATTACTTTTGATGAGTGGTAATGTTGAACCCATGATTAATTATGTAATAAAGTACAAACATGACTGATGTAAATAATACCCTAAGAACAAAAAAGAGGAAAAAAAATATTTTTTCATCCAATTCGGGTTAATCAATTAAAAGATAAACAATACTAAACACTTTCTGGAGATAGCAAATATAGGTGTATTAGTCATTAATCCGCATTCAAGGTGTAGTAATTAAAGGCTAAAATTAAGGATCTAAAATAACTGATTACATAAACCGGCGCTTATTCACTTCAAAATTCGAAATTTGAAAAAGATATTCATTTTGAAAACAAAAATGGATATTCATCCAATTGGGGTTAATAAATTAAAAGATAAACAATACTAAAAACTTTCTGGAAATAGCAAATATAGGTATATTAGTCAATAAACCGCATTCAAGGTGTAGTAATTAAAGGCTGAAATTAAGGATCTAAAATAACTGATTACATATACCGGCGCTTATTCACTTCAAAATTCGAAATTTGAAAAAGATATTCATTTTGAAAACAAAAAAACACGCGGTTTAATTACAAAATAATTAATTAACAAGCGGTTATTAGAACCTGAGTCCATATTTACCACGTTAATCTTAACAATGAATTACATCGTAACTTTTTTTCAACAAATGAAAATACTGTGAAAAATAATATAAATAGATTTTAATAAATAATTCGATAAAACATCCAACCAAATTACATAGTCTTAGAACATATAAATATCAAGGATTACAACCACGTTTATTATGACCACTTTGACCACAATTACCACACCTTTGCACATAAGGGTGATACTTTTCGGATTTGGCACGATATCTCTTCTCTTTAGGCCTCCCCGCTTGACGCTTAATTATAGGAGGTTTTATAATAGCTGCATCAGGTGGCAATCCCCATTCGCCTTCATGTGTAATCGGGTTAACATCTTGTGCATACGTAAGTTGAAAATATTCTTGCTTATAAAATGGTGAAACAAAATCAATCGGAAGTAAATTCCGCCGATACAATGCAGCACAGGCATGAGAGCATGGAAAATCTTCAAGTTGCCAAAATCGACACGTGCATGACTTCTCTTCAACATCAACAACTTTTCGAATCGCGCCATCAACAACTTCAAATTGGGATCCATTTATGGGATTTACCTGGTTAATTTTTAAATTATTAATTACTGTTAATACAAAAAAATAACACTGTAAATTAACAAATAATAACGACGTTAAAAAAGAATTACATTCATGGTGCGGGCTGCTTCTTGTGCATCCTTAAGTAGTTGATAACCAATGTCAGTTAAACCAGAATTCATCTTAGGAATGAGCAATCTTTTCTTGACAATCCATCTTTGGATAAGGTCTCGATAACTCAACACTAGGCAAGCTACTGGCCAGCCCCTAGCTTCGTGCAAAACGGAATTCAAACATTCTGAAATGTTAGTGGTCATAATATTAAATCTTTTCCCAGAAAAATGACTGCGTGCCCATACCGCTGGGTTAGCATTTAGCAAATATTTCTTGATTTTTCGATCACCAATAGACAAAAGATTCAGCCAAAAATCAAATTCCCTGGTTGTGTAGGCCTTTGCACACTTGTAAAATAAAGGCTGTATATGACTACTACCAAATGTAGCTTTGACGTTACCCCACATATGTTGCATGCAAGATGCCCATTTAACCTCCGGGAAAACGTTGTTGACAGATTTTTGGATGGATTTGTGTCTATCCGACACAATAACCATATCTTGACGTACTCCATAAACAACACGAAGCTGCATCATAAACCACGTCCAAGATTTATCGTTTTCAGAATCAACAATACTAAACGCCAAAGGGAACAAATGATTATCGCCATCTTGAGCGGTAGCAAGCAATAATGTCCCTTGCGATTTTCCTTTTAAAAATGTACCATCCACAGAAATAACAGGACGACAATATTGGAATCCATGCACACAAGCACCGAAGGCTAGAAAAAAATACTTGAATATGCCATCTTCAACAACAGTCCTAGTGTACGAACCTGTTAACATTTACAAAGTAAATCAACATATATCCCAAATTGTAAATTATATGTTAATTTACAGTGTTAAAAATATGCATACCAGGATTTTTATCTGAAATCATATCACCAATTATAGGGAGATGACTGTATGAAGAATCGAAATCACCACGAAGATCAGTCAACGCATTTTTACGACCCTTCCATGCACGATAGTATGAAATTTCAACATTCCAACGTCTCCTCATAATCTCAGCAACACCGGCGGGTTTAATCTCGGAAGCCAAAGACCCCCTAAAATCATCTTTGACACATTGACTAACAAGCTTGGATGATGCATGCTTATTTTTGTTAATTGAAACACAGCCAAAACAATTATGTTCTTTTGAACAACTCCTAATCACCCATATTCCAGATTTTGAACTAACGCTCGCATACAAATTCCATGCACACTCAACATCCTTACAACTAATACGATATCTTGTCTTATTAGACTTGATAGTTCTGAACTCAAAACCATTCCGGACTGCAAGCATACTCAAAGCAGTTTGAAGGACTGATTTGCTTGTAAAAACATTGTTTACGTTTAACTCGAATTTCATTGGAAAATTTTTCAAATCGTCATAATCAAACATGACAATTTCGGCATTTGTAGAATCTTCAATATCTATTCTGTCGTCGTCCCGAGCTTGTGAACACTGACGTTGAAATAATTCAACTGTAAAAAAAATTATTGTTAACAATCATTCATTAACGTTAATAATTCTGTAAATAAAGTACAAACCTGACTGCTGTAAAGAAGAACCTTCACCATCGTTAAAATTCATATTGAATGTGAACAATGTAGACAGACGAGAAAAATGGACAGATTGCATAAATAGCAATACGCTGTCTCAATATGTATTTTCAGCTAAAAATCGGGTTAATCAATTAAAAGATTAACAAAAATAAAAACTTTCATAAAATAGCATATATAACCAATCAACGTAAATAGGAAATAAATAAGCAATCAACGTGGAGTTATAAAAGGCTGAAATAAAGGATCTAAAATAACAGAATTTATAAACCGGCGGAAATTCTAAAAAAAAATTTGAAATTTGAAAAAAAAATCAGTTTTAAAAAAAAAAAAAAACGGTTTAATTAATAAATATCAAGGACAAAAAGGGAACTATAATTTTGTAAAAACTTGCCACGTAGATGTTTTGGACATTTACAAAAAATTAACGAAACGTGGGACAATTCCAAAATAGGTTTGCTAGTTAGGGCCATTCCGTCGAATTTTTATTGATTTAATGTAAGGGTGTTTTACCTATATATTCATGTAAATATTTACCAATTTTCATATACTCAACGTTTGGATAATTTTGTGTAAATTGTCACTGTAAATTGTCAACGAAATTATTTGAATTAATTTGACCTTATTTTGTTTCTCGGTTAAACTTCTCGCCCAAAATCAAATTAACATAAATAAAAACTAAAAATAAAACGAAAGAACGCGTGTGCGTTAATGATGTCTTCAATAACCGGAGAACAATTTTTGAAATTATTAAAAAAAGTAATTTAAAATTAATTTGATTATAAACAATTAACCGTGAATATTTATATAAAATTATCCAAACGTTTGGGTTTGAAATTAGTAAAAGAGCTAATATTTTGTTAATTTAATATTCGTTGACCCTGATTTTTTAACTACTATTTTCCACTTCAGCTGATGTGACGTGAAACACGTTAAATTAGAGCATTTCCAATGTTTGGCAACAATAGTTGCTCAATGCCTACATGGCAATGCCATGTCATTTGCTTTTATAGATACTATTATTTTATAGAGTAATCATTATGGCAATGGTGCAAATTTTGGCACCCATGACACACTATTATCAATATAAAAAATTAATAAAATAATAAATAGACCAATAGTTTAACTTGAGTGGGGACCATTAATTGAGTGATGACCAATTATTTAATTAGAGTATTTTTATAAAAAAAATAATCAAATATTGAAGTGGATAAAAAAAAGAAAAAATATATTATAGTTGATGATGTGTATAACTTTGGTTACTTGAATTTGAGATGCTCTTACAAAACCATTACAAAACCATTATCGTGTGCATATATAAAACTATAAAATGGGAAAGGGATTCGGAACGCGTAGATAGTAGTCCATGCTCTAAACCGTGTAATTATTTTTTTGAGAAATCTAGACCATGTAATTAATGAGAATGAATGAGAAGTCCAATGATCCTAAAATTAAATAGATAATAAAAAATATTCAGAACTCAGTATTTGGATTGATCTGAATTTTGGCTAGCGTGTCAAAGAAAGAAACAAGATTGATTTTGACGTCGATGGCACATGGTTTTTTTTAGTACATGTAATATTTTTCCTCCTTATTTATTTTTTATTATAATTTATTTTGGTTGCGTTACTATAAAGTAAAAGCTACAATGCAAAACTTGAGGTATTTAAAAAAATGCAAAGCTTGAGTTGTGTATATATATATATATCAAGCCTTAAAATAAATATAAAAAGAAAACATTTTTTACAAAAAAAAATGACTCTTTAACTAACTATATCTTTATTACTTGACCATATATCTTTATTAGTTGAGAATGATCAACGTTTTGTGAACTATTAATAAATAATGATTTTGTATATGAGGCAGTTATTTAGTGTTGTCCGAATTGCTCTTATTAATTAGAGTAATTTTCGTTTCCGATTAAAAAATTGTTTTAAAAATTTTAATTTTGAAATTGAAAATTTAATCTCAAGATTATTTGGTTTTGTGATTTAAAAGGAATGCATTTAGTTTATAATATTATTTATATTCTATATTTTTGAAAACTTTTTATTTACAACTGATTTATATCATTATCCGGCATTAAATTTATCTTTCTGTGTAGCTTTATTCCGAGTAATTGAAAGTATGTACAACAATTTTAAATAAATTTTTGGCAATTATCCGGTATTAATTTACATAATTTAAGCTAATTTTTTATGTTTCTTTGTAGCTCTTTGTTTCTGGTTTTTAATTTGAAATTTAATCCAAACATAGGTACGGGTCATTGTAATTTTCGATTTCCTTTTAAATTTATGCTTTTCTTTTATTATAAAAAAGGCGAAAAAATAGACTTTATTCAAAAATTCAAAGAATCAAGCACCTCTTCTATTCTTAATTTTGCATAGATGGAATTGTTTCACGATGAAAGTTTTCACTAAACGAATCTATTATATTTTATCTTGTTAGTGTTTTTGTTTTAAAAATGTTTCTCGGTGGAGGCAATTCCGCGGAAGAGGCTAGATGAATGGCTTATTGGTGGGGATTTTGTTAGCAAAGTTTAAAGGGAACCGAACCATCTGCATTGGAGGCGATAACAAACTCACTATGGATGCGTTAACGTTGAAGAATCGATATCCATCCTGGAAGCTAGTTCCGATGTATGAAGAAATTTGTAAATTTTATTTTGAAGGAATGCGAATAGGGTTGCCCATGGTTAATGGTTATAATTCGGGGGTGTTCTGAGCTCTCTCTAAAGATGTTGTATTGAGGACATATATTGTCTAATTTCAATCCCTCCGCCTAGCCACTTTTTCCCTCTCAAGAATATTAAGGGGTGAGAGGTTTTGTATGTTAAAAAAACAATAAACAAACACTTTGAAGATGACACGTTATTATTTAGGAATAAGTATCAGTATAGCAGTTTGAAACATATTAATTGTTATATTGTTAATAGCAATTAACCAAAATAAAGCAGTATATATTAACAACAAATGTAACCCACTAACAACAGTTACTAAGAGACACGTCATAGTAAATGACTATTTAAAAAAAAAAAGTCAAACAACGATATCAATAATTTACGGAGCATAATTATTTCATTTATATTTCTCTGACAAAATTGCAAATATTGACGGGAAAGTACAAAAGTCACGTGCACAAGGTGGTGGTGGGTGATTAAAAACAAAGTGAAGAGAATATCTGTGACGAAACTTCATAAACCATCCTTGGAAGTCTTCATAGAGCCGTCGCCAGAATTTTGTCAAAAACATGTAACATGCATAAGAGACTGTATAAGAGGCTGATTAGCTTAGTTACTGTTATATTTCGCACAAAAGTCATGATAATAGACACAATTATCATAGAACTGACACATTTTAGCAAAAAATAATAATTATTAAACAAAAATTGAAAACGTGAATAACGATATCTTGAGCTGGCAAGAATGACGAAACTTATGTTAGAAGTACTAGATCCTCTGCCAGCTCTATCTCTTGGTGCTTTTTTTTCTTCGTACGTGTGCTTCTTATCATCCAAAGTTATAACCAGCTACGTATGACCTTGGTGCGTTCTCGCATCACATGCATGTCCAAAAGAAGCCTATAAATTTGCTCGCATGCACTTACAAATATAGTAAGTTTCTCTCTCTCTCACTCTCTCTCTCTCTCTCTCTCTCTCTCTCTCTCTCTCTCTCGTGCATGTAATTTTTTTACTTTCTGATTTCCAAAAATATTTCAAGTAGTTAGCCCTATCCACATCTGATGGCTACGTTGGTAGATAAACTCAGCAACGACGATGAGATCATCCCCACCGTTGATTACTTGATGCTCTTTTCAGATGACGCTAATCAACGTTTCGTTGCCCTCGACCACCTATCCCATGCATGCCAACACTATGGCTTTTTCTACGTACGTGTTTTTTACATGCACGCATAAAATTTCATGATAATACTAGTGTACTCTTACATGTTTTTTTATGTACGCAGTTGGTGAATCACGGTATTCCTGATGGTGTTTTCGAGGGAGTTTTCAAGGGAATTTCTGATTTCTTTGATCGGAATAGTACGGAGGAGGATCGGAGGAGATACGAGAGGAAGGATCCAACGGACAAGATCAGAAGGGGGCTACGATTGTCTACAGGAGAAAACAGGGAATACATCAAGCTGGTTTCACATCCCACTTTCCATTGTCCTCCTAACCCGCCTCATTTTAGGTATAAAAAAGTTATATATGTAATGGAGCATATACCTTTCATATCATGAACACGTGGTGTACAGTTGTTGTGATGATAAACGTGACACAATATTAAATAAATTTATGGCCTATATACACACCCAGTTATAATATGCAGATAATTTATTAAACTATAACTTTAAATATGTAAAGAATCAATACAAACTATCGAGATTTGTATAATCTTTATATAATAAAGTTCTCAACGTTTATTCTTATTATCTAACTACATGTTATTTAGCTATATACCAATAAAAACGTTTACTAATTTCAAAATATCTAACGTTTTCTAAATTTTGTATAAATACTCATTTTAAATTACTTACAGAATTATTTGTATTGTTTTGGTACGAGTTCGAAAATGTTTACAAACCTGTAAAACGAGGGTAGTTTGAACCCAATATTCGTGTAAACAAAACGCGTGTATATTTACAATTTTTTTACAAAATGCTGGGTATCACGGAAAACACTAAAAATAAAAGTGGGTAAAAAAATCAATTTTTTTATGAAAAAAAAGTAGTCAAATAACATAAAATTCAATTAAAAATTTAAATGCCATTTATAATCTAAAAATTGATATTTTTACTACATTAATACTGCCTCCAAAACAAGCTACGTAATATAAATGAATTAGTGTTTCGGAAATTATAGCAATATTTGAATGTTTCTTGTATATCCTCAAAACTATGGTTTTCTGTTTATAAAAAAGTAAAAAGAAATAGTGGTGTATGTTTTGATGAAAAGTAGAGTCTCTTAATCCCGGAGGAGAAAACGGTATCTAAAACGGAAAGCTAAATTCTTAATTTTTGAGATATTCAAAGAGCAGCTAGGATTTTTTTATCTGATCGATCGTACATATTTTACGTGTATTTTGCAAGACATTTTGATTTTTTTTTTGAAATATATGTAAATTTATATACAATATTCTTTCGGTTTAGTATATAATTAAACTCAATTAATACGTGACCAAAGCTTGATTGTAATGATATTACGTGTCCGGTAGTATAATCGTTCTAATATAGGGATATATCTGCAGAACTTTGGAAACTTAGGATAATAATTTGAAAAGTGAAGGTGTTTAAATTTCACTATTATAATATTATGATACATATGCAAAAAATATAAAACTGTGGTCATTGATTTGTAAAGTGAATGTATAAAATATTGCACTATGAAATGTAAGAATATTTATTCGGTAAGTTATACTAATAGACTATATTTCTTTTGATGCAGTTGATAAGTGAAAATATTACCTTGCAATAAATAACGGAAATACTTTATTTAAAAAAATTAATGATGAATATACTAGTTTACAAAATACAGGATATATTTTATCGTTGAAAAATACGTGCATGATTAAATCATTATCAATAGCGAACCTAAAAGAAAAAGAGGAGTAAAACATAATTCGTGGTAGTAAAATAGCTTAATGTTAATCTCCAAAAAGAATAGCTTAATATAAATACCACCTGATTTTTAGTTAGGAAGTTGTTAGTTTGAACTCCACCCGCAACAAATTTGCATTATGAAAAAACTATTCAGCTTGAAATAAAGAAATTGCTAAATATATGGATATGATCATCTAATTCATTAAACTGCTACAGTAAGGCTATGGAGGAATATCTGAAAAGAATGAAAGATGTGTCGCGCGGTTTGGGCAGAGCCGTGTCCAAGACTCTGGAAATGGAAGAGGATTTCATAGAGAAGGCCATGAATCTCGAATCAGGGTTCAACGTTTGTGCCATGAATGTTTATCCTCCCAATTCCGAGTCCAAGACCGAATTAGGTTTGCCTGAGCACACCGACCCGGGGTTCCTAGTCTCGCTTATCCAAGAGGGCGGTGTGGGAGGCCTGCAAGTTATGACGCATAGAGGAAATTGGATCAACGTTAACATGTCCCGCAACGATGTTATGTTCATCAATCTAGGTGACCATCTTGAGGTACAATTACAACATATTTTTATGTTTCTAGTAACCACGTAGCTCACTAACAAAATATAAAATTTAGCCAAATATTTCGTTTTTCTTTTTTTTGTAAATAACTAAATTGATTACGTGATATCAAATTCGTGAGATTTTGTTATTTTTTTGTTCTTTTGTTTCACGTGGTATATGAAAAAAATTTATTTGAATTTTTATTTAACAGTTTAGGAAATATTGACTTTAGTTTGTTGTCAAATTTTGAAATATTAAATTCAAAAATCGGCTGAAAAATATTAGCGTAAATTTTAGAATTTTGTCGTATGTAAGTTGTTTGATATGATTATTTACACAAAATTATCGAAAGCTAACTATTTCTCAATTCAGAGATTAATTAACACAAAAGCCCAATAAAAAGTAGTGCATTTAATACAAAAATAATATAGCATTTGTGTTTGAATATGTTGGTGTTATTCATGGAGTTGTAAATGTTGAAGATATTGACGAACGGAAAATACAAAAGTCACGTGCATAGAGTTGTGGTGGGTGATAACAAAGTGAAGAGGACATCTGTTGCGACACTTCATGGACCATCTTTGGAAGCCTTCATTAAACCGGCGCCGGAATTTATGGACGCTTCTCAGCCTCCGGCGTTCGGCGGAGCTACTTACAAGCAGTCCTTGGAATTCAACGGCCACCACGAGATTGACGTGCAGTCTGGTCTGCATTACCTTCGACTTATTTGAACTCGTGCGTTCCAATATCTAAAGATATGGGTGTGTGTTTGTATCAATATATATGATTTTCTTTTGGAAACGCGTAATGCGATGAATAAATTGGTTTGGTTCATTCTAGGTCTTGTGATTGTGTGGTCGTTTTATGCAGTGGGTGTACGAAGAAGAATGGGTTAAAGTAACATTTCTTGTTGATTTTTTCAAAATTCATTAAAATTGTTTTTTTAAATATACGTACAAAACACCAAATATCTCTAAAAATAATTTTCTTTTATTGTATTTCATATTTATATTATTGTGAAATAAGTTGAAACAAACTTGCAATAGCTTAATCGGCTGCTGTAAGTCAATTTTAATTTATTTTTTTTTGCGATAATATAGTGCAAAATTTTTGCGTTAGTTTTATTTTTTTGAATTTACTTGTATTTAGAAAAAAAAAACATGTTTTTGTAAATTTTGAGAAAAAAAATATGAGCCCAAACCAAGACCAGATTAGAAAAATATGTTTTATAGGTTTGATTGTTTTTCTTTTTTCCTCCAATTTCCTTTTAGAATATGCTTGTGTAATCTGATTCGCCCAAGACAAGCTCTTGACATCTATTTAATGAAAGCTAATTTTTTTTAATAGAAAGCTAGAGCAAGTAAAGAATGGCGTCGATAAATGTTTTATTCACGGTGATATTGCTATTCTCATCAGAGTGAGAAAAGAAGATGCCACTCATCATTTTGTTGGAGTTTACCATGTTTGTTCATGACAACTACGTAGTATTGATCAAGAATCACTTTTTCAGTGTTCTTATGCACAATGTAAAAAATTAAACAAGGATGATTAATCAAATCATGATAATTAACAACTGATTTTTTGTCCTTCGTGAGTTGTTCGAGAAGTTGTTTGACCAACTCCTAGTTGTTTGAACTTTTGGTTTGGACATGTTTAACATCCTATTTATGTTATTAGAGTACGATGATTTATAATCATTAACGAATATTTATATAAACTAAATAATTTTTGTCTTTGTGAAATAATATTTTTCGTAATTATTTATTTAAAAATTACAAAAATAATTGATTATATAGTACCACTATATCCTATATCTCTAGAAAGTCTTAATAACGATATCCTTAACGCTGTGATGCCACGTCATCACTTTATTACTTATATGTTACACATATATGGTGCTGACGTCTGATCGGGAAAATGTTCTAAATCGACGTGTTGAAGACTAAAGGTCAATTTTATTGAGCACAGCTAACGGCTTTGTTGACTTTTTTGCTAATATGATTCGCAAGTAAATGAAAGGTTGGAATATTTTTTGGTTATATCGAAAATTTAATTTTTGGATGCTAGTCTTGTCTGCCACAAAGAATCCTATTTTTGCAAACTTGAAAAATAACTTTCACTATCATTCTTCTGAATCTGAAAACATATTAAAGGGTGTTTGGTGAACCGACATTTCTTTTTAACCCTTAACATGTCTACATCATTGCAATTCCATCAAAGTACTTAAATTTGCCTTTAATCTCAACCGCAAATTTCTATAAAGTTCGTCTCTACTTGGATCTTAAATTATTCAGCCTCATCAAATAGTTACATATACACATAAATTTAAAAAAAGAAAAAAAAAAAAAACTAACTATGAAAGCGCATAAATGCATACAGTTGAGGAAACCTATACTGAACATGACCAGAAATGATTCAAAGCTCTAAAAAAATAAAAACTTATTTTCCTTTTTTCTCTACGTAATGGAAGGAATGTATTATAAAAAAAAGTGTATAAATAATTACTTACATAAACCTGATTGTCTTCTTCATTGAGAGCGCCTTTTAAATCATTCGATATCTCTGCTTTTCTTATTGCCTAGTATGAACTTCCAACAACCACTAACCCCACCTCCACCGCCGCTTCTAATATTTCTGCATTTCCGTCCGTATCGAAAACATTTATTTATTATTTGTCACACCTCAGACTTCAGAGCTTATGATAAATGAAAAATAATGCAACCCACTCTAGTCCTAGACCAGTTCTGATAATAATATAACACACGAATTAAATTCTTGGGACAGCATGACTGTTGCTCCAATTGACACTCTAGTGTAAAATGCCAAGTAGCTTCGATTTCGTGTCCATTAACAAATAAATTAAATACACATACATTATCAGACTTTGAATTATTATTTCCCATACATAGCTTTGGAGTGCACATCACGGCGCTTTATAGTTTTAACTTTCCGTTATTCCTCCATTATTTTAGTACACTGACCTAATCTCCCGTACCAAAATACCATCATATCGTTCTACAAATATTATTTATTTATTTATTCATTCAACCAAAGTTTATTTTATTTTATAATATCCCAAAGTTTTCATGCGCTCCATTAATTAATCACAAAGTCTACCTCCCGCAAATCATAACTCGTATCATATCAATTATGTAATCGCTTATGTATGTAGCACCACCTAATCAAATTAATTGGATTGTCACGAAGTCAAGAAAATTAATTTAATCATCAAAAATTTAGTAACTGATTTTGTTTTCAAAATTTACTTAGGGACCCTTTAATCATTTATAGAAATTTAAAAAAAAAAAAAAAAATTACCTGGTGTTGTTGCTATTACTCCGGCTAGTTATGCTGCTGCTACGGCTGCCGGAAGTACTACTGCTCTTACTTCCGGTGCTGCTGCTCAGCCGATCGCTCTCTCCGTCCGCCGTCGCCGCCGCCGCCGCAGTCGCCGGAGAATATCTTTTCCTCCACCACTCCTTCTCCACACTCGGCCTCGGAGATTCCCCGTTCTCGTTTTTACCCTCGGCAGGAACGCAGCAGTCGCTCTTCTTCGCCAGGGGCATTTTCGTAATCGCCGCCTTCCTCTGTTTCTTCTTCTTATTCTTCGCCGCGCCAAACGGCAACGGCAGCGGCAAAACGACCTTCAGCATGTGGCTCCGACCCGACCCGGAGTTACCGTTCCCTTCCCCGACCCGCCTCCGTATGCCGTCGATCCGAGCCACGACGGCGTGTCGTTTGTCTCGCCTGGGCGAGCTCGGCCGCGTTTCGCTCTCCAGCAAGTCGGTCTCCGACGACATGTCGTTTATCTCCTCTTCGTCTTTGTCTTCTTGGTGGCGGTGACGGTGATTGTGTTCGACGAGGTCTTTGAGAGAGAGCTCGTAGCAAGCTTCGGGCATGTTTTTCACCATCTCCATGAGCTCGCGCTGGCCTCTGGCGATGGCTTGGGTCCTCGACGCCGGAGAGAGGCTTCGGTAGTGGGTCGGCGATTGGGCCGTCGTTATTGGGCCTCGCGTTGGGCTTCTGGTCAAGGGCTCGCTGACCCGGAAAGTCTGAGCTCGCCAAGCGTGGTTCATTCTCTCCCAGCTCTCGTACTTCTCATCGCTCCTCTTTTTCCCCTCCTCCAATAGAAACGGGTCTTTTTGTTGCTCTTGCATTGTTCTTCCTTTGTTTTTTTGTTGAGTAACTTGAGAGAGAATTTTCTTTTTTTTGTTAGTATTGGGTTTGAAGGAATTGTGGTTGTGGTGGCAATGTCATCAACATATCACTTCACTTATTTGGTGTTTTGTCTCTGGGGGTATATTTGCCTTTTCTTTTCTTTCTATTTATCCTGTTTTTAATTCTTGGTAAGTAAGTTTCTAGTTTAATTGATATAATAAATAGAGAGAGGTTCACATGTATCATAAAGTCAATAGATTCTAGATGTGGTTGGGTGTACGTGGGACCACTAAATTTCTAACTTGACCTCATTTTTCTTTTTTTCTTGCTGAGGAGAAGCTTAGGCTATCTTTTGTTCTTTCTATATTTTAGATATTAATTAATAATTTTCTTTTTGGCTTTGATTATCAAATTCTCTATCTATCTACAATATCTTCAAGAATCTCATTGAATGATGAATATCCAATGTTTGAAGGCTAATTAGTGTTACATCACTTGTAGTTATTTTAGTAATAAACGTCCTCTCAAAAACGCATTTGGTGGTACAATGTAATTATATTGTCTAATTTAAGGCAAACTTCCGCAATTTTTGTGAGCACTTTTTCTTTTACGCTTTTACTTTATTTTTTCGCACTATTTATTATATACATACTTTTTTGCTAAATTTAGCTTTATCTCATATTTCCTCTCGAGTTAATGCTGTGTTTTAGAAAATAAGAAGTTTCATAGGTTTGACACGTCGTCTGTAATTTCATGGAACACCTGTTTAAACCTCCGTGACCTAATTGCTTTCTTTTAAAAAAATGAGGGACATTTTTGTAACTTTGAACGAGTCTACTCATATTTGATGTTTAAGCTATAATTCGCTAAATATTATATCCTATCTTTTTAAGTTTTAACTTTTAGTTAATGATAACCGTTTTGGAAAAGAAAAATGATGTGCCGATGAAAATCACCTGATGATTGGAAAAATGATATTCCTTAAAATCTAAGGAAAAAAATTAGCTTTTTAAATTGATCATTAATGCTTATGATCTGGCTGAGTACATTTGTTTTTCAAGTTTAAACACAATCTAGCTGAGTTTAGCTAAAGGTTATAGAGTAGATATATAAAATAAATATACTTCAATGATAATCTAAACTCGGTCCATAAGATTTTTGTAAACTCACGAACCTTTACTAATTTACACATCGAATTGCAGAGACAGCTAGCTGAATAAAATACTAGGTCCATGTACGCGTAATATAAATATTTAACGGTCTCTCTCTATATATGTATATATGCATAAATATGTATTGTATATATAAGGGATATGTGTCCTTTTCAAGCATTAAGGAGGAGGCCGTTGATTAAATTATTTGGAAATTGCCTTCAGAATTTTATGTAACGTTACACTGATTCATATTCAGTATCCCAAGATACACATTCATTTCTAGTTTCACTTCGCTAAATTTAATGTCGTGCGTGATACTTGAGATTCACTTTTGATCCAAAATACACACACACACACAAAAGACAAGAAAAACGGCAAAACCAAATTTATGTGCTACTTTATACTGTGATATAATAAATACAAAATCTCATCTATTCTTGCTATTTCATTTATTTCTTTTTTAGTAATAAGAAGTTCTTTTACTTGGTGTCAAGAGCATTAATGAAATATATAAAGATTCATATATAAAGCTCATCATCCTCGATTTTCATTGATTGAGAGTATAAAAGGGTCAATTAATACTACTGACTTTTAATGCGAGCACTTTTGTTAATTGGAAACTAGCTAATGTGGAAGTTTTGCAATTCATTTATATTTATACTAATTCTTCAGGAAATTATGAGTAAGAAAAACCTTTTTATTTTCCTTTTACCGTATTTATTATGTATTTTATTTCTAATGTCTCCTCTCACCAGAATAGAGAAGAAAAAAACGTACATGAGCAATTTTTGAAACTCAACGTATACACAAGTGTGTGGACATTTTATGAATTGGACTAAAACATCTCGTATTTTAAATGCTCAAGTAGATCGAATATGTCACTAAACGATATATAGATATAGATATACATAAATTTATATACAAAAAATTCGACACCCCTATTTTACAAATATAATATAGTTTTCTACAACGTTTATTTTGTAAAATGAAGATCCTACAAAAATAAAAGTCAATTAATTATATTTATTTTCGCGTATTAATTAATTTCACTTTATTTTCAGCGATTTATCCAATATTTTATTTTATTTTTTGAAATTCATTAATTTTCTCTTTATCAATTAATTCCACTTTATATATATATATATGTACATACAAATATCGTATGGTAGCCGGTACTATATAACCGTTTGATTCATGGAAGTATGAATGAGGGTACAAAAGATGAAAACTTAACGAAGCATGAGTCGTATATTATTTGTCAATTTTGTATGCCAAAATTTTCCTAGCCCGAGTATTTATTGAGAGTGAATTAATTGATATTGTTGGAGTTGTTAAAATACCTATTATATCTTTAAAAATTTGATGCCCAAATATTGTGGCAGACATCATATACGTGACAAAAGCAATCTCTTATATAATTTTCAAGTCTACGAAAGAAAGAAGCTCCACAATGGCGATATTTTGCGTGCGTCTTGGTGAACTATCATCTAGGAGATATTCAAGGCCTTAGAAAAATTTAAATAGACGATTTTTGGAGAAAAAAGGGGTCAACAAATACATCATATAAGTTCATTTGCGTGTCAAGTCCGCAAAGACGTATGTGCATATCTAAATTATAAGGAATATTTTTTTTAATAAGGCTGTTTTAATTAAATAGTAATTTATTTAAATATTCATGGCATTTAATCAAAATATTAATGTTTAGCGAATAAAAAATAAGATTTAAAATTAAACGAAACTAATACCCAAAAATCATATATATATGCAGGGTCCGCGCTTGGCATAAGCGGGCTAGGGTCAGGCTTAAGGCCCCCACTGAAATTGTTAGTTTCTTTGGACGACATGTTGGTAATAATATTAAAAAAAAATTATTATCTAAGGCACAATAAATCATTGTAATTGCAAAAAACTCAATATTTAACATCTTTTAGATGAATAACTATTTAAGCTACGTGGCAAATTCTATGCCATGTGCGTTTTACAAATCTGCTTTTATTTTTTATCTTAATATGAAAAATACGCCTATATTAATGTCTCACCTCCCATAAATGTGAGGAAGAAGCGTTCCGAACTCTGTCGCAAGTGTTAGTTTATCTGTCACTGTCTGAACTACTCTTAAGCAGTCGAATTGGATCTACATACCCATAACGTTGATGTTAAGAGCTAACTCTATACCTTGAAGGACCGCATATGCCTCCGCATACTGGGGAGAGAACCCCCTAGCAAAAAAACGTATGTGTGGCGATCACCTATTCGGTGTGGTCTCTCGCAATGCAACTCACCCAGATTCCTCCCTGATCTCGTGTCAATTCCACATCGATGTTAATCGAGATGAAGTCCTCCCTCGGCGAAGACCATCTAAGAAGATCCGAATAACTTGATCTCTCGACTGTTGCACCACGTGGGAAGCCTCTCACGAATTTGTATATAAGATAATCCCAAAATTAATTGTCCCGCTCAAACATTCTCATTAATTATCATAAATATTTTTTATTTACCATAAAATTCGCCGGTATTAAATGATAAGTTATCTAATATTTCCAGATTTTTTTAATTGTTTCTATAAATTTAAAGGGTATAAAATTTCCTTTAATTTTTGTTGATCTACTCTTTTGGATATTAAACAAATTTGTTAAATAGTCGAGTATTTTGCAAACTAAATACTATATAATTGTATTTATCTCAATTGCTTTAATATGAATTTATATACTTTTACGGGTTTGCTGTATTTTCATTTATTTTGTCAGACTCTTAAGTTATAAAAGAATTAACACCAAAAATATATATAAAAAAATCGATAATGTACATAATATTAAAATAAAAAAAATGTGATTAAGCAGTTCTATTCAACGATATATTTGGATAACATTTTTTATTTATGACTCATAACCGTCAAAATTAGAGAACGGACGGTTGAACCCAATAATAATAATAGCCATATATGCTAGCCAATAAATTAAAACCTATGGGATGAGGTATATATGATATAGTGTCAAATTAATGATAATAACATAACATGAAAAAACAATAAAATAATTGATATCACAACTGGTCAAACATCGTCATATAGGACATTGACCTATACAATTGGCTTAGAATCACTAATATATGTTAAATATCCCCTAATAATAATGGGCTTCAGTGACAAGCCCGATTTATATATCTTGATCGCAAACCCAAACGCTTATTGGTCCTTTTCACCGTTTAGTATGACATATGTCTCCTTAATATAATAATCAAGTATAATTTCCAAGGGTTCATAAGGATTAACTAAATAAATTAGTGGAGTTGTCTTTGTGTTTTTATATATTTCTCTGGACATTCGTCTCTCCGCTTTTTCTGAAATTGATAATTTCATTAACAATCAGACAACACGGTAAAATCTTCCAAGCAAATTGAATAGAGGTTAAAACCTTGTACACATAAAAACAAGTCTGATAAATTAATGAGAAGCAGAAGATAATAAAATCGGAATAAAAGAGTCGAAGTGCTAATTGTAAATTTATAGTCAAGAGCACTTTCGTATCCCTTCAAAAGAGATCCTATGCAATCCTAAAAGTGCATATAGCATCGATAACCCAAACTTGGACACTGATAACAACCAGGACAGAATCATCTCCTAACTATATTTTTTTTTTATAAAGAAACTTACATCTGTCTAACTCTTACTCCAAAACAAACCTCACTAAAACATAATAACTGAAACAAACTAACCAACACAGCTAAATCTAACCACTGCCAAAACTTAAATACCGACATAAAATAAACTAAATAACTAAAAACCCCACCTGCCTTTCGATACCT
Organism: Urtica urens; assembly: GCA_958296335.1. Lineage (NCBI taxonomy): Eukaryota > Viridiplantae > Streptophyta > Magnoliopsida > Rosales > Urticaceae > Urtica > Urtica urens. Next base: position 25,843,160 of record OY282522.1, on the reverse strand, counting down.
CAATCACACCGAGCTCCTACTAATCTCTCCGCTTTAAGTATCGTGAACATATGTTTCTCTTGTCGGAATGCTTGTCAAAGTCGTTCTTTTTCCATCCGCGATTTTCAGAGTTTAAATACCAAGAATAAAATCTTTTTGAAATCGTCGAGAAAAAATGTGAATTTAAGAAAACGCAATTACCTCTCCTTCTCTTGAACTTGACCCGAAACCTCTTGAAATAGGCCCTAGATTTATGGGCTTTCACAAACGCCTACACATGTAAACCTCAATCTATCAGCACCCATAAACACATAGCTTACTTCGTCTCATATAAAAACTCTTTAACTCTAAAAATAACTACGGAAATACAGACACAGTGTTACAAATTTTATTTAAAAATCATACACACATCGCTGGACTTGTTAATCCATATGATTTTTTCTAGAGTCTGCGAGGTCATGATTGAAACTCTGCGTTCTGGTATCGGTTTTTGATGAGGACCTCCGTATCGACGACTTTAACTTTGAAGTGATTTATATCAATAAAATACTTAACAATTTAACCCTAAATGAAAGTAAAAATAGTATACCTCATTGTTGTATTGAAGAACTATGTTCATATTTAAAAGGACAATTATGAAAGACTATATCATAAAGACTACATCATAAAGACGCAGATTCATATCGACTACCGCAACTTTGAAATGGTTCGTATTTTCAAAGAACCAAAATTAAAATCAAGCTGTTTCTATAGTTTCAGTATATACACTTTTTTTTGCTACAACTTGTTACGTGCCTTCCTTTGGTGAAGTCCTCGAGGACGATATCAAACTCCATTTTGTTCCAAGGAAGAGCCCCGATGGGGAACAATAAGCTTTTTCGCAGTCGTAGGCGAATTTTTTTATTGGCCAGGTCACTAAGGTACATCTGGTGGGCCTTACCGAGGATCTTCCGCCCGAGACTCCCCTTGGCCTCAACCAGTGCCATCCTCGTAGACAGAAACGGCTCAAGAAAATTGGAGGCTTTGGGCGAGAAAAAAATAAAAGTTTTATATATTTTAAAGCAAATTGAAGTACTTGAGTGTGAAAAAATATAAAGGCTTTTTATACAGTTTAAAAGAAAGTTATAGGTAAAATAATTTAGTGGTAGTACTATATAACCAATTAGGAGGTCATAAGTTCAAATTCCACAAAAAAAATTCAAACGGAGGCCTTCATTAGCTGGAGGCCTTCATTAGAGAAAGTCATTATGACGAAGAAATATAGAAGAATTTAAAGGGGACTTCCGATTGATCGTGCTCGACGAAGCCGGCCAGGCCAACACAAGAAATCAATCATGTAAACAAACTTAATTCGCGTTCTTCCGATATTGATATTGTTAATGAAGTTTTACGTGGTCGATGAAATATCTAATTTTGAGTTCTTTTTTGAAAGGTTTAGTTGTCCTCATCATCTTCGTAAGAAAATCTATTTTGTTTTTGGCAATAGGAAGCATGTACATGCCGATCAGTTTAAAAGGTATCGAAAGTTATATATGCCAATTAAATCTATATTTAAAATATAAAATTAATGTTATAACTATATTTTCATGATATACCGAACAATATAATACCGAACATTTCATAACATGTTTAATAGATTTATACTTAACAAGTATAAATAAAAGAATTATTTTTTTGACAATCAGAATCATGTACATGCTAATCAGTTTAAAACCAATCAAAATTTTGTATATGTCACTTAGCTCTATACTAAAAAAATATAATTAATGTTATGACAATACTTTCGTACTATGTGGAACAACATAATACCGAACAAGTCACACCACTCCGAATATATTTATACTTAATATTTAGGGTTAATGAGGTGTATAACCTTTTAAACATATATGAATTTCGAAATAGGCATCGTTTGAAAAAAAATTGGTAAATGGCCAGGTTAATGTTTAACAAAAAATATTGGTCATTAACAGTGTGTCACGTATATACTAAGAGCATTAATTAAGTTTAATATAAACATTGTCCATTTCACAATTACCCTTCCAAACGTTGGCCATTTGACCAGTTTTTTGTAAAAATTATAAATAGAAGAATTATACTTTTTGGCAGTCAAATCATGTACACGTCGAGCAGTTTAAAAGTAATCGAGAAGTTGAATATGCGGATTAGATCTATACTTATAAAAGATAATAAGTGCTATGGCCATATTTTCAAAATATTCCGAGCAACATAATACTTAATAGGTCATAACATGTCGAATAACTTTATTCTTAAAAAAATATAAGTAGAAGAACTGTATTTTCTTGTAATCGAAATCTTGTACATGTCGATCAACTTCGAAAGCATTAGTGTTTTACATCTATATTTAAAACGTATAATTAGTGTTTTAACCATATTTCCATCATATGCCAAACAACATAATACTAAATAAGTCATAACATACTGAATAACTTTATACTTAAAAAAATAGAAGTACAAGAATTATATTTTTTGGTAATTGGAAGCCTATGCATGCGGATAAACTTAAAATCAATCGAAAGCTGTACATGCTGATTATCTATATATTTAAAAAGTATAATTAGTATTATGCCCATATTTTCATAATATGTCGAACAACATAATATTGAATAACTCATAACATGTCGATATTTATATTTAAAAGTATAAGTAAAATAACTATGCTTTTTGTCAATTGAAAGCTTATATATGTCGATTGATTTAAAAACAATCGAAAAGTTATACATACCGACTACCTCTATACTTCAAAAGTATAATTATTGTTATAGCCATATTTTCACAATATAATCCCAAACAAATCATAACATAGTCATATAGATTTATACTTAATAAGTATAAATAAAAATGATACTTTTTTGGGATTTGGAAGCATGTACATCACTTTAAAAGCATGTACATTTCGATCAGTTTAAAAGTAATAAAAAAAAAATTACATGCCCATTAATTGTATACTTAAAAAAGATATTGAAAGTCAGACAAATTTGTTATTGTTAGTGTGAGAATGTCGATACTGATTTAGCTTATAGAAAAGAGTGATCATGGATATATGGATATATGTGTTATAAATGTTATTGACTATCAACAGAAAAATCATGTACGAGTACAGTGCCCCATTGATTCAGTTAGATCACCTAATCGACAGATCCATCTATAAAATGATATTGTCCGACTACTCGATCTATCAATAAGCCATTCCTCTCTCTCTCTCTCTCTCTCTCTCTCTCTCTCTCTCTCTCTCTCTCTCTCTCTCTCTCTCTCTCTCTCTCTCTCTCTCTGATACATATATACACTCTACAGTGGCTGATCAGAAAATGGTGCCTGTTAAAATGGCTGCTGATGTGGATTGCACAACCCCAATAATTGATTACGCTGAGCTCTTTTCCGATGATAAAACAAAACAATCCAAAGCCTTGAACTTCTTCAGCCTCGTCTGCGAGGATTATGGTTTCTTCTGTGTAGACACCTCTCTCTCTATATATATATATATACATATATACATACATATATTACTATTATTTGCGCCGGAAACTACAACTGTTCTACCAAGTTCATGGCGCTACTCTGAATTTGGTTTCCATGCACGATATGCAGAAACTACGATGAAAACCTACACAGAGCTGTTCTTCTTTTGTTTAGTATCCCATTGACTCAATCTAAATTATTGTAATTTAAAAACAGTTTAGATCATAATATATATCTAAAAAAACACACACATTTATATAAATATACCACATATCATTAGTATAAATATACCTTAATTTTTTAGCATACGTGAATGATCGATCGAGGCGTTAAGAAATAATATCATATAGAAAACTGTTCCCTTAAGTTCACATGTGTGTATATTATTTCTATATACGTTAAGAAATAATATTAATTGATAGAGCTTGCATATAACATGCATGCAGCTGGTAAACCATGGTGTAGCAGAGGATGTTTTCTCAAGAGTCCTTCAGGCAATATCAGAATTCTTTGATCCAACGAACAAGGAAGACCGAAGGCAGTACGAGATCAAGAATCCGACGGACAGGATTAGATGGGGGACGATCTCCACGTATGAGGAAAATAGGGAACATTTAAAAGTGGCTGTACATCCCGAATTCAACTGCCCTCCCCAACCATTAGATTTAAGGTACAAATATTCATTACAATTTAGATCGATTGCACTTTTTCTGACCTATAAGATTTAGAAAATCTTTCTTAACTTAAGGCTACATTTATGACGAACTCTAATTTATTTTAGAACCACTTAATGTTGCCTTTTAGTTTATTGGGCAATTTTCAACTTTAAGCATCAAATTTGCTGTTTTTTTAGTACCAAATTTAGTGTTAAAATTTTTTCATCTCTAATCACAACACCAAATCTAATAACAAAATATTATTTATTATTATTATATTATTAATTTTATACTATCTTTTTATTAAGAAAAATTGCACTGGATAGCCTTTTTAAACTTAATGTTTGTAAATTAGCCATACTTAAGTTTTTTTTAAGTATATAGCCAAATTTGATGATGTGGCATTTGTAGGTGTTTTTTTTGGACCTTCATACCCTTTCAGATTTATAATTTCGTTTAATATTAGCAGTTGCTTTATTTGAAATTTTAAAACACTATTTTTATAACAAAATCGTTTTTTCATATTTATTTATTCTGTTTTTAAATAACCGCAAATTTCTATAAATAACCGCCGGTAATAACTGCTTATTTTTATAAATAACCGTCTATTTCTATAAATAACCGCCAGTAGTAACTGCCTACTTTTATAAATAACCGCTTATTTCTATAAATAACCGCCGATAGTGGGGTTGATTTTTTTTGGTAATGGGTATTAATATTGGTTGATCTTTTTTCGAATTTAATTTTCTAATTACGTTTTTTTATTCAGGGGTAATATTGTCATTATAAGCGGTTTATTTTCGTTTATGGCTATAAACCAATTATTTTCAGAAGTTTGGCTATTTAGCAATTTTTATGTTTGGATTGGCTATTAATCTAATTGTCCCTTTTATTAATGTATATTTAATGCTTATAAAAGGATTAGAAAACAAAAAACAAAAAAAGAAAATATGCCGGGTGAACAGTACTACCCCAAATAAAGCGTAGTACCGTTAATATCACCAAATTTGGTGATAGATTTGCAGTGAAATTGGAGCAAATTCAACACCATATTTAGTGTCATGCCGGTGGGCTGTAGAAGCCCTAAGGCAATAGAAGTTTCAAACAAAATTCTCGAGTGCTACGTACCCTTAACTGAAAATATATAGAATAATGATGGTACGTTATTTATCCTGACTATATATTTTCATATGACCTAACTGGATATACATACTACGTATACACTGTAGCGAGGCTTTGGAAGAGTATTCAAAAGCGCTGAGGAAGGTGGAACTTAGTCTGGCAAAAGCGATATCAAAGTCGTTAGGGTTTGAGGAAGACTACATCGAAAAAGCTTTGGATCTCGAATATGGATTCGACGTGTTTGTCACCAATGCTTATCCGCCGAATTTTAAATCCCAAGGCTCGACGGGATTGGCGGATCACACGGACCCGGGCTTTATCGTGACGCTTGTACAAGACATCAATGGAGGTCTTCAAGTCAAGACCCCTCATGGAAAATGGTGTGACATATCTATGCCTCCCAATGCCATCTTCGTAATGTTTTCCGACCATTTAGAGGTACACAATCATACAATATTTAGGAGTATTTGTTAGCACCAGCGTATGGAATTAAGTAAGGGTAACGGTAGATACTAGCTATATAAAGTATATAAAATTTGAAAATACTTTTTGTAAATAATGGATAAATAATCGACTTAATTTATTTGAGTTTGAAAATAGTCCATGTAAAAAGTTATTTAATTTGCAGATTATTTACAAGTAACAAATATTTAAAATTTAATGTCACGTAAGAAATTAAATTATTTATTAATAATTAATGAAACGATTTGACTATATCCATATCCGAATAGTTTAAGCCGGCTAATAACGCAATTTTGGATCAATTAATGGTGATTTATAATTATGGTGAACAGATTGTGACAAATGGCAAGTACAAAAGCAGTGTCCACAAAGTGATGGTGAAGGACAACAAAGCAAGGAGGTTATCGGCGACGACGCTTCATGGACCGTCGTTGGGGACGGTGGTCAAACCTGCCTCGGAGTTCGTCGACGAGTCTCACCCACGAGCCTTCGCTGAAATGGCCTATCAGCAATGCCTCCAAGCCAATGGCTTTGACGCCATTGATGTCAAATCTTCTCTCAAACAGCTCCGGCTTATTTAGTAAACTACCACGTACTTCTTATATACATGCATGTACGTACTGTGTGCGCGATATGATCTTATCTTTTATATGCGTGAGTCAATATTCGGATCTTTGCCGTGTGATTGTTGTATGATATCACTGCACTCTCTATTTTGTGTTTCGGTGTGGACTTATGAACCAGCCGACTATTTTTACAATAATGATATATATATATACATATATATATATATATATATATATATATATATATGAATAAGAGCCACTATGGTATTATATTGTGTTCGTAGTACGTTACACTTCAGTGACCTTTTGCAATACATCATATAAGTTCATTTGCGTGTCAAGTCCGCAAAGACGTATGTGCATATCTAAATTATTTAATAAACCTGTTTTAACTAAATAGTCATTTATTTACATATTCAGGACATTTAATCAAAATATTCATGTGACAGATAAAATAATCTAGTGATAATAACACACGACTTTCAATTAGCAAGTCGTGAGTTCGAAACTCACCAGTAACAAAAATGATTTAAATAAAATCAAAATATATTTGTAATGTTTAGCAAACACTAAACACAAAATTTAAAATAAAATGACACTAACAGCAAATAAACTAATAGGATTTCGTAACTGTTACAATTCAAGACTTCGTAACTAAATCATCTCATTACATATTTGAGAAATTGCCTAAAATACCACCATTTATAATTGGTTTTTGCAAAATAAATTAAAATTAACTTTTTTTTTCAAAATACCAGTACAAAAGTATAAAATACCGCTAAAACAATTTCTTTACATTTTACTTCATAACTATATTAATCGGTTATTATCGATTCTTTTTTTAAAAAAATAACCTAAAAAAGTAAAAACTACGCCACCCCTAAAATCTTTAATTTTTTTTTAATTTTTTCTTAATTTTTTTGGCTGGTGGTATAATGTAGGATATTTACGTTAGTTTTATTTTTTTAAGGGTATTTCGTCTTTTCACATTAAATTTACTTGTATTTTGAAAAAAAACATGTTTGGGTGCATTTTGGAAAAATGAATAATAAAAAGTAATAATTTGGTAATATTACTCTCTTACGGACTACAGGTTGGTAATAATATAATAAGTTTATATTTTACTGCTTTGTTATGTTTTCATTTATTTTGGCACTCTTAAATTATAAGAGAATAAGAAACACTCGTAAGACTCCTGATAATGTATTATTCAATAAATTAACAGAGAAAATATATATAAATTAATCTTATACAGAATATTAAAAAAAATTTGTTTAAGCAGTTTTGTTCAATAACATATTTTATAATTTTTTATTTATGACTCATAACCGTCAAAATTAGTGAACGACGGTTAAACCCAAAAATAATAGCCACATGTCATGTGCTATGCTAGCCAATAAATAAAAACTTATGGGGTTATATGATTTAGTGTCAAATGAACGATAACACCACATAAGAAAACAATAGAATAATTGATATCAGAACTGGTCAAACATCGTCATATTGGACATTGACCTGTACAATTGGCTTAGAATCACTAATACATGCTAAATATCCTCAAATAATAATGGGCTTCAATGATAAGCGCGATTTATATCAGCCTGAAACACATCCAGTTGTCCACTGTTTCTTGATCGCAAGCCCAAACGCTTATTGGTCCTTTTCACTGTTTACTATGATATATATCTCCTTAATATAATAATTAAACTATAATTTCTAACGGTTCATAAGGATTAACGAATTAAATACAAAAAATTGGTTAAATAGTCAACGTCTGGTGTGTCTATTTCAAAATAGTCAATCGTTTTGGTTAATTTTAATCAATGGAACTATTGTTTACGTGGCATACATAATTAACAGAATAACTTTACATTTTTGCCCTTTTTTATTTTGCGAACTTTTAAAAAATCGGGGCGAATTCGTCCTAAAATTAACGTTAAACTTTAACAGAATTATTTACCAAAAAATTATTAAACATTGGCCATTTTGAAATATGACTGTTTTTAAAAGATTATACTACTAAATAACTCATTTAAATAAGTGGAGTTGTCTTTGTGCTTTTATATTTTTCTCTCGACATTCGTGTCTCCGCTCTAATTATCGTGAACATCTGTTTCTCTAGTCGAAAAGCTCATCAAAGCCGAATCTTTTTCTCAAATTCACATACGAGAGAGAAAAGAGGTGAATGTAAATATGAAGAAAAAATATAAAAGAGTCCGAAGGAGACTTCCAATTGATCATGCTCGACGAAGCCGGCCAGGCCAACACAAGGAATCAATTAAGTAAACAAACTTACTCGTTCTGCCGACAAAAGTTTACTCAGTCTCATCTTCATTTGAGTAATTGATATTGTTAATGAATGTTTACGCGTTCGATGATATATCTAATTTGGAATTCTTTTTTGAAATATTTAGTTGTCTCTTATCATCTTGATAAGAAAATCTTTTTTTTTTTTTTGCAATAAAAGACATCTACATGACGATCAGTTTAAAAAAAAATCGAAAAGTCAAATATGTCGATTAAATCTATATTTAAAATATATAATTAATGTTATAATCAAGTTTTCATGATACACCGAACAATATAATATCGAACTTTGTCATAACATTTTTTGACTAGATTTATACTTAATAAGTATAAGTAAAATAATTATATTTTAAAAAAATCAGAAGCATGTATATGTCGATCAGTTAAAAATCAATCGAAAAGTTGTGACCGTACTTTCATAATATGTCGAACAACATAATACCGAACATGTCATACCATTCCGAATATATTTATATTTAAAAATTATAAATGGAAGAATTATACTTTTGGAAAATCATAAGCAATTGTACACGTCGATCAGTTTAAAAGCAATTGAAAAGTTGAATATGCAGATTAGATATCTATACTTATAAAATATAATGTGCTATGGCCATATTTTTATGATATGACGAGCATCATAATACTTAATAGGTCAAAACATGTCGAATAACTTTATTGTTAAAAAATATAAGTAGAAGAATTTTATTTTTTTTGCAATCGAAAGCCTGTACATGCGAATTAACTTCAGAGAAATTAAAAAGTTATACATGCAGATTAGAAATATAATCAGTGTTATAATCATATTTCATAATACGCCGAACAACATAATACTAAATAAGTCATAAGAGCAACTCCAACCCTACTGTAAAACACCCAAATGCAGTAGGGTATTTTCTCCATCCCCACTGCATAATACACTCCAAATGGAGTTTGCTACAGTATTACGCCATATTTGGCGTGGCACTGTTTACGACTGCATTTTTTTAAAGTCCTTTTACAATTATATATCAAAACTATTAATTATATTTTTAACAATTATACCATGTTTATATTGATTTGTAATATACATATTTGTAAAGTTATATTATGTTTGCATTAATTTATATTTCACATTTGTAAAATTATATGATGTTTAAAAAAGTATAAATTTATCATATTAAATATTTAAAATACCACAAATACTTTTATAATATTAATACCGAAAGAAAATAACATTAATATGAAAGTCGAAATAAAACATTATTTTATGGAGCGATAATTTGTTTAAATAAGTGATAATTGAAAGATAGTAAGTAAATATAAGGGTATAAAAATAAATAAAAGAAGTTGAATATAAAATTAATATATCAATTTGGTGTAAAAAATGGAGTGGGAATAGAGACGAGGTAGTGTTTGATGTGATATTTACTGCAAAAATGGAGTAAAAAATTATATAATGAGATGATGATGATCTAACATGCTGAAATAACTTTACACTTAAAAAATATAATTACAAGAATTATACTTTTTAGTAATTGACAATGACGCTTTTCCTCATTCTGACATAACTTTGGCGTTATTAGGCCATCTCCAAGGGTCCTCCAAAACACCAAATTTGGTGCAACTTTTGCTCCAACCCCACTCAAAAGTAGCACCAAATTTGGTGTTGTGAACAGTGCCACGCTATATTTGGCGTGGCACTGTTCACACGCCAAATTTTTTTATAAAAAAAAAATATATATTTTATACCTATAAATACTTAAAAAAATATATATTAATAAAAAGAATTTAAAAAGTAATAATATAATAATGATGAATAGTTTTTTGGTGTTAAATTTGGTGTTATGATTGGAGATGAAAAAAATTTAACACCAAATTTGATGTTCATGGTTGGAGATGGCCTTACCACGCAATACCGCAACATTTTAATCCTTTGTCTCACATTATTGTTTCCGCTGTAATCTAAGATATATATATATATATATATATATATATATATATATATATATATTAATATATATAATATATATTCATAATTAAATGGAGACTAGTTAATTAAATGGAGACTTATACGCGGAGACGGCAGAAGAATAGTTCTATAATATTTGTTATTATCTTATTAACTCCACCGAACTCATAACATAATATATATATATAACTAATATATATACATATATATATATATATATATGTATATGTCACACTCTTTGAAACAGTATTTATAAAGATATTCAATAATATTCATCCAACGAAATCTCTATATCATTTATATGTCCCACGTGCAAAACGTTTTCTCCTAATATATATATATATATATATATATAACATAAAACTAATTAATATTATTTGATTTCAATAAAAAATATAATATAGTGCTATTTTTATTTTGGGGTTTCGTAGTTTATGTCATAGTGGCATTCATATTTTATTATTATGGTAAGGGAGATTAGTTCAAATCGGCTACTTCCCAAATTTTCTAAATATAAATTAAATATATTTAGTCACATGTGAAATTTGGGAAAATAAAATGAATTGAATGCGACATTTTTGGACAAACAGTTAAGTACAACTAAATAACTGTTCATCACGTCTAAATGCACAATTAAAAAATGTTAAATTTTAGTTTAAAAATAACATAATGTTATTATTTAGGGTTTCATAAGTTCGGTGAACATCTTGTATGGAGACAACTTTCGATAAAATGAGTCTCAAAATTGATCATCTTACTTAAAGCCCCACTCAACTTTAAAGTTTCAAAGGCGAGAGAGTTCTTCCTATATGAATCATCTCGTTACGCCTGATCGTGGGCGAGAAAAGCGAATTTAGTAACCATCAACCCTAAAATGTGTATTGGTTCAAAAGTCTTCAACTTTTAACACAATTATCGTATGTCTCACTTTTCATCAGTTAGAACTTAGAAGTAATTAATAAGGTAAGTAATATTGTTAACTGTCAAGTTCCGGACAAAAATCTGGAGTCAGAATGATGAAGGCGATCAAAGATTAACAAGGAGCTGCTATTTAGATTATGTAAAAAAATAGTCGAGAAAAATGTGGCCACACAAGTAATGATGATTGCATAATTGCCAGATCTAGATCCTTGGCTTCTCGACAAATGCTATGTTGGACCCGACGACGAGACAAAATAGGTGGTTCCGGACCAAGCGCAACTGAATAATTACAAGTCGTTAAAAATTTCCACATCGAGCCATGCTAAAAGACCCGTTGTGGGAGGCTGGCTTTCGTGAAACATTCTCCGCGGAAAAGCTTTAATCTCATTGCTGCATGAGCGTATACCACAACACATTGATTTTAAACATGTTGTGTGAGGCGCAACATACAAAAGATTCTATCAGCGGCGATGTTATCTTCTTGCTCCGTCAAAGATACAAACATCATATGTGATTCTCACCGCGGCACAGTTTGCACATAATCAATATCCAAATCAAATTCAAACAAATATTCAAATCATGTTCACAAAACCTATTCACAAAATCTAAATCCAATTCAAACATTCAATATCAAAATAGTTGATTATATATCCAAATCCATAAAAACTAAACTAATCATCGAATTCAATAAGTGATTCTACGTAATATACTCACTCACCACATACTTTCTCTAGGAGCCACATTCGGTATTACCAACTTGTCTTAGGAGCCGAAGTGCACTTGATAAATGTTGATTGATACTTGTTTTAAGCTTTGTAGTGCACAAATTTGAAGTTTGAAAAAAACTCTATAACACTTCGTACGATCAATAAATGAGCAATAGAACAAATACTTACAAAAATCAAAATATTACCTTCTTATCAACTTTGTTAAATAGTTTGCCATTTTGTTTGTCATCTGATCAATGAAGAAGGATTAATCTTTCCAAAGATCCCGGACAACAAACATCCAATAATGTTCTAAATTATATGGTATAAAAACAAGAGTTTGGTATAAAAGTTTTAGTTTAGTTTTACTTTGTGATTTTGAATATATATGATCTCGTATGAATTTTGAATGTATATGATTTCTGATGAATTCTGGATGTAATTTAGATTACTGGAGCATCTTAAAGTCATTCCGTAGGTATTATATGATTTTATGGGTTTATTCAGTATATTTTGAGGAAAAATTACACACTGGACAATGGCGTTGCAATGCTACTTAAAAAAATGAAATGTTTCCACAATGGAACTCTGCGTTGCGGTCGTGACATATTTTCGCTGCAGCGCCAAGAATTTCAAAATTTTAAAATTTGAAATAGACATGTGTGTTGTGGAAAATATGAACATTGTAGTAGTGGTTTGGGATTTAATTGAGTGGGCGCTAAATTAGATTCGGCAAGGACCCTTGATAAGAGGATGGAAAGAAAGTCCGCCGAGCACACGCAACAATGAACGATTGACAACGATTGTCAGGAACACTGAAAAGATAAGAGTCTGAAACCATTGGAAGAAGAGTTTGAACTACTTTTTTTTCTTTCTTCAGAATTATTTGACTGTGATAAAGCGGTGGATCCACAGAAAAAAGGAGGACAAGAAGGAAGAATGGGGTGAAACACTTTTCTGAAAATATATGTTAAAAGATTAATTTTGTATAAAAAAAAAATCGACCTGAATATTATTCATACTTATTAATTTCGTTGAAATATTGTTTTACTATTTTTCCGGCGTCAACAACAACACCTATATAAATATCTATATTTATCCATACTTTTGTATGGTCAGTAATTTATTTTTTGATTAAACTGTTTAAGTTTGTCGGTTTGGACACATTTCTCGGTTTTTTTGTTTTTTTCTTTTACGGGTAAATTGATGTCATTTTAAAAAGAAATCTCTCTCTCTCTCTCTGAGTCTCGTCCATGAATCCCTCCCGTCTCTTTAATTTTAGAGTGTCCACTAATATATATGAAATCATTAAGATTGGTTTCAAGCCGCCATGCAATCAAGGGATAAGTAGGTCCAAAGGGTAGTTGGATTCTTAATAGTAAGCAGCCAATGAAGCACTCCAAGATTCCATGCAGTAGCGAAGCCTTTACAGTAAAACCGTGGGGGTGGTAAAATGGTAATAAGCCACACAGTAATTCCTCTTGTATTTATATAGATGGATTGGAGACGTTAAGAAAGAACAACAAAAGCGAAGAGAGTAAAAGAAATCAAAGGCTCAAGAATGAAGATGATGTTGGCTGTGGCGATGGTGGGAATAATAACAATGGGATCATGGGTTTCACCGGCGAGTTCCGCTCGCGGCTACGCGTTTGTTCCGGTTCCGAACCAGTGCAGAGAGGAGGGATGGTGGTGCACCGCAACTGAGCTCAAGTTTTGCTGCACCGGGCTCTACTGCGACGGCCCCGGAATCGGCGGCACCTGCAAACCCACCGAGCACTGCCTTCCTCAAGGCACTGGCTGCAACTTCGGAACCAATTTTTGTTGCTTCCCAAATATCTGCTCTTCCTTCGATGGAAGTGGAAGGTGTGTACCCCGCAAACATCTTGAACTGCCGTCGTCGTCTGCGTAATAATCTCCTTCTACGGAAGACATCCCATATACTAGTATCACCAATAAATGTGGGATCTCTTTCGTACGTACTGTGGTCTGTTTTATTTTCTTTGTTTGTTTGTTTTTAAAGTTTGTGAAGGAGAGTTAAGTGAGCAGTCTTGGGTTTGGTAAGAGCTTCTTATTATCGGTTGTATCACAAGCCCTAAATAATAAGAACTGGTCGCTTCTTCTTCTTATTTTCTCTCTAGTTACGTTTTTTACTCTCTCGTCATAACATTCAAGCGGACTTTTCATGAAATAACGTCCTTCATCAATAATATTATGAGAGAGCGCCATGAAACTAAGCATGCTTTTCTGCTTCTAAACACAAAGGAATATAGCACACATGATACGAGTACAGATTCACATCTAACTACACATCAGCAAGATTGGCGTATCGGACGACCGTGGTGAGGATGACTTAATGATGGGAATATGATTAGGACGAAAGGTGTAGACACCGTTGATATATAAGCTCGCATTACGTGAGCGTAGAGAAAGTGTTATGATCCTGACAAATCAACAAGACCAGAATTAATATAACATCATTATCCAAACCTAATCAGGAAACTTGATATTTTCCTTATCTCCGCGACGTCAAGACGAGTTGCAGTACAATCCGAACGGTGGGAACGGGTTTTTGGAATTAATATATATATATATATATATATATATAATGAAGAGGAGTTCATTTGTAAATTTTAAAGGTAAAAAATGAGAAAATAAATTAATTTGGGTAAAAATATAAATGAATAATTTTAGAGAGTTTAAGCCTATGATGAGGTTGAACTGAATCGGTACTGTACTGCATATATGTATAATTGTGTTTGGATAGCAAAAACTAACAAGGCTTATCCGAGTTTTGGTCAAACATATCATAGGTTTCACCTAATAAGATTAAAGTGTAACCACGCTGATTATGTAAATCTTCACTCATACTTTTGTATGGTCAGGAATTTAAGTTGAACGTATTTGATTCACTTTTTTTTAAGTTTTTTTGGTTTGGACTATAAGCATAACTTATATAATTTTAATTGTTACGATCTTAGAATTAGAATTAGATGATTTTCACAATACATTAGGGGATTAGAAATACCTACATTGATCCATAACGAGAGCAACGCGGTGGTGGAATCACCGGAATTGATTTTTCTCTCTTGACTTTTTAGACTTCAGTACTTTCAATTAACGGTATAAGAAAACAACATAATGGATTGAGAGATAATCAATCTCTAAGGTTACCTTCACATAGACTCACCATTAGGATATATTAAAAAAACTATCTTTTATTTATTAACCAATAAAAAATTATCTTATTTATTATCAAACTCTAATAGTCTAATAATGGGGCTTTAGGAAATACGCCATGAACACCTTTCTCATTATAGAAAAAGTTTTACTTTTTATTAAGGGTAAATTGATATCATGTTTTAAAAAACTATAATGTAACAATGTCGACTATATATAATTAGACTTTAAACCAACTGAAAACCCTAAAAGTGTTACAGTTATATTTTCCCTAGCAATTTGAAATTATAGAAATGGTTTCAGATATAAATCTAGGGCAGATAACTGAAATAGAATATGCAATGGTAGGAGTATCAGTCAAATAATTGATGGACACAGAAAGGGTCCGCGAAGTTAATAGGGAGTGTCTTGTAATAGACACACATACGTAAGTGTTTTGTGAAGAAAAAGACAAAAATGGGGATTCGTAATTAAGATATTGATGGGCAAGTGGCTGGGGTCTGACAGATGGTTATCAAGGGCGTACTACGCGATCAATGTAGTAATCAATGCAGTCAATCCAAATCCAATGTATGCACTTACTAGGAGGCATTACCGTGTGTAATGAACAGATGGTTCTTATAATTATTTGCCATTATTTCTAGATCTATATAATTATTTCGAAATCGTGACTTTACTTTTATTTGAGTAAGAGTTAGTTATTTATCACTAGACTCTTGTACTTTGATATATATTAGCTAATTTGTAGACATGTATTGACAAAGGCGGCTGTACTTTTTTTTTAAGCAAGAGTATCTTTCTTACCGACACCTCTACTCAACCTCGCATGAAAACTCCTAATGGAGAGATGGAACATAGAGAAGAAAGAATGAAAGAGATAACTAAGCATGGTGGTCTATGAGAGAGGGGCGAGCACTATAACAAATATGAATTTATGATGCTGGTTACTTTTAGATACGACACTATCGCATCTAAGAGTTATATATAATTGACTTTCAGACGTAATAAGTTGCATAGAATGAAGACACACGGACCAAAACAAATTTCAACAATTTTGAAACTGTTAAATGTGATATTGTCGGATTGAAAAGTCCTAATTGACAAATAGAGTAAAAAAATGGAGTAGCGTGGCGATTAGTATCGCTTTAAAGTAAACAAAATTGAGAACTGGTCCTAATTTTGCTTATAAAATAACTCACGTTAGTTTATTGTATAATAAAATATTAGCAAAATAAAATAAATTTTGTTGGTAGGTTAGAAATAACATGTCACGTTAAATTAAAAAACTGCTTATTTTTTTGGTATTATTTAATAGTGATAAGTCGCTCCATATTTTTTATATTTTTTGTAGGAGTAATTTTTGTAGAATTTGTTCCTCGTTAATTTTTAAACATTGCAAGTTTTATTTTAATATATATGTATTTTTTTTTTTTTGTCAAAAATATATTAATATTTTAACTTATTTATTAGCATTTCAAAGTCAATGCTGTAATTACCAGCATTTGTCGAGTTCCTCTTAAAGATCAGTGGTGGTAGTACTACTAGTCAATAACGCATGGCCCTGGGTAATGGTTCAATGGAGTTCATAAAACTTCCTACATTAACGGCAGCATTGAAGGGCCAAAAAAATAGAAAAATAAAAGTATCCGAGCATGCAAACGCTTATATTATTGAAATTTTGTTAGCTGGTCAGTCACATGCCACACAAAAATATTCTAATAGAGTTGTAGCACTTGAATAAGAGAATAGGAGACAACAATAAAAACGAGTACGGGATAATGGCTCCATTTGGTAACACTTTGTGTTTTTAAAAAAAGTTTTTAAAAATTGTTTAATTTAGGTTTTTGTAAAAGTAAAAGCTGATTTAGCGTTTTGTAAAATAACCAAAATTATAAAAAAGACTAAAATAACCTTAGAGATAAATATTTAAATAATTATTATTATTTTGGTGTTTAATTTATATGTACATATTAATGTTGATATAGTATTAAAAATTCGACCGGTAGACTAACAAAATGAAATTTCATATTTAAATATAATTTATTTTATTAACAAACATATAAACTATTAATTTGTCGATTCTATTAAACTCGCAGCAATCTCATTTCTTAAGTTATCCAAACAACTTGTACAAATCCTACGTTTTTCATATTGATCTCTAATTTATTAAAAGATTTGTTATTCAATAAAATTTGTCACCAACAAATTTATAGGGAACTTATTGTTATTTGAACAAGTAAAAGTTATGTCTGATCCGAGTGGGAATAACATTTCTCTTCTGCATGTCCATGAAGTTTTTAAAAATCCAAACATCTCAAAGATAGAGAGGTAGGAATTTATCGAACGAACAACACTCCTTTGTAAACGTCAGGAGTCCATTGATAAGAAGGGGTTAGGGAAAGCTTGAACTAAATTCCTACATTGATAAATATCAGCGCAATTGAAATTCGTGGAGAGTTCATTTGTGTATTGCTAAGACTATTCACTATTTCTTGAAGTTCGATCTCGTCCCCGGATGAACCATATAGCCAAGAGAAATTAACCATGAACCAAAATTGATAGTAGAGACTAAGTCCCACATTGAAAGTATAGTAGAAGACTACAAGCACTTAAACTATATATATAGGAATTGAATGTTGCACTTTCAAAATCGGATCGTCACCATCCTCGGTTCTCAAACTCGAAAATCTTGATCGACGGAGTCAAAGACGCCGACGATCTTCTTCATGGCCACCATCTCGTTGGTCTCATAGTTCGTGGAAGAGCAAATGACACCGCATGTGATAATCAACACCGGTGTTGAAACAAGATATCATTGTGATAGAAAACGAATGTTGAACGAAGTTGAAGATCGAAAGCCTAGGAGGATATATATATATATATATATACACGAATGAACTACATAGAGTCTCCTAATTATCGACCCTTGATTTTATAATAGTCTCCTTGGGGTTCAATCCAGCGATGAGGATCACCACCATTGAGGCTCTCCTGCATCCTTACTTTCGAGACATCCACGACCTGAAGCAGGACCTACCGCCACCAATCTCGGACGAACTCGATGACGAAGAAGACGTTAGAGTCATCGGGGATTTGATACGGCGTGAGATTCTTCGTTTCCACCCTCATGATGCTCCTTAGCTCGCCTGTTTATTTATTTTGTTTTCTAATTTTATTTTCTTGACACAATATTTTAGCTTTAGGTTTAGAAGAGAGAAATTGTTTTTATGGTATGTAATAATTGAGCAAGAACACAATAACCAAAGCAATAATTTCATAAAGAACTGACGACGAAAAAGACCCAACAAGGATCAGCCATTAATTTCATGTGAAGCCCACCCTCTTCGGGGCAGCGTTCCCGTGAAGCTCACCCAAGCCAAACCCAGAGAGATAGCAGCAAATGAGAAAAACCACTTTTATATATATATTGTCAGAAGAGAGATACCAGCAACAAAATCACAATCAAAGCCCATCGTCTTCTAGACGGAGATACTCTCCGATATCGGCCTGGTGGTGGACGATGATGGCATTGGGGTCGAGCTTGCGACAGTCCTGCGTGGACCTGGCGGCGACCCCGAAGCCGAGGGGGAGGTCAGCCATGGAGAAGACGACGACCCCGTCCCCGGGGTTCATGCTCTCGGTGATCCTGCCCAGGCCTCCCTTCAGGACGTGGTTGCCGTACAGGAACGACATCTCGGAGGTGGGCTTGAGCCACACCTTGTGCTTGGCGTGGGGGGCGAGCAGGCCCAGGGCCTGCACGGTGAGGTGGAAGCTGCCCTTGTGGGTGAACTTGCCGACGCAGGCCCCGAGGCCGACGAGCTTCTCGCGCCCCACGTTCGTGGCGCGCTTCACGATCGACTCCGCCACGTAGTACACCCGGTTCTTGTTCAGCCGGAAGCAGTACCGCCCCGGGTCCGAGTCCGGCCCCTCGTGCGCCGGATTCTCCACGATGCTCTTCAGGTTGTTCCCCGTGAACTTGAACAGCTTCTCGAACACCGCCGTCGTCTCCGTCTCGTCCAGTGGCCTCATCTTCTTCTTCTTCTTCTTCTTCTTCTACCTGAATCAACTCAATTCAACTCAGCTTTCTTTTTCCCCCAAAACCCCTAAAGTCGATATGCAGGTTGGAAACTACAACAGGTCGATTTAAATATGTTTTTTACTTTATTTTCTGTGGAATATGAAGCTGAGTGTAATAATACTAGTTAGCTTAACTCGGCTTTCTTTTTTCACCAAAACCCCTCAAATCGAAATACACGAACTAAAACCAGCCAACTCACTAAATAGCTATGAAAACTGCAAGAACTCGTTTTAAATATGTTTTTATTTTATTTTCTGTGGATAGATAAATAGGAAGAGAGTGTAATAATCTTGATTAGCTAACAATGGAAGTTATGGTCGTTTTGGTAACTATAATAACTACCTAGCATTACAGACAAGAACAGAATATCTTCAAATCATCGCTTCCATGGCCACTAAATTCTCTTTTTCCCTTTTTTTTCATTTCATCTTCAAAAATTTCATATTCATTACAATACAACATCGCCGCACATAATCTAACACTATCACAGTTCACATCAAACAAACTAAACTTCCAAAACTTTTATACCAGAGATTCAATCCCAGAAAAAAAAAAAAAAAAGTTTATTTCTTTTTTTTTCTTGCTCAACATCAAACACTGTACTTGCAATATGGACGCTGGACCTGGCAGAGCTTGATTCGAGTCTCCCAAACCCGGAATTAAAACGATTTCAGATCATAAACTAACGACACCTCAAGTACATATTTTCGCAATGAAATAGGGGATTCAAGCCATGCTAATCCAGGCGGGAACAGAATTAAAAAACTGAAACTAAGAGTTGGATCATCACCTGGTGGCCGTGACGATGAGACGGTTGGTGAAGGCGCGAGTAATTGGGAGCGACGGCTAGAGGGTTTTTCTACCCCCTTTTACTAGGGTTTATGATTTCTTTATGAAAATCGATCGATTTATAAAACATTATGTTTCTTTTTAACCATGTATAAAATAATCCATTGTATGTATACACACACATAGATACTATATTATTTTTCGTTATGATACAATTTTCAAATCAATTATTATAATTTTATGTGGGAAAAAATAGCATACGAATTTTATTTTCTAGACAAAAAAAATATACTATAGACCCACTATGGAAATTATGTGAAATTAGACTTTGTATTTAATTTTAGCCAAAATAAGACTTCCAATTTAAATAAAGAGGAATTGTTATATCTACCCATCTTAAATGTTGCAATTTTTGTTGGTTCGTCCTTTTTGTTTCTTTGAAAATAGCTATTCAAGATGAACGTGGTAAAATTTAATTATTTGAGTGTACAATTATGTCTTTTATTATTTTGAATTATTTATTTTAATTTTTTTTTAAATTAAAAAATTAATGGATTTCAAATTTAAATTTCCAATTGATTACATTGATTGAATTATAATATGAAAATAGTTACAATAATCATTGTTTTCAAATTTTTGGTAATCCATTTATTTCGGTGAAGTTTCAGTTTTATATGAGGAGATAGAACATTAATTGATTTATATTTTCATGTTGAATTAATTGAATTATATACATACGCTTAAATCTATTCCGTTAAGTTCAAATTTGTATTTCGAAAGAGATTTTTAATTGAAATTTAAAATTGGTTACAAATTAAACTTCGATCATTTTCATAATTCAAAATTTTTGCTTACTCTGATTTATTTCTTGTTATAGCAGGAGAAAGATATTGTTTCTAATTAGCTTTGTTTATAATATGAAATTATATCGGTCACTAATCATACGTTTTAATTGTTTTATGTTGTTGCTTAGTTTGGACTTTGGAGGATCTACTTCTTTTTGTGTTTTTGACGCATTGTTATTAGTTTTAATCTTGTAGCCAACATTATAACTTTTTGTAAATTTTGATATGTTTCATAATTCGGTTTCTTCTTTCATGAATTTCGTTTCCTGAAGTGTTGTAGCGTATTTATTTTGGTTAATTTTTACTTTTTTGTGTGTTTAACACATTATTTTAGTTTTATAATACAAATGTAATCAACGTCGTTAATTGTTGTTAATAATTCTTTTTAAACTCTTGACACTTCTTATTCAATCTGTTGGTGTTTGTCAATTGTTTACCATAAAGATTCATCAGATATTTTATTTTCTACTTTATTTTAAACACTGTTATTAATTTTGATTTTTTAATAAATAATATTTTAGTCTCTATTTTCTTTTTTATTAATGACAATACAAAAAAATTGTTAAAACATTGACTTTGTGGCAGTTATTATGTTTCATTTGGTTATTATACTCAATTGTCCTTAAATAAACTCAAATTATATTGTTAATTTTTTTCCAGCGAATTCCATTCCGATGGACTCCAATGAAATATGATAACTTGAGAGTAAAAAACATAATTTTTTTTTGAACAACTTTACCTGTTTTCTAAAGATTATGATGAAAGATGATAACTTCCGATTACCACCGGGGGGAAAAAAATTATTCCAACATATGTCGATGAAATATGATGGCTTCTGATACAAAAAAAAAAATTGAAGGAAAAAAAATCGGCAAACTCCGCCGTATTTCTATGATTTTCCATGAAATTTGATAATTTATGATGATTTTATTTTCTCTTAAAAATATTTGAGTTCGAAATTCGATTAAAAGTTCAATCTCAAATATTATAGTCATAAAAGTGTGTAAGTTTGATATTTAACAAATTATTGAAATTACAAAATGCAATTTCTATATGATTATAACAAAATGAGTCATAAACTAACAGAAGCAAAATATGCGTCAAATCGATAGCCCTTCAATCTTAGACTAGTGTATCTCGTGTTCAAATTTTGGAGACCAGATATAATTCTCTTTTTTAAGCATATATGTCAAATAAAACAATAAAAATAACGAGAATAAAATAATAACTAAGAAACAAAAACTTATTGCTAAATGATAAATAAATTATTTCTCAGCTAGTAACCCTTAATAATAGCGCCATGATCTCGCAAAAATAGTCGCAATTTAAACGTTCATATAAACATTTTATAAAGTTATTTTATCCCTTTTAACTTAATCCAAGTTTATAGAAATTTCCATCCATTTCTATTTTTTTTTCTAAGTAGTCTCCTTTGTATATTTACAAATAATGGTAAAAAAAATTATTATAATAGTGATTTAAAATTTTGTGGAGTTCGTTTTTTTTTCTAGCGATATGATGTATATATTTAAACATATCTAAAATTTTTAGTATAATATTTAATGATAATTTCATAATTAAGTTTTTTTTACGAGGTGATCATATACATCAAACATGTTTACATCAATTTCAATTTGTTTGACTTAGTAATATGGGGGTAGTCCTTCCATTCTCAAGAGCACTCAAATCCTTGCCATTGATAGCTTTGAGGAAAGTTGCAACCATTGTCTTCCACTAGACAAGTTATGTCCTTCCAGCAATGGAGGATGGTCAATACTTTGCTCTCCCTTCATCTTCATCTTACCAACACATGTTAGTAGACAAAACTGATCAGATAATGTGATACGAGTGAGTGGCCCGCTCTGATACCAATTCACACGCGATTTTGGTGGTTGTTCAACTAGTTTGTTTGGAACAACTGATTGATATTAAGTCGTTTTAATCAAAACGATAAATACCCAAACAATCAACCATAAACTGATAAAGACACACGAGAAGAGAAGTGTTACGCCATAGTGAAATTAATCTACCATAATATATCGTTGAAAGAATATAAATATTAAATTTGAGAAAATTCACTTTTTTGTAAAAATCTTCATTTTTTTACTTAGATTTGTAATTTGATCTTTGTACTTCGTCCAATCTTCTCTCGAAAATTATTAAGCATGTCCAAATGCGAACACATCCACTTACAAAATCTGATAAAAGTGATCTAGAATTGCAACCACCAAGAACTAGTTGTAGTTGTCGATGAAGATCCTAAGAGTAGAGACGCTAATGTATAAGACGGTGTGTATCTAACAAAAGATCAGAGTTGACTTGAGTCGACACACAATGATCTTTATCAAGTCAAGTCTCAAATTCTCTGCCATCCCTTCTGAATACACACTAGTCTAGAAGCAAATGAGGTGTTGAGAGCCTAATTAAGTGGTGTCTCAAAAAGAAAGGTAAAGTGTAAAATTAAGTTAAGAAAACTTATCTCAATGATATAATTAGGCTCAATTGTGTTAATCTTGTTGCTTTCGTGCATATAGCTACATATTCGTTAAAATAAAACATGCTTATTATTAAATTACATATTCATTAAGTTAATAGTTTCCGTTTGATACATGTTTATTAGAATCATGCAAAGTTAATAGTTTCTACTTTCTACCAAGCTCTTGGAATATGATAACATCATTGCGTAATTAACTCAATATTTCTTCTTTTTCTTTGGCCAAAGGAAGCATATATGTTATGCAGTGGACAAAATAGCATCCTAAAAATGGGGAGCAATAAGAAGGTGAGGGCGGGCATAAGATTGGCCCCATTACCATATGCATATATATGGTCACTTCAACAATGCATATATATATATATATATATATATATATATATATATATATGTATATTGAGCCAAAGTCAAATAAATTATTGGGTTCCTTTCGAAAGTCGGATAAATTATTGCTAGTGATGGTGTTATTTTATTATTATTTTTATTTACCTTAGTGCTTCTTGAATATAAGCAAAAAAAAAAAAAATCACCTAATATAAAATAGACTTGCAACTTTTTTGAAAGAATTTGTTCACTTTCGAAGGATGATGGTATATTATAAACGAAAAAAACAGAAAAAGGAAACATTAAATTAAGAATATAAATATATATAGTAGTGTATCTCCATGTAAGGCCACCACACCACCACTGGCAATTAAGATGGTAATTAATTGGCTTAGCTTTAGAATTCGTTGATTGTATTTGTTGAGAGAGAGAGAGAGGTGGGAAGTGGAAAGATGACGTAGACGCATCTACATGAGCTGGTCCGAAAGAGTAAAAATGAGTGGCTAATGGCTTAGATTCTCTTAACAAATGCTAAGATTCCGAATCAATTTATATCTACAACTTGGCCATGACCACCTCTTTCTTTTTGCATCTTCCTCTACTATAAATCACCCCACTTGTCCTTATGGTCCACGTTTCGTGTTTAAGGTTTATACTCATATTTATATTTTTTAATTTTAATGTATCAAACGTTACCTTAGTTTTGTGTAAATACCCAATACAAGTGGTTTACGAAAAATTTTAGATTATTTTGGCCCTTTTATTTGAACTAATTAAATAAATTATTGACACAAAATGATGATAATATTTCCGTAAATAATTTATAGTGGCTATTTACACAAAATTAACGTAACATAAATATATTGAAATTGGTAAACATAAACATGGGTATAGAGCTAATTTTTTGTTTTATTAATCTCAGTCTCTCTCGCTCTCTTGTAGAAAATAATTGAAAAACAAATAATTGGGCAAATGATCAACGTTTGGCATATGAATTTCGAAATGTCTAACGTTTGGTAAAACTGTGGTACATGACCTTATTGTTTACGTAGCACAATTATTAACAGCATAACTTTACAATTTCACCCTTATTATTTCGATTGTAAATGGTCTTCATAATCTGGTAAAACATTTTTATTGAGTCATTTACCTAATTTTCGTCAATCGTTGGACATTTCAAAATTTCAACATGTTTATAAGGCTATACTGCTAAGTAACAAAAAAAAAAAAAAACAATTATCATGTCACTCAAATCGTTGGTTTAATTAATTGTTTGATTAATAGGTTTAGGTGGATTCAACCCATACATTACATATATAAAACTTCAACCTTAAAAACATAATGTCCGTATATATCAGAATGATTTAAAAAATTGCTGCAAGATTTAATTTGTAATTTAACAGCTTATTAAAGTTGGCCTGCCAAAAACAATATCCGTTGACTGTTTTTCGCAGTGTACGTGCATGTATCTGCTACGTATTCTTAAAACTATTTTTCCTTGCTCGTTATACCATCAAAAACAGGGGTAGAAAACTACATAATAATCGAATAAAAGCATGTGAAATATTTTCTGTATAAACTAGCTCAAAAGTTTGAGAGAGAGAGTAAGCAATGATTTTATTCGAATTATAGGATAAATAATATAGGATAAACAAGCATGTGGTCCGGATTCTCATGGAAAGATAAAGCAAGCCTTTATAGGGGATAGCGAAATTTTGCTAAGCCTGCTTGAAAACTGAAAATTAAATACAAAGATATCCCATGAATTATTTGTAGGTTGGAATTAGATTCCACTGTACGTTGTGCCAAAAGGATCGTTTGCCAATATATATATATATATATATATATATATATATATATATATATATATATATATATATATATTTTTTTTTTTTTTTGCTGAAGTGATTTTATGTTTTATGGAATCTGAAGCTGAATAATGTCAACCGATATTATTCGTATGAAATGTATGACTATATAGTGTAGCTATATATCTACGACTTCCTTTCCATCATTTAGTTTAGTAGTCAAAGGAATTTGAAAATAAATTAACGTTCCGTAAAATTAATGTAAACGACCATCACACTTACATCATAATATTATTTTCAAAATTTATTGCCGATCCCTCTTTTTCAATTTTTTGGTTTTATTGTATATATGTTGTTAACAAAGACTGATTTACAATTATTTTTTTAATTAGTCGGTTATTATTTTGGACGAAAATTGTTTTTGGACTAAAATTATCTTTAAAAATATGTAAATTAAATGACAGCCATTTACAAAAATATTAACCAATACTTTACTATTTCTAAAAACAACACGCATATGATTATTATCAATATAACTCATTGTTTTATTATATTATTTTTGCTAGATGAGCTCATCTACACAGTTTACAGCCGTACAATTAGGTTTATTTGGAATATAACGAACTTCATGAGTATACAGAAAATGCAAGTGTAATTTTATATTACAAGTCTAAGTATTAATACTCGTTTGGTTATAACTAAACGTAGGCAAGTGATTATCGCCTAAACAAAAATTTAGTTCCAGTATGCCAAAAAAACGAAATCGAGGTTCTGCTACAATTGATTTTTTTCGATTTTAATAAAAATTGCTCTAAATAATCAAATGAAACATTGATATTATTATTTCCCCATTCTTCTTTTTTTTGGGTAATATATACGAGTTTATTTTGGTTAATGCCTATTAACTAATTTTTTACAAACGTTGTCTATATGACAATTAATATGTTTCAAATTACTATATTATTAGTTATCCCTTTGTTTTAATTATGTGGATAGTTGAATAGTGTCATAATGAAACTCTAATCCGGTTCCATTATTTGTTTTGGATATAACGTTTACAGCTTTTTAATGAATCAGTTCTGAAACCAAAGTTTAGTCCAATTTTAGCAAGAACTCCGACAATTTACAAAACAGAACATTCTACTTCATATCATAACAAATTTCTGGTAACTATGTCCACTTACCCATGTTTATGTCAAATCTTCTTAAGCCGTAGACGTCTATTTTGTTTATTCTTTATTGTGATAGTAAATATATTTTATTAGTGTCTATGTGATGTGGTTAATAATCACCTGAAATTAAGTGGATTAAGAAATAACTTATATTTTATTAATTTTGTAAAAATGGTCAGGTCAAATCATTTATATACACAAAATATCTAAAATAGCCTAAAAAAGTCTCGTATGTTTTTCTTTCAACTGATTATAAGATATAATATTTCAAAATTTGAAAGTAGATTGAGCTCAATATTCGCTTACTCGTTAAAAAAATCAAATTTTGAAAAAAAAAACTATCATATATGTATTTATATACCGCCTGAGATAAAATGGAAAACAAATAATAAAACGTACGAGTTTAATATCATCCAATCAGTTTGACTATTTATAACAAATTAAAGAAAAATTCGTTATTTCTCGTACTTATTTGAATAAATTTTGATATTATATCTTCGAGTAATTATATCTTTATAATGTCCTCGTGTAAATAATAATATTAAGTAGTTTAGACGACACTCTGAGTCTGAGCTGGAAGGTAAATCTGAGGCGTGAAAGAGAGAATTTTAATTTGAAGTATTATTTGATGCTAGCTAAATTTTATTTCCTTGTCGTTATCTAGACTCCAAAACTAACGCTAGATAGTTCTCTAAAAAGTACTTTATATAATAATGTCATTGTGCATATTCGGATTGGAATGTTAACCGTGCATAATCCAACTTCAGTGCACCTATAGAGTAGGTATGTATATGCGATTGCTCTAGTTGATAAAGGATATAATTCTCTATATATTGTTGATGGGCATATTTCATGAGGAAAATATTCATTAGATATCCATGAGGGTAAATGATATATAAATCAACGGTGTCTGTGTTTGGAACATTTTATTCTATGGGCATATATAGTTGAGGAATGCATGATATATTTGGGATATTGGACTATGTTTGGTAAAGTTAGGGAAAAAGAAATAAAGAAAGAAGATCCGAAAGATAGATAATATTAAGCAACCAAGAAGGCAGTAAATTATTCGGATAAAATATAATAGAACTTTTCAGAGCAAATTATTTGCATATTGATATGAATTTTCTTCGTTTAACAATAGTATGTTTCAGATTCAGAGAAAATATAATACATAGTTTAGATGAAGGTCTCGGAATTTTGTTGATCGAGATAAAATATAAAAAATCAATTAAAAAGAAGAAAATAAGACAATGGAAAAATAAAATGCGCGAGGACGAAGTCGAGCTACAAATATAATGAGGAGCAGCGTACACAAATATGAAAATAATAATAATAAATAAATAATAAAACGATAATGTTACACAAGGAATGCGATCATATTTATAGTTCACCGTCTACCGGTTGATGTCGTCTCGACAGGCTGTACGGGTACGGATTAGAATGGTCCATTCGCATTGTTCATCGGAAATCGGGTGTTGTTTTGTCATCAGCGAATTTCCGGTAATACCTCGACTTTCTTCACTAATGCGAGTTGACTTTGTCTAAGCCACATATGTGGGTATTGTCAAAGTGTTAACGAAGGAGGATGGGTCGGGCTTGTCAATTATTACCCTGATGTATTTATAAAATGGAATTGATTACAATTCGGATCAAATCGTTCAATCGGTTGATCACATTCGAACTTTGCACTTAAGACTATATTGAATTGTATCTAAGATATATGAGTTACTGTATATAACAGTCTTATATACGTTTATTATTTTGGATATGGTCAACATTTCGTAAAACTCGTGTAAATTGACATAGTACTTATGTGTATGTCAATTTACGTCGTTAACAAAAAAACATTCGGATAAACTAACAACGTAAATTGACATTACACGTATGCACTATAGTCATTTACACGAGTTTTACGAAACATTGATTATTTCCAAAATTAGTCAGTAAGTCGTCGCCGTTTCGTCGAAATTTTGAAGATATAGCTCCAAATCAACAAAAATAAACTAAGCACACATGTTTTACGAGGAGTTCACTTTTATTGATCTGAGAATAGAAAATGGATTAATAGTAATCCATCCAATAGTATACTTCTTTTATATCCATATACTAGTATGATCCCCATACTTTTTTTCTTCATCACTTTATGAACATCTCAATCCACACACACAAACTGAAGGCGAAGGTACATTTTTGTCCATTCTTTGCAATGCTGAAAGAAGTGGCAAGTACTAAACCTACGACACATGTCTCAGCCAACCATATACGTAACGCTGCCTTATCTAAATCAGAAATCGCAGTGTTTCGTCATTTGTAGCCTTGGCATTCTAATAACACGCGTAAATTTATTCATGATAAGCAGAGAATCGTATTATAAGTAAAATACGTCATGTAGGCTTAGAGAGGAGTAAGTACATGATTTTATTTACCTCTTTATGTTAATATATATATCCATGAGGCATTTCAGCCGATGTCTTCATGATATGTTAAAGTTCAAATATAATTATTTATTATTATGAAAACAAAATAATTTTTAAAATGGATTGATCTATGCTTTTAATGTTTCACCAAATTTTATTCTAATTTTAAATTGGGGACGATAGTTTTTTTTTTTTTTTTAAATATTAAAGCTGTATATGATTTTTTAAATGTTAAAACTGTATTTTGGTCAATTATTATTATTATTAATTTATTGAAATTCTAATAACTTCTATTCCTAATTAAATTTGAAGGTCCTCAAATTATTCGGCGAATCTCTACTCTTATTATTAATATTATCAATTGTCACATAATCGTTGACTAATTTTCATTTATTATAATTATATATTTACTTATATGCAGCTGACATATTATATCTAAAAATCCAATTAAGTTGTGTACAATTGCTATATAATTAATGTTTCGTAAATATTTCATATATAGTCACACGAAATGGTCTAATATACAATTGCTATATAATTAATGTTTTATTTAAAGTGTCATTTCGTTGAAGCTTTATCACGCTATTACTCTAATTGTCCTATTAAATTATTAGGTATTTTATTTTATTTTTATTCAGAGGGTTATATTACATTATTGGAAGGAAAATAAAAAAAAATCAAATTCATAATATATTCAGCTTGGAAGAGCATCAAATGCTAGTGTAAAAGTCGTCTTATTATTGCTATTCATTTAGTTTGTCTACTTGCAATGTATGATATGTATGTGTCCGAATTTGAATCCATCCAAATGACACAGCAATGTCAACTAGCAAGTTGTGGCACCCTATAATGTATACAACTAATCATATCTAACAATTGATCACTACTAGTATTTTTAAATAAATAACACTCTCACAATATCGTGCATGTTTTAAATTCTTTGTTTCTGTCGATGGGGTTCATATTATTTGTGATAAGAATAAAGAAAATAAAATCATTATTTTTAAATAATAAAACAAATGAAACCAAATTTGATTATTGTACGTAGTACCCTATAAATTAAATTCAGCTTATAGTTTAAATTTTTAATGTGTTAATTTTTCTGATATTACTAGCCCATCTCCTTTTTATTCATCAATATAAAAAACAGTACAATAATAATTGAGTCCTTCTTCTAGTCATAAACGGACTAAAACAAACAACACGCAAAAAATATGACGGAATGTGATCGTGATTATACCATATTTATGTTTAGCGATTTTAATTATATCAAACATTAAGTTAATTTTGTGTAAATATCTAGTATAAGTTATTTACGAAAAATTTCGGACTATTTTAATTTTTTTATATGAATAAATTTAATAAATTATTTTACAAATAGTCATAATATTTTTTTAAATAATTTACAGTGAGTATTTATGTAAAATTAAAACGTTGGGTATATTAAAATTGGTAAATATAAACATGGATATAGAGCTAATTTATATGATTTTTAATGCAGAGAAAATTATTTATTTAACCCTTTTTGTATATAGGTCTTCGAATTTGATGGAAGAAATTATTTATATTGCAGATATAGGTTGACGTAAGGAGAAAAAAAAATCATACGCAGTGATAATGAAACGTTATTATAAAGATATCCTGGTATACTGACAATGAAAGCGAGAATATACTGCATGCACTCTAATTCTTCATGTAATTGACGTTTTAGATAATTAATTTTCTGGTCCTCAAACTTTCGCTAGTTGTTATTTTACACCGTTATATTTAGCCTACATTATCATAAAAATACTCTGATCAATACCCCTTTAAACTAAACGAATTAAAAGTAATCAAGGGTTTATTTTTTTGAAAAGATTAGTGATTCACATGTTAGGAATTCTTACAACTTACTATATAATGATTGGAAAATTTCATTTTATAGGTTCAAAACTAAGGGAAAATATAGTCTTATTTAGAAAATATCTTTATATATATTTTTGGACCAAAATCGAACAAAATATTTTTGTAGGCAAACACCTAGTTTTTTCGAAAATTTTACTTGAAGATTTGATCATCAATCGGTTGTTTTTAAATGATTTCTTGTTAAAAATGATTAAATGTTGTTTGAATAGTTATTATTACAACATAAATGTTAAATCGGATTAAATTTAAGACGATTTTAAGTATTGAGTTTAAAAAACGATGAACACTTTAAATTTAAGCGTACATACGATGATATACGATGTAGTACGACTTTTTTTGGTTTTATATGATATCCTATGACGACGAGATACGATAATGTAATGACACTTTAGATGTCGCTTTTTAAAATGTACGATGCAAAACAACGGGTTGAGACAGTAGTACGTACAATAAGTTACGCGTTGCATTTTAAAAAGGGACGTCTTAAGTGCCAGTATATAAATTTTTTTATGCTATCATATTTTATTGTACGTACGCTGGTACTTAAGGTGTTCATCGTTTTTTAAAACTCAAAACTTAAAATTGACTTTAATTTAACCAAAATTAACCCAATTTAATATATGTTCCTGATAATCACTATATGAACAACATTTAATAAGTTTTATCAGGAAAATCATTCAAAAACAAAGTAAAACCCTTTATAATTTTTTGAAAATATTAATGTGTTTTGTCTATAAAGATATCTATTTCTATTTTAGTCCAAAAATCTATTTTGAAATATTTTCTAAATGATAAATCTAAACTGAATATTTTCCTTAAATTTTGAGCCTATGAATCAAATTTCCTTTATCATTCTACTCTAGTTTTCCTTTCTGTCTTATTATCGATTAGCTAAATTTTAGTTTAATTTATTGTTTTATATAAAGAGTTGCATACTTATAAATAAAGAGTCGTAATATATATATATGTTGAATTGGAATAATTTGGTTAGACTTGAGTCGATTTTGAAATTTTAAGCTTTTAAAAAAATGAATACCTTAAATTTTATCGTATGTACAATAGAATATGATATTATACGATACGATACAAAAAAAAAATACTTCCGACGTCGTTTTTTTTAAAACGTCTAAAATATCATGTAGACCTACAATACACTAACACCACATCGTACGCTGCTAAACAATATCGAAACCAAGTACGCTATTACACGCATCGTACGGTATTGTACATTATTATACCAAATTTTCAAATAAATCTTTTTAAAAAAAAATTAAGTGTTTTAGCTTCTAGTGGTATTTTTATTTGATTTTAGGTCAAAAATTCATTTTTTGATAAAAATCTGAAATGAGCTTAAACTGGATATTTTATTCGCTATTAAACATATAAATAAATTTCTCATACCAACATTAATGCTAGTTTTATTGCTAAATAATGTAATAGTATCACATTAGTGTTAGCTAATAACTAAAAAAATAGTAAATGTAATGAAAATAAATTGGCGTGAAATTTTTTTTGTGAGGATATAAGTTTTATAATCTGAATATTATTTTATGTGAGTTATTAAGTATACTTGTCTTACAAATATAATGCATTTTCAACATGATCTGTGTCTAGTTAAGTTTGTTAATGTCTCGACTAAAATTAAGTTTTTATTAATGGTATAAATTTAAAGTATTCTAGTAAAACAAACATATTTTATTAATTTGATGACAAAAATTTAAAGCATAATTTAATAAAATAAACATCTTTAATTAATTTAACACGGAAACGATACATTAATAAATATTTAACCAAACCTTATGATATTGAAAATGAGTAATAACGTTTAGTACCAATTACCGAATCTTTAAGATGTACGCATGCCACGCCGTATCCAAGTGTTTTATACCAAAAGTATTTTTATTTTATATTAATTTTTTAGCAATATCGAAACCAAAACCCAAAATCTGTAGCAAAAAGCAACAAAAGAGATACATATCTGAGAGAGAGAGAGAGAGAGAGAGAGAGTGCTATTCCGACGTCGAAAGCAGTGCAATTTGCTTCTCTTCTCTCTCTCTTTCTTTTTCTGGCCATTCAAACATCCTCTTTTCTCCTTCCATTTTCTGAGAAAATTCTCTCCGTCGCTCGCTGTGTGAAGTCTGATCTTTGGTTTCCCTTTCTGGTTTTTTCTATTTCAAGATGTGAGAAAGCTCTCTGCCAATTCGGAGGAACTTTTTTACTGAAAGGTAATTAAAACTAAGTCTTCCATTACTTTCTTATTTTTCTCTTTTCTATTTTTCATGTGATTAACAGCTCAGCGTTTTATGTATAATTTTGTCTCATTCTACCTCTGTCACTTTGTCTGCGACTCTGCTTTCGTTTATGGAATTAACCGATTTTCTTTATAACGTTTCGGATTTCACAGGTCTCCTTCGATATCATCGTTCTGCCATTTCTTCTTCTTCTTCTTCTTCCTCGTGTAAACCAGAATTCTTATTCCTTTCGCTGTGAGTTCTGCTAAACACATGTTTTCAAATT
Organism: Urtica urens; assembly: GCA_958296335.1. Classification (NCBI taxonomy): domain Eukaryota; kingdom Viridiplantae; phylum Streptophyta; class Magnoliopsida; order Rosales; family Urticaceae; genus Urtica; species Urtica urens. The sequence continues at coordinate 25,809,486 of OY282522.1, read as the reverse complement.
CCGTTCATGACTTTTAGTTTTACTGTATATACTTTTATAAGATATCGTTTTTGAAGAGGTACATGGTTTTTTTTCCCTTTCTTTTCTGTTAAAAAAAAGAGACAAGAATATTTAGTGTGTAAGACGTACAGAAACGGACGGTCTCGATTGACCGAGTCATAGAGTTGCAGATTGATTGATGCTAAGATATAGTAAAATGTTTGGAATCAAATCTTTATCTCACACACTGACTTCTTCTTTTTTTTTTTTTTTTTTTTACTTTCTTTCATTTTTTTCATTCTACTCACAAGCTTCGAGAGACTCGTATTGGATACTTCATTTTTCATTCAGTAATAATTTAGGCCAAAACAAATAAAATAGTCAAAACAAAAAAAGATAATGAACCAGAAGTTCAGAGATGAGGCATTGAAGGCCATGCAATTTGCAAGCTCCTTTTTCATGTGCTTTTTGTTTATGCTCTCTCTCTCTCTCTGAAGATAATTAAAATAATATATTTGTATTATATTAAATTGTGTGCTTTTGTGTGTGTGTGTGCATTTTGTTTTTTTGGCTTGACTTTAATTTAGCACCATTCGTACATATAGAGCTTATTGATTACTATAATAAATATATTTGCCACTTTTGGTAACGAAATGATATATAACACCAATATTTGAGAGAGGTCAACTGTTTCACTGTTCCGGTGACTTAATTGGAACAGACGAATGATCGGTCGGTTTACGCACTTCCTTAGCTCTTTCAGTTTTATTTAATTGAAAATAATACCAAAAAGTTGTTGTGTCACAGGCTTTCACTTCTTGGTGATAGTATTCAGAGAGTTAATGGCAAAAGTTTGTTGGCCATACTTTGATCCCGAATACGAGAACTTAAGCACCAGGATTAATCCTCCAAGGTAACTCTCTCTCTCTCTCTCTCTCTCTATATATATATATATATATACATATATACACACACACATATATATATATATATACACACACACACATATATATATATATATATATATATATATATCTCATGGCTGTGTGAAAGTATTTCTTTTACATGGGGTATATTGCAGGGTGTCCGTTGACAATTCTACATGCAGTGACTGTACTCTGATCAAGGTATTGTATATGTATACAAGTCAAATTAATTTTGAACATTTTTTTATATGCGGGTAATTTTTTTTGGTACAGCTTGATAGCGTGAACAAACCGGGAATTCTGTTGGAAGTAGTGCAGATTTTATCAGACCTTGATCTCATCATCACTAAGGCTTATATATCCTCTGATGGAGGATGGTTCATGGATGGTAAGATTTTTTCAAATTTTTATGGTTACTAGAGTTTCAAATGCTTTTCTTTTTTCATTAACTGCTTCTGATCTGATCTCACTCTTTGTGTGCTTTTTCTGGTCCAGTATTTCATGTCACTGATCAGCAAGGGAACAAAATTACCGACAGCAAAACTATCGAGTACATCGAGAAGGTAAAAACTTGTTCTCTGTTTAAGGTGCCACAAACAGCTAATTTTATGTCATTTCGTGAGTTCCAAGTCTGCAGTGATATATTTTTATGATGAAATTGAAACCGAGTTGGAATAGGATGTGTTGCTCCTGATTCGCGTATTTTGTACGAGAAAGTTCATTTCCGAGGCTCTTGTTGTCTGTTTATTGTTCTTTTTGGCCTCAAACTCAAAATCTTAGGATCAATTCCACGTAAAACGAAATCGCAAAGAAAACGAACACAAGGAATTATAGTGGTTCCCTCTCAGTGTAGGAGGTACGTGCACTTGCCGCTCGTTAAAATCGATGCACTATGATCTCCAATCGGAGTTTATGGCTACACCTTCAATTCGCTCGAAAAAAACAATTCGGCTACAAGCCGTATAAGCGATCTCCTTTGTAGATTAGCCTTCACACTCAACGTTTCCGGAACTTATTAGTTGCTTGGTTGAGGAATTTTACTAACTCTTTTCCCACCTAGTATTTTATTTTAAGAAAAACCAAACCAGGAATCGTCATCGAATTGCTCTGAGACATCTCTTATAAACTCAACAGCATTTCATCGGAACAACATACGAGTCCCGTATATTTAGCAAAATACCCATATATAAGTTTACGAATTTCATTTTACCCAACGTTTGGTTAATTTTTAGTAAATACCCATTGGGTTTTGTTAACGAAAAATTTTGGACTAATTTAGCCCTTTTTGGATTCCCGCCTAAAGCTGCCGCTTGAAGGGCATTTTATATTCATTGTTATCGTAAACAAATATTTTTGGTTATTTACGAAAAATTAACCAAACGTTGGGTATAATGAAATTATCAAACGTAAACATGTGTAAACGGCTAATTTTTTGTATATTCATTGTGTTTATCCATGGCATGAACATGGGGGGTCAGGCTTTGGGTCCGAAAGGGCAGAGCAGGGGGATGCAAGTGGGGGTGCACTCGGTGGGAGAGCACACGGGGATCGAGCTGGTGGGAAAAGACCGTCCGGGGCTTCTGTCGGAGATTTCGGCGGTGCTGGCGAACCTGAGGCTGAACGTGTCGGCGGCGGAGGTGTGGACCCACAACAGCCGCATCGCGTGCGTGCTGTACGTGACGGACGACGTGACGGGGCGGGCCGTGGGCGACCCGACCCGGCTGGCCGCGATGGAGGAGCAGCTCAACAACATCCTGCGAGGCTGCGAGGACAAGGTCGGCTTCACCACCCTCTCCCCCGCCGGCTTCACCCACGTCGACCGCCGCCTCCACCAGATGCTTCTCGCCGACCGGGACTACGAGCCCTCTCAACCCCATTCCTCTTCTCCTTCTCCTTCGTCTTCTTCCTTGTCCTGCTTCAAGCCCAAGATCACCGTCGATCGCTGCGAAGAGAAGGGATACTCTGTCGTCACCGTCCGATGCAAGGACCGAGCCAAGCTCATGTTCGACATTGTCTGCACCCTCACCGACATGCACTACGTTGTTTTCCACGCTGCCATCTCCTCCGACATCCCTTACGCCTCCCAGGTATTCTTTTCTTCTCGTTGGTTCTGATTGTGATTAGAGAAATTGTCCAAAATGTCAACTTCAGCACTTATTTTTCTTAAAAGAAGTTTGTTTTTCTTTATGTCTTCAGTCAACAATTGACGTCTATCGTAGACATCTCCGTTCAACAATATACGTCTATTATAGATATTTATTGCTGACGTTTATTGTATAAAAAAGGGAAAAATTAGTGTCTGAAGACATTACTTTGATCACTTCCTCTTATGATTATGGGACGTGTAGGAGTACTACATTCGGCACATGGACGGTTGTACCTTGGACATGGAAGGAGAAAAGGAGAGAGTGATCAAGTGCATCGAGGCCGCCATTCAAAGACGAGTCAGCGAGGTCAGTCATTCCGTCGGAATCAAACACCCTACACAGAAGAAGAACCGTATTCGTAATTTACTTTATCCATCGGATTCTTGAGCGCAGGGTCTGAGGCTGGAGCTGTGCGCAAAGGACAGAGTGGGGCTTCTGTCGGAGGTGACGCGGATTCTGAGAGAGAACGGGCTGTCGGTGTGTCGAGCAGGGGTGTCGACGGTCGGGGAACGAGCGGTGAACGTGTTCTTCGTGAGGGACGCGTCGGGGAACACGGTGGACACGAAGACCATCGAGGGTCTCAGGAAGGAGATCGGCCAAACCATGATGCTCAGCGTCAAGAAAGTCTCCTCGGCCAACTCGCAGGCCCAAACCGAGGCCACCGGTTGGGCCAAGACCAGCTTCTTCTTCGGCAACTTGCTCGAGAAGCTCTTGCCCTGATACCCCTATCGCTCCTTTTCTAATTTGTTCTTGGCTTTGTGTTGTTGTACAGAATAATAATCATGATTCATGATGATGATGATAGTAAAAGCGCAAGAAAGCTTTGTTCACTGTTTTTGTCTAACTCCTGGCTTCTTCTCTAGTTTCATTTTACGTGCTTCCATGTCATCGCGTGTATTAATCTTGTAATCTCCGAAGGAGAAAATTTGATCAAATATACATACACGCATATTAAAATGATGAAGAGTAGAGTAATAAAAGTTCTGTAAAGTTTGATCATGGAATTGGCTTTTGTTGAACTTGTACACGTGTCCAATATATGTTGTATAGCTCATTCCTTATATAAGTAATAAGTGTAAGGCTTCTCTGATTTTGGAAATGGCTGATATGTATATTAGATATTTTGATCGAACCAGGATACATCGATGTGTTCTTTTCTTTTGTAATTTATAATTTTTGTTGTCGTCGACGCACAATTCATGAAATACCTTATAACACATTCGGAGAGTTCGTGAGATTTCAATAAGCAATTACGGATTTTCGCTGCTACTGACTTGAATGAAATCTTAAACAGCAAGAAAAAAATAGAGTATTAATCTATGTAAACTAGTCTCGAAATAAAATATGGACGATTAGATTATTACCTTAACAGTTCACTTATTTTAAAAGAAATAGTTAATACTTCATTAATTAATTTTTATTTTATTTTTAGGCAGTGTAATTAACATGTTTAGTTAGTTATACTTAATTTGAAAAATTAGTTAAATTAATTAATTTAATCCTGGCGAAATACTTAATAAATGAATTTTTTTATTTGAATTCTAAAATATTTTTATAAATTAGTTGTGTATTGAATGACAACTAGGATAATTTAATATATACATAAACACTATAAAGTAGTATAAAGTACGCCCATGTACGCCTATAATAAAATTTTATTATAAAATATATATGCCAAAAAATAAAATAATCTTTAATAAAATTTTAATCAGCTGCGGTAGATTACATTATCTTGCAAAATTTAATATTAATATTTTTTGTTTTTTAACAATTATGTTTTGTAATAAAATTTAATCACACAAGATTACTCCAGTATCGCTGCATGTCATTAACCCATAAATTACAAATGGAAATATTACAACAAAAAATTAAGAAAATTGTAGCATAAATATTTCAATATAACGAAAATTTCGTATAATTTAATAAAGTAACAAAATTTGGATATGTGACAAAATTAAATGACTTATAATTTGAATGTCAAGGTAAACTTGAGGGAGACGTAAGCATTGAAACATGTGATGATAATGGGCCTGGCACACTCTGAAGCCCACTCTATTTCCCTTTATTAGGTTGTCTTGCTTTATTAATACAAACTTGAAGTTGACCTGTAACATGGTACACACACCAATAGAAGTAGGAGCAACGCTTCGGTTGTACAATAATTGTAGACGTATATAAGGATACGAAATTTGTAACTAGATTATTTTTGCAAATTTTCTACAACGCTTTTACTTGTACCTGTATTGTATTGTATGATCGACGTTTAAATAATCAATACTAAGCTGAAACGACACGACAACGCCCAATAATGGAAAACACACTCCGTGTAAGATTGGTTAGTATATTTAAAATCTTGAGTTTGTTATACACTTTTTGCGTATTATATAATATAAATAAAATCCCACGATCATGAAGTGACAAAATATAAAGCCTATCGATCTCCATGGCAATCCAGAAATTATTGACCCAAAAGTACAATGCTATTTCTCCTCATCACATCATTCAGAAGCCTAACAACACGTCTGTATCGAGACGCAAAACAATGGAGATTCATTTAAGAATTTTGGGAATTCCCATCAGGGACAATGTGTTTAAAAATCAAACTGATGGTGGAAAGAAGAACCAGACAAACCGAAGTGATTAATAAAAAAATAAAAAAAATAATTGTTTATGTTTACCAATTTAAATATATCAAACATTACTTTAATTTTATATAAATACTCATCGTAAATTATTTACGAAATTATTAGGATTATTTTGTGTAAATAATTTATTTAATTTATTCAAATAAAAAAATCAAAATAGTCCGAAATTTTTCGTAAATAATGTACACTGAATATATACACAAAATAAACTATCCGAAAAACAAAATAGCATATCGAGTGAGGAACGAAATTAAATATATAATATATAAAAATAAGTCCAATGACACCACTATGTACCTCTCAAGGACTTACTCGTGTATTCTAACAACTGAATTTATTTAAGATAAGGGTTTAAAATGGATAGCTTTTTACTTGAGTTTCCCTCGAGCCAAACTAAAATAACTAAATAAAAACTGACGTGTTTTGTGACTTTTGTCGTATTAACACTTTCGGCTCAATATCTAATTATCAGTGGCAGAAACAAGCCGAATGTATTTACTTCCTATTTAAATTTGGTTATTATAAGGGCCAATTTTGCCTACAATGTCTTTTTTTATTACTAATTTAATTTTTTTAATATATTATTTGTAGACCACATTAATGTTAGAGTACTACAGTGTAGAGCCTAATTCAATATCACAATGAATGGGTGCCTAATTTAGGGTTCCCATCTAATAGTTGGATGATGATTAGTCACTAGAAAAATATTGAAATGTATCTATCTATCTATCTATTATCATTTATTATTATTTTTCTTAGCATTTTTACTATTGTATTTGTTTTTTAAAATATTAGCTACCATACCACGCAATAGTGATCTGTTCTATTAATGGAAAGAAGAAGAAAAATATACAAGTTAGTCCATGTAATATATAAAAAGCGATTAACAAGTTTCGTGTAAGTTTATGCTATACAAAATCATGATGGGACAAACAGAAATATAACGAATATTTTTGTGACCATGCGCAAATAGCATGGAATTAAATGTCAGGCTTGAGTCATCGTTCTTATTTTAGTGTAATTACAATAACAAGGAATTAAATGGCACGCTTGGGTCATCAGTCTTATTTTAGTACAACTACAATAACACATTATCTATCAATTATTGTTGATACACAGGTCACAACAATTATAAGATAATGTTAACATATTAGTTATGTAGGCATCCATTTGGTACCAATTATAGCCAAACCCTATGAACCATTTAAACAGAAGAAGAAAAAAATACTAAATTATTTAAAGGATCTTTGTGTTAATAACTATTCGAACTTAAATGAATTGATTAATAATTTAATTTTGTTGATTTTGTGTAAATAAACAGTTCTGAACGTTTACAATAATTTTAACGTATCTAAAATGAAAAACTTATATATGAATGTTTATATATACAATACTCCTTAAATTTTTTTAGCAGAAAAATGATTTTTTTTAATAAAAGAAAAAAAGATTTTTGTAAGAGAGTATTGCCTACTCTCAAATTGGAGTGCCTTGAGTGATTAAAGTTAGCGAAGCTATTGCTTGCTCAATGAATTACTGATTTTTTTTTTTTAAAGAGATCCGAAAGAGCTCTTAATAAATTATATTTTAACTTGCAAATAACATATTCGCTACTTTATATGAGATTTCCGTCTGTATTCGAAGTCTTTTGTTTATTAAAAGGATTATTTCGTTAGAAAAAAAAACGAATAGATAAATGATAAAGATGGCCCAAAACAAAAGCTACTTTTTGGTACGTCTTCGATTTTGTACACGATCAAATTATCTTTTTTCAATGTTATATATTTCTCCAATTTTCGGGGTAAACATGTATATATTTATTTATTCTGATATATAGAAGCTAACATAATCCTATCCATCCAAACCGAACGTGTTTTAATTTTTCGGAACACCTTTGTATTATTTTATTATCATTTACCTGAGAACGGAAAATTATATTTATCCGATGCATTTATACTCACTCGTAACTGTTTAGAGTATCGTAAATATCTCTTATGATGTTAATATACTTTGAAAAATAATATATTATATTTCTTAAATATATCGATTTCATCGTCTTTAGGGTTTTAAATAACAAACAAAAATAATCTGAAATTCGATTTTATAGAACCGGATATTGATGTCCCTAGTTTTTATTTCTCGTGATTATCTCTCCCGTACGATCAAATAAAATGCAATTTTTTTAATTGGGTCCCACTAATCGCATCACATAAAATGTTCACGATCACGCCACGTGGCACGATACGCGTCGCTTGTTCACTCTATCGCACGCTTCCTTTTCTTTCTCTCTCTCTCTCTCACTAAAATAGAGAAACAGTCATCAAATTTATAATATTAATAATATTATTCATAATATTAATATTAGTTCTCTCGTCCCTTCTCTTCTTCTATCTTTCTCTGTTTCCTTTGATCCTTTTCGTCAATAAACCACAGACAAACCAGAAACACGAGAGAAAATAAAATAATCTCTGATCAGACCGAGTCGCCGAACCCGAGGTTTGAGCTTGATCAACACTGGTCTATTATTATATTCGTACTTTTAAAGATTTGTTTGTTCTTGATCATGAATATAGCTACTCCTAACTTATATTAGTTCTTCATGAAAAAGAGCTGTGTTAGTTATGTTATCATCGAAGCGTTTACTTTGGAATTTAATTGTATTCGCTAATAATCGGTGATCATTCCTGATTTTTCGTTTCCTTCTTTAGAACTTCTTATACAATACATGCACTATAAATCAATTTTTATATATTATTCTTTTCATCTTTAAAAGCAAGACGAAACATCAGTTTTTCAATGTTAAAATTTCCGTTTCTCGGCCGAAGAATTAATTTCAAAGCTAGTAATTTTGTTTAGCTTAGCTTTTTTTTCTCTCAAGGAAAAATCAATTCGTTGTTCTTCATCAATTTTTCTTTTGATGATCATAAACTCCTCCTTTTTTTTTAAGGAAAAGAAGTAAATTATAAGGCGGCGTTGGAAAGGGAGAAAAGAATGGTCGGACTTTCGGAGGAGTTGAATGCGAGCTTTGATAAGCTAATGACGATTGAAAGAGAGGTTGGGTCCGAAAAAGTGAGACTGAAAAGCGGAGTGGTAAATGAGTGGAAGGATATTCCAATGGAGCTCTTGTTGCAGATCGTCTCTCTCGTGGATCATCGGACGGTGATCGTCGCTTCTGGAGTGTGCCGTGACTGGAGAGAATCTCTCTCCCGAGGCCTAACTCATCTCTCTCTCACATGGTACAGAATAACCGCACTATTCACCTCTCACTTTTACTGTTTACTTGCTGTATTTTCGAAGATTTTTTTATGCCCCTTAGAAGCGACTATTAATCTAGTCACTTCTAAATTTGTCGCGCGACTAACCTTTAGAAGCGAACTATCAGAAGCCGAGTGTTTGTCATGTCGCTTCTAATATTCAGAAATAATTTGAGAAGCGACCAACGTTTAGAAGCAAACTATTAGAAGCGAAATAGAAGCGAATTTTACCGCTTCTATAGGCTTTTTTGTCCTAGTTTGCGGATCATCATTATTATCATGACATATATTTCGGCACAGGTGTAAGAACAACTTTTACTGTTTGCCCGCCATATTTTCGAAAAAAATTATATGCGCCCTTAGAAGCGACTATAGATGCGCCTAGTCTAGTCACTTCTAATTTTTTCATGTCACTTCTAATATTTAGAAACAATTCGAGAAGCGATTAGTCTTTAGAAGCTAACTATCAGAAGCGACTTTGTCGCTTCTAGAGGTAAAATAAAAGTGTTTTTTGGCTTCTGCGTATCATCATCATCATCGTCGTCATGACATATACTTCGGCGCAGGTGTAAGAAATCGATGAACAAGTTGGTGATGGGGTTGGCTCCGAAGTTGAGGAAGCTGGAGACGCTGATCCTGAGGCAGGACAAGGCGCAGCTGGAGGACAGCGGAGTGGAGGCCATATCGGAGTACTGCCACGAACTGCAGATTCTGGATCTGAGCAAAAGCTTCAAGCTGACGGACGAGTCTTTGTTCTCGCTCGGGCGAGGCTGTCGCAACCTGACGACGCTCAATATCAGCGGCTGCTCTGCTTTCAGCGACGCCGCCGTGGCTCACTTGGTCAGCCGCTGCCGCAAGCTCAAGGTTCTCAACCTCTGCGGCTGCGTCCGAGCCGTCTCCGACACCGTCTTGCAGGTCACACTTTTTTTCAGAACTTGCCTCAATCTACTGTTCCACCAAAAATCATTTGGCCCACCATGCCACTTACTCACTCTCTTGTGCAAATTCGGTTTCTTTCTTCTTATAATCTCACGTCAACCTTGAATTAAGGCGTTTAATCCAAATCTCGAAAGAGTTGGAACAAGTTAAGATCCCGTTCTAGGTGAAAGCTAAAGACGAAAGGCACCGGTGTAAGATTGTAAAAAAAATGCCTTAATTCAAAGAGTGATATAAGAGGGTCACTAGCAATTTGGTTCAGATCATGGTTTTGGTTGGATATTTGGAAAAAGTTAGCAAAAATGCCACTTAACCCTCGGCTTCGCTAATTTGGCTCAAAATGCCACTAATTCACTATCTTGTGCAAATATAGATTTACCCTCGGCGTCGTTTTTTTTCTTCCTATATCTCATGTCAACCTTGACTTAAGGCGTTTAATCCAAATCTTAAAATGGTGAGAACAAATTAAAAAAAAAGGCCTTAATTCAAAGCTGATATAAGATCATAAGAAAAAGTAGTGATAAAGGTAAACTTGTATTTGCAGAAGAGGGTCACTAGCAATTTGGTTCAAATTATGGTTTTGGTTGGAAATTAGGAAAAAGTTAGCATAAAAATGTTCATATTTTGGGGTATCCAACATATTTGGTTCAAGTTATGGTTTTGATGGCAAATTAGGAAAAAGTTAGCAAAAAAATGTTCATTTTTTGTGGGGTATCCAACATGTTTGTTTGCGGAAAATTCACAGGCGATCGGGAGTCACTGCAACGAGCTAGAGTATCTAAACATCGGGTGGTGCGAGAACGTGACAGACGTGGGGGTACTAAGCCTGGCGCAGGGATGCCCCGAGCTCAGAAACCTGGACCTGTGCGCTTGCTCGCTCATCACAGACGAGAGCGTGGTGGGGCTGGCGAAGCGGTGCCCTCGGCTGAGGTCGCTGGGGCTGTACTACTGCCAGAACATAACGGACCGGGCCATGTACTCGCTGGCCCAGAGCCGAGTGAGGCCTGCAAAGAAGGAGGAAGGCCTCGCCGCCCTCAACATCAGCCAGTGCACCGCTCTGACGCCTCTGGCCGTCCAAGCCCTCTGCGACACCTTCCCGGGCCTCCACACCTGTCCCCGCCACTCCTCTCTCATCATCAGCGGCTGCCTCAGCCTCACCTCCGTCCACTGCGCCTGCCCCAACTTCCCCAACTCCGCCCACTGACTCTCCTTTCTTTCTTTCTTTCTCCTTTACTACTACTACTACTACTACTATTAGGGGTGTCCATAATAAGAAACATGAGCCAAGACATCATTCATTTCATTTCATTTGAGTGTTTTGCTTTGCAGTGGGATTAAGATTAGAGTGTTATAAAAAAGTACAGCAAGGTGGTGGTGTTTCAGTGTTTGCTTTTGTACACGATCTCTTCGTCGTCCACGTCGAATGCAGGGTTGCACAGGCATCTGAACAGCCTTCCGATGCCCTGTAATTGATTTTTTAGTGTTAAGAATACTTCTTTGTGTGGTTAAAAATGAGATGAACTTGCCTGAGTAAGAAAAGGAGTTCGATAAGAAAGCGGGGTCGGGGAATCGTCTTCGCTGTCGGAACTGCTGTCGTCGTCGTCGTGGATCTCGGCGTTGCTCTTCCGCGCTTGTTTTTCCTCCTTTAGCCACCAAGATTAAAAAAAATAAAAGGTCAAAAAATTGGCATTGTTTTAGTATTTTTCTCTGATAAGAATTCTCGTATGAACCTGAAATGCCCTCCCCAAAATCTTGAGTGCAACGGCACGAGCCTTGAGGTCTTCCTTCCTAATATTATTTTCACGAAGCACCTGGGAAAGAAACAAAATAAATCATCATTGGATGTAAGTAAATAACTTGCGATTACATTTTGTGAGGTTTGGAACAATGAGACAATATTTAATAGTTAATACCAATTGGCAGACATGAAGTAGTGTGACTTCAATGTCCACTACATTGAGTTTCCACAAGGAACTCATGAGTGTGTCTTTATTCAACCGAAACTGTGATTCCACGTCAACATTCTGAGACCTGATTCCATCGCCCTTGAATTGCTTCCTCATTTCCTCTTGAAGTTGAAGCAACTGAAAAGCACCTGTGATTTCTCTTCTCTTCAACCCCTTTGAATTGGATATATTTTTTTATTGGCGATATCTACGTGGCAAAGAAAAATGATTAGTTTATTACCTTTAGCAGCAGTGAGCTGAGACTTCCAAAAATGGCCTTTAGTCCGAACCCACTCCGTTAAGAAAGGAACTCCCAGAAATATTGCCTTCTTTCCCAGCTCTAACGCTGCTTGTCTCGAGTATATGTAACCAATCGTGTGTAACATCTCAGCTCCAAAAGCTGTTAAATTTTTTTCCATTACAAATAGATGTCTATGGTTAACATGTAGATCAGCAATTGAAAAATTAAACTAAAAGATAAATAAATAAATAAAACTTTTTATTTTAGTGGAATAATTAACGTTTTAAGATGAATGATAGTAAAAGGTAGTAAACTGAGCAATTCCTCACGAATATTTGTACATACAAATATATAATTTCATGATGTACATCTGTACCAAACTTCTTTAGTAAGAAGTTCCAATATATAATCAAAATATACTTCTCATGCGTAGTACATTTAATCATGATTAATTAAAAAGTAAACCGTCGAAAAGATACTTTAATTTAGTTTCAAAGATTTGTGTCTTTTTTTTAAAAACGTAGACAAACTACTTTATGTAGCCACTTTTGAGTTACTACAACCATAATAGTAACATGTGTAACTTCGATCTTTAAATAAAATTTGGCTAGCAAGGCACAAGTGAAAAGTTTTATCTTTTTACTATTCCATTGGAGTGCATAAAGCTATTATGAAATCTTAGCTATTATAGCTGAAGAAACCTAAATGTACTCTAATCAATCAAAGTTAGCCTAAACAAACAAACACACAAGCAAACTTAATGAATAATTATAGTATCAACCTGCATCTGAAAGCCGTGTAACTTCCGAGTCAACCCGCGTTATAAAAGCTCCTCTCTCGCCTCGGACATATTGATTCAGAAAATCTTTCAACCACCTCGCTAGTCTCTCTTCTCTTTCCTTTTGCACCGCCTTTCGAGGGTAAAAAATTATTCGCTCTAGTTAAGTAATTGCTTTAGGTCCACTTAATTTAAAGCTTAAAATAGATTGAAAAAAAGGCTCAAATTTAAAATATTTATTAATCTTAAATACTGAAAAAAGACCTATAATTTGCTTTGAGCCTAAAAAATGATAGAGCCGAGCCTTGACTCTAGTTAGTAATATATTCGTAGTAAATACACTAGGAACGTAAATTAAAATCACTTGCCTTCAACTTGTCGTGTAGCTTCTCGGGGTCCATGGTTGAGTCGGAAGAAGCCATGGACGCCACGGATAAATGACCGATATAGTCCTCGAATAACTCGCTCCCGAACAGAAGAGCAAACACTGCCGTTGGATCAAGCATGTTTTCCCTTCAACACCCATGAACATCACATATCAAAAGAGTTGACCATATGATAATCAATGATTAGTATTGATTGATTTCACGTACTTAGACACTCCATATTTCCCGTTTTGATCATACTCTTCTCTTTGCGTTGCGTCGCTCAAAACTTGATACGCCTCGCCTAAGGCCTGCCCGTAATATATTTAAGAATTTCAAGAATATTCTATGTCACTACACGTGTGTATATATATATATATATCTATATATATCTCTGAGCTTTGACTTGCCTGGAATCTTTCAGCGGCTTGAGGGTCGTTTGGATTTTTATCCGGATGAACTTGCCTTGCCTATCATAATAATGTTGTCAAATAAACATACAATTATTTTAGCAGATTCATGAGCTTATTCTTATAATCATCGGATCATACTATATATATATATATATATATATATATATATATATATATATATATATGTATAAAATAGTCATTTTTTAGAAGAAAAAAAACCTTGAGATAGTAAGCCTTGCGAATCTCGGCCTCGGAGGCTGAGGGAGAGACGCAGAGAACGTCGTAGAACTCCGTTTCCTTTACCATTTCGTCGTGAAGTTTACAAAAACTTCGATGGTAGTATCAAGATCGATCACAGGATGGTTAATTTTAGTTTAAGATAATTTAAAGAAAAAAGTTGAAGATGTAATAAAGGGAAGAGACCAAAGAAAAAAGCACGAGAGATACTTTACAGCAAATAAACTAATAACTTGCCTTAAAACCCCGCCTTTTTCTAAGTTCTCTTTTTCCACTACTACTTATCATGATCATGCCATGCCTCGTTAATTATTATTATCATACTCTTTTTTTTTTTGAAGGCTATTATTATCATACTCTCTTCTCTTACTTTTCCTTTCTTTAAATAAATTATAACAATATTCGCATAAATTTCTTTTTTATAGTTTATTATTGTTATTAGCTTTGCGCTCGCTGAGCGCTATATAAAAAGGTGCTTTCATATAGCGGTTTCCTTGTTGCTGGAGTTAAAAAACATAGGAAACTGAAAACTTAGAGGTAAAGTATCACTTATTAAATATAGCACCGATGTCAAAAAAAAAAAAAAAAAGATAGAGCAAAAAAATCTTAAATTCCAGTTTCCTAATAAATTGTTTTCGTGGATTTACTTTATTTAGTTCAAGATCGGCGAGCTGTCAGGTGGCTGGGTTCCGCTTTGTGAGATCCATGTGGGCCATGGATTTAACTTGTCAATAATGATAAATTTTGGCCGAAATTGTCAATAATTTAAGTTTGATATTTTAACTTGTAGAAAAGGAGAAAAGTAGATGACCTCTAGAGTTACAAAGGTATTAGATATGTTTGCTTTATTAAGTCTTGAGATGGAATCTTTAAAAAACTTATTTATTTTGAGCAATGATCACTGAAAGATTGAGGTTCTATGGTGTAGTGGTTAGCACTCTGGACTTTGAATCCAGCGACCTGGGTTCGACTCCCGGTAGGACCTTTTTCTTCTTCTAATTTTAGATCTCTACGTATGCCTTCTTCGTCCATTGCGAAATGAATGCACACTAAAAAAGGTCCTACCGGGAGTCGAACCCAGGTCGCTGGATTCAAAGTCCAGAGTGCTAACCACTACACCATAGAACCTTGATGTTTCAACTATCGTTGCTCAAGATAAATATATGTTTCAAAGATTCCTTGTATTTATTTCAGCATATGATAACAAAGGATAATTTATATGAAATGTCTTGTACTCAATTCGACGTGACATTAAATTATTATATGTTTCTTTAAGCAGATAATTATGACTGGCAGACCAGAAATTGGAAATGGAGGAAGACGTGTCAGCAAGGCTCTACTTTACTTGTATCATCCAAAGTAAAACAAATGAACAAAATTTACTTGGTAATAGTATTACATTGTAAAAAATGAAATATAGTTGAAACAAAAACCTATCGAATCTGAACTGCATATTAATTTTACGATGGGCATTAAACAACACTCCATATCTGTTTACAGCCTTGTGACATCTCTACTTCTTCCTGGGTTTGCCTCTTTTACCATTTTTACCCCCAAATTTACCCTTTTTGGATTTGCTCTTCAGTTGAGAAATCCTGTCGGCCTTCTTCTGCCTTTCTTTCCTAACTTGATCCATGTCTTTGATCTCCGAACGGACATGAGAATTAGCCACCGAAGTGTTTCTCCGACCACCATTAAAATGTCTCTTATTCCCTTGGTATTGCCGATTGTCTGCAAACACAACCACGTTAACATAATGTCACATCCTTGTCGTTTTATCCATTCACACCAATGAGAATTACCTGTGGATCCCTCGGAATTTCCGTCACCGTGGCTGAATGATGATACTTTATTGTGAGTACGCTCTTTCCACTTCTTGTATATTCCGGTTCTGTTGGCTTTTACTCTTGCACCACTCTCCGTCTTTACCTACACGCAAACGAAGAAGTGGTATTTTAACGCCATTCATATATTAATTTTTTTTTAAAACCACTAATAATAAGAACATGTTTGCAGTATTTACCTTTCCACTTGCCGTAACGCGGTCCCCGTTGTTTAATTTGACGTACTTTTTACCTTTCTGCAACAAGACATTTTATCGACGTTAGGAGAACATAAAGTAGAGTTTTTTACTTTTTCGTCCCTTCTGAAGAAAAAAAAAGTCTTAAACGAACATGGCTAAAAGAGTATGATCATAATAAGAAACAATTACCTTGTCCCAGTGAAATACGGACTTCTGTCTCTGCATTCCGCTGGTATCATCGGCAACTAAATCTAACACAGCAGAGTCCAGCCTGAAAGATAATAAAAACAAGTGATTATATAAGGAGAATAGATACATAGGCAAAAAAATTGAACTAAAATAATGATTATATATTCCAGATAATCAATTGGAAATTGTAAATACCCATTCGAACCGAAATCCTTGTTAGATCGTACAGACAGTCCAGCTTCCGTATGCTGAAGAACGATAAAGATCAATGAACCAAAAGCCAGTCAAGGCAATATTAGTTGTCCCAAAACACAAGAATTTCATTATTCAAAGCTCAAAGTTAACGAAATATCTCAGATTAAAATGTTACTTCAAAAACATCTTAAAATAGACTTTCGTCCGTCTTTCGGACCGATATGGTATCAAATGTCATCAAATTGCGTCTTATAACACCATGCATCGTATAGCGTCGCACAACATGATATGTGATGAAGCTCAAAAAGGGTATTTTTGTCCGAAATAGGAACATATTATATATTTTTAAAGTAAAAGGTCTACTCTATATTTTATTAAATTTTAGGTCTAAAACAATAAAATTTCTTAAATATAGAGGGAAAATAATGATGTTTGATTCAAATAAATAATATTGTCGGAAGAAGAAAGAAAACCGTTGGAAGATATACAAGTTGAATAACGTACGTGATTGGTTGGTATGGAACTTATGTAGAAGTCGTCATCCTTGAAATTTCTTGATTTTCTCTTGGTCCCAGATTCTAACATCCAAGGCAAAACGTCAGAAAACATTTGTATTACAGTGAGAAAATGTTTATAACTTCACTGACTGAAAAGACATGAATAAAAGGCGAAAGGTAGACAGGGAAACCAGAATCATTAATCAGGGATTTCTTGATCTCGAAAGATCGAATCTATTATTGAAAAAGAGATATACACACTCGAAATGTGATACTGGGATAAGGGACAAACAGAAAAAGATTACAAAGGCAGAGAGGTTTTTATCAGGTTTAAGAAAGAAACCTTTTCCATTCCTTTTCTCTGAAGGAGTGGGCTCGTCTTCCTCATCCTGAAATTGACAACGAAAATCGGGCACATTAATCTTGGGGCCTAATAAATTTAAACAGCAAAGTAGAGCTAACCAACCATGTGATTTATCAACCAATTATAGAATAAATAGGAGGAGAGATTCACCTTTTCCAAGTTTTTGTAAGATTGCTGCTCTTGAACCATCTTAATGACCTCCTCGTGAACTGCTCGCTTCTTCTTCATCACTTCAATCCAACCATTTGGACCCTATAGGAACTCGGAAGTACAATAATATGATAAGTGACATGTAAATTGAGAGACGAGATAAATAAAGTAAGCTAAAAAGAAAGAAAACAAAAATTAAAAATAAAGATTCAGTAGATAGAAAGAATGAAAAAGTTGACTTCTCAATTAACTGCAAATTCTGAAAATGATAAAGAAAGATCAAGCCACAGAAAATAAAGAAAAAATATACCTTCATATTCTTATACTTGGCCGCTGCACCTTCAGCTTCCAATATAGTCTGCTTTGGCCTATCACATACCACGCAATTTTAAAACTCGCAAAATCATAATCTACTCCGTGCTGAAACACAAACAAGACCCAGAAAAAATATAACCTAACCCAAAGAGCTACACAAACCTGAATTTCTTCAACCGCTCGGAGAAGGCGAGCGCCAACAAATCTCCGCCGGAAAGAATATCTTTGAAAATAGGATGCAACCCGGCACGGGGCAAATCCTTTGCTCTCCTAATGGATTCCTTGGCCGGTAACGGTTTTGTCTTGGTGTACAAACGAAATGCATTAGTGCATGTTTTTGTCATGGCATCGAGCTCCGCAGAAGAATCAATCACTTCCCTGACCCTATCCGAAATTAGATCAATCACCTTCTGAGGAAAGCGCCCATAAACAGTTTCCCCGTTCGCAATCGCTTGGTCAATCTTCGACAAAACACCCTCAACATCCTCCAAAACCTCCTCCTCCGTCGGAGCAGGTCTGATCGGCTTCGAAAGAAACAGATGAAGATCCAAGACGTAAGCCATGTCCTCAGAGGTCACAAAAGAAAACGCGGTTCCCTTTCTACCGGCCCTCGCAGCTCGACCCACGCGATGCACAAAGATTTTGGGCTTCGGCGGGAAATCCCAATTTATGACGTTGTCCAACAAAGGAATGTCGATACCTCTCGCAGCGACATCTGTCACGATCAGGAACATGGTTCTCCTCGACCTAAACCTAGCTATATTGATCTTCCGAGCATCTTGATCCATTTCACCGTAGCACACAGAAGGCTCGATGCCCTCTTCCCTAAACAAAGTATTGATGAACTCCACGTGGTGCTTAGTGGACACGAATATCAGCGTCTGCTCGTCGGGTTTGATCTGCTCTCTCGCCAAGTACAGCAAAGCCGCAAGCTTTTCTTCTTGCCTTAAGCTGAAGAAAGCGAGCTTCAAGTCGGGGCTTATCTTGTTCTCGACGTCGAGGCGAACGAGCTGAGGGTCTCGCAGACCGGCCTTTGCGAACTCGGCGAGAGCGCTGGGCAAAGTGGCGCTGAAGAGCAAGGTCTGGCGATTCTCGCTGAGCTGGCCGAGTATCTTGTGAAGCTGCTCTGTGAAACCCATCCCGAAAAGGGAATCGGCTTCGTCGAAAACCACGTATTCAACGCTTCGGAGGGACATGTCCTCAACCTCAGCCAGATGGTGCATAAGCCTCCCCGGGGTTGCGATGATCACATCTGGGTTCTGAGATAACTCCTCAAACTGATTTTCCATGCTATCACCTCCAACAAGCAAGCTTATGCGAAGATCTAGAGTGTAGAGATAAAGCAAATAATTACAATTAAAACGAATATTAATTTCGCTGATGTTATTGGTTTTGGATGCATTAGCTCGAGGCTTGAATAGGACTAGTTTTGAATATCGATAATGCTTAAAATTCTATCGGATATTAGTAACCGAAGAAACGTACCAGTGAACTTGCCGAGCTCGTTTGTGAACTTGAGAGTCTGAAGAGCCAAGTCCCTAGTGGGAGATAGGATGAGAGCCCTAACGCCGCTCTGAGGAAGATGCTGCTTCAGGCGTTCGATCATGGGGACCAGGAAAGCCGCGGTCTTACCGGAGCCGGTACGGGCCATTGCAACGACGTCGTTTCCGGCGAGAATCAGAGGCATCGTCTTCCTCTGTATCGGAGTTGGGACTATGTAGCCCTTTCGCTTGATCGCGTTGAACACATTGGGACTCAGCCCCAGAGACTCGAACCCACCGGACTTTGCCTTCTTCTTCTGCTTCTCCCGCCGGAGAAGGTCCGCCTTCGAGCTCACGAAACGCGGAATCGGCGCCATTGGAGAGTGTTTTCTTTCTCCCAGGTCTTCGACGGAGAGTTTTTTTTTTAGAAGGGATTTAGGGGCGACCTTAAACCCTAAAAACTAGTCCCTACACTTCCCCGTTACTTTAAATTATATTACTAATTTTCATGATTTAAATATAATGGCAACTTTTTTTTTTTTTTAAAACATATAATGGCAACTTAAACCTCCTCACTTATCATTAGAAGTTATTCGCATTTGAGGTAATACAATAAAAAAATGCTATATACATCTGAAAAAAATAAAAATAAGAATGATTAATAAGAAAGAGTAACGAAACAACTATTGAAGATGAAGAAAAAAATGACAAAAAAAATGTAATGTATAACATTAAATTTGGGTTGAAAAAAACTCCAAACTCGGACACTAAATTTTATGATATAAACAGTATCGAATCAAATATTATGTCGTATTATTTACACGGTATAATTTATTTTTGTCTTTTTATATATATAAAAAAATTATACATATATATATATATATATTTTGTAAAACCCAATAATTCATAAATTAATTACCAAAAAGAACACATAATAATTTTTTTCAAATATATATTTTTATATGTTGACTTTTTTAGAGCAATGTATTTATTTAGTTTGATTTTTGTTAAATGTTGGTTAGTAAAAAATAGTTATATCACTTAATTAAGAAAAGCAAACATAATAATTATTTATTTAAATGTTTATTAATTAAAATTATATAATTTAATAATATAATAATAGTAAATAATATTTTTAGTATGAAATTCGATGTTATAATTAAAAATGAAAAACATAAATATTAAATTTGAAGTTCAATCAAGATCCTATGAGTTGAAAATGACCTCAAAAAATAACAAATCAACAATTAGAAAAAAAAATTGTAAATCAAACCAAATTTGTCATATCTAAATAAAAATAATTTTTTTGGGTAATATTTGTTGTAAAAATGATATAAATTAATATAAAATTGAGTGTATTTATAGTTAACCTTTGAATAGGGTTGGTTATGTGAATGCATTAAAAGATTGACAGTTGATCATAAAACAAAAATGGACTTACAAGATTAAACCAACAATTTCAAACAAAAATAAATACGCACTTCTCTTTCCGCATATCCTCTACCATTTTCACTTATCCACATAAATTATTTTTTCGTATTCCGAAAGCATGAAAACCAGAATATTCGTCACGCTCAAAATGTCTAACAGAAGATTTTCTAGTCTTCTTAATTTACATTTGTTGACATACATTCGGTAGTTCAAGAAAAGTGTCATAAACATTAAATTGCATGAATCAATTTCAGAAACATTTTTTGTTTTGTTACATAGTGGAGATAAAAAGTTTTTGTCACGACCCACAAGCATCAGCTCGCCCGTGAGCCACGACTGATCGCCACCTAAAGAATGTTTAGGTTCTCACTTTATATATTTTCAAATCTCACATCTTTGCATCGATTCCTCGAGATCCAAGCTTATTCTCTTAACGGTCCTCGTTCCTCTGACACGATCAAATATTCGTCACACAATCAAATATTTAATTCATTATGAGCTTGACAAAAATTTACATCTTACAGTTTTACTCTAGCATCGCTTATAGATGTGATTATGATAGGATTTTTAAATATATATAAGCTTTTCTTTCATTCATTTCAAATATAGATGTGTTTAGGCGTGAGCGCTGGACAAAGTGGCACATCTGACCAAGAATCTTGTTAAGTTTCTCTGTGAAACCCATCTCGAAAAGGGAATCGACTTCATCCAAAACTACGTATTCCACGCTTCAGAGGGACATCTATGCTGGGAGCATCGACACTCGAAGGTCACTCACTGATTATATATTCACTGTGTCGAGACGTCGTGAGCTGAAAATCTACTTTACAATCAGTTGTTACTTTTTCAACAACTGAGGTCGAATACATAGCAATGACTAAAGCTATTAAAGAAGCGATTTGGATGAAAAGTATGCTCACAGAACTGGAATTGAAGCAATATCAAGTGATTGTGTACAACGAAAATCAAAAGGCCATGTATTTGGCAAAACATCAAAGTCTTCCACGAGAGATCCAAGCACATCGACATGAAGATGCACTTTATCAGCGATATTGTCAACTTAGGTGAGGTGGAGGTCAAGAAGTTCCCAACCTAAGGCATTATTTGGTAAAAAGGAAGGAAATATGAGTGAATGGATTTAAGATGATGGAAAACGAAGGAAAGAAAGTGGATGGATTTTAATTTTTTCTAATGTTGATTGGTATAATAAGAGGAACGATTATAATCCATCCCTTTATTTATTTGGTATAAATATAAAATAACGAGAATCATTAAATTTTTATATTAAAATCTCTTTAATACCCTTATTTGATTAAATCAAAATTTACATACACTTATTTATACTTGTATATATTAAAAAATTTACTACTGAAAAATATAACAAGAGTATTATATAATATTAAATTACTATATTAATATAAATTAAAAAAATAATATTTATAAAGAAAATAAATTTGTATATACAAATTTTTGTTAACAATAAAAAAATAGTCTATTTTTGTTAATAATTTTTTTTGTACATGTTATATTTTAGAAACATAATATAAAAAATCATTTATTTTAATTCAATATTACGATTTTTCCATCATTAATAAAGTTATAATTGTAAATATTAAAACAATTATTCTCTCCTTCCCAATTTCTCTACATTTGGAAAGATGATTTTTTGGTGGGTCCGGTGGATTCTAATCCTTCTTGAGAGCATTATTTTTCATCATCTCTCATATACCAAACACAAGAAATGATAAATCATCCACTCAAATACTCTCATGTTATTTTATAATTCCTAAATTTATCATACCAAACAAAGCCTACGACAATCCAGCTGATACGATGACAAAACCTCTTCCCAACACAAAATTTCAACACTGTTTAAAAATTATGAATGTTGAAAGCTTTGTTGATGGAGAAATATAGATTTGGAGTTCTAAGCTAGTAACATGAGCTAATGGCGATCAAGGTGTCGAATTGTTGTAATGTGATATAATCAATACGTCCCACGTGGACCCTATTACTTAAGTAGTTAAATTAGTTAGTCATCAGGTAGTTAGAGATTAGTCTATGGCCTTAGACACCTCCCCAGACTATACCAATGTTCCCGAATTGCGACGGCATTCGAAAAGCTCCGTCGGGCTTGTGGTAAATAAAAGCCACGAAAACAGTATTTAAGGTAAATATCCGGCCAAAACTTAAAGCCAGATCAAGTATCAAGACAGTAATAAGTTCCTACAGCGAAGTTGCTCTCGGGAAGCAAAGATGCCTACAATAACACTACTATCAGAGCAAACCAACGCAGCTAAAATGAAACGCGGAAACAAGGTTGGTTAACGTGTTTCAATCAGGAGTAACAACTTGAAAATTTAGCCGCCACTCTGATAAATCATCGAGCAAGAACAGTACTAACACCTGTCATAATTCTGTTGATAGTTCTCTACCAATATGTTCACCGTCATAAAATTACCTCATAAATTATGGTGTCACGTGACATCGAATCGAACTACGACACAAGTAATATTATCCGTGCTCCCTCGCGAATAAGCCTCCTTTACGAGTTTTCGAGACGCCTCTTCTGCTTCTGTTACAGCACTTACTATGGCCACCGCTTCCTGGTAGACGATGGACAACGAATAAACGTAAGAAATTTCAACTAGAGTTTTCTCATGAGGTCGTAAATGAAGAAACCACCTCATTCGATACGACATTCCAAAGTCCATCACTGGCAATGATCATGAAATCCACTCCGTCGATATCTTCTTCCTAAAATAGTTTCCGCAGTTTTAAAAAGAAGTGCATGTCCATTGTATACTTTAAGGGCTTGTCGAATTGGAATAATAGATATTTGGGTACCTGTATTTCTGGTTCAGCAACAACGTAGGGCTTTAAGAATTTATCCCCGAATGCACGAGAAACTGCCAGGACACCACCGACACGCCATGTTCCTGAGGAATATTCCAATTGAATTTTCTTTGATGTCTATTTCGGTTAAAAAACTACATGTAGCAAAGCTCCCAAATAATAAATTACGCCCTTTGGTAAAAGAAGAAACTTGCCTGCCCAAATTATAAAGCCTCCAGCCTGTTCGATTCTTTCGCGTTCATCAGATCTGTCGGGCTTGTGGTCGTTGGATAGTGGGATAGCTATAGAGTAAGAATAAAAGTATATCAAACCAAACAAAGAGCACATAAAATATTACCTCTACAAAAATGACTAGACGGTTAAAGAACCGAAGAATCCTACTTTTCACTGCCATAAATTTGACACCAAACCAAGTCTAAAACAAGAAGATTGTCTAGTTATTAATCTGACATCTTCCACTCAATCACTTAAACTACGTAACTGCTAGACTAACGTATAGCCATAAGAACACTAAGAAGTCCTAAAGTGAAAGAAAATAACAAAGACCTGAACCAGCTCTACAAGCAACAACCCTTGAATCTCCGACATTCGCAACGAAAAGCTTGTCTCTCAAAAGCAAAGCAGTTGAGGCGGTCGAGCCAGCTTCTTTCTGATGACCCTTCTCTTCGATTAGATAATCAACATCGGTCTGTTTAAATACCTCAACTGCGTAAAAGAACATATTTAATCACCCATGGTAAAAAAAAAAACAAATTAATAATACTTAAATATATAAAAGAAAACAAAATTCTATGAAACAAAAAAATAAATTTTACCAATCGCTGTCTTTGTGTCTTTGATGAACTCGGGATGGTTGCTTAAATTATTGAAAAGGTTGTTCTTTAGATATTCTGCGGTTCTGGAACCCCCATGCCCTAAAATTTGAAACACAATGTGGTGTAACCTAAGAAGGATTGCATTGATCACATTAAAAATATATTTTCAACAAAAATGATAGCGCTTAGTACCGTCAAAGACGCCAAAAAAGGCAACTGTTTGACCATCGATTTCACTTATATTCGTCTCAAAGAAATCCTCCATTGAAGACCTATTCCCTTTGAAACTGGAAAATCCATAACTGAACCTCGAGTTCCGAGTCCCAGTGACAAAACTAATCAAACAAGATAAGGAGAAATCACATTAAACTCGTGATAGTTTATGAGTTATGATAACCAATTAACTGTGAATTTGAAGTTCGATTAACAGACTCCAGACTGCATTTCCTCAAACCCTTAGAATAGCCGAGTAACAGTGCTTATGATTAGGACTTTAACTACAATGGACTCTATACATTTCTTGAAACGATTTCTTTTAGAACAACATTTCGTCCAATTTAACCCTTTTAAACTCTTCCGAATAACTATCACACAGACACTCGATAAGAAAACTCGAAAATATATTAAATACCTAATTTGAGAACCAAGAACGCAAAAGTCTCAGCACAAACCAAAAATCAAGTGAGAAAATTCAAAATCAAAAGCGTTAGATACGAGATAGAGTGTAACCTGAAACCACCGCCGCTGATTACAGCACCGGGATCTCTGTAAGCCATTATGATGCCGCGTGGCCGGGAAGAGCCTTCGCCGGCAGACTCCGCCGGCGGAGATTGGGACCTCGCGACAGCGGTTTCAGAAGAATCGTCTTCTTTGATTTTCGTGTTCGTGCTCATCTCTTCTTTTCTTGATTTTCCGGTTTAAAATTACAGCTACAATAATATAATTTTACTACATAAATATAGAACTTAAAATTTTAGGACGAGAAAAATATATTATATTTATGGGTAAATAAAATTCCTTCCTACTACTATATAGACTATAGTGTTGAGCGTACATAATACGTACATACTGTTCTAGGCTGTTTGATGGAATAGAACCTAGTTCATTAACTCCCAAAATTTCAAAATGAAATTAAACAATCAAACAACCCTCATGACTTTAACAATGTAGTAAAAGATTGAGAGGATAGTGAAATAGTATAAGAAAGTTTGAAATAATTATTTGATGAAGGAGCTTTCTGTTTGATATTTAAGTTAAAAGTTTAATTTAAACATAGCCAAAACTTCATATTTAGAGAATTTACTTGAAATGTCATATTTGTCACTGTTTTTTCTTTTTTATTAAAAAGATTGTTTTTTCCATTTTATCACTAAACTTAATTAAAAAGATTATTTTAAAATTATTTTTAAGCCTTTTTAATTTTTGTCTCTCGAATTATTAGAAAAAGTACAATTAAATAAAATAAAGAATTGTTTTGAAAACCGGGAGAGAAGGGAAATAATATACTAATATTTTTTAATAAATCAAGAGAAAAAATGAGAAAAACTGAAAATGTTAAAAAAAAAAAAAGGAAATTGAACAATTTAACCAATTAAAATATTGAAAATCCTCTTCCTCAACAAAAAAAAACATTGAAAAGCCATTGTAGCCTTGCATATTCATAACCCTTAACCAAAATAAACGAAACTTTTTAGCCCAAAATACTTCTAAAGGTTTAATTATTTTGAAGAAATTAAATGATTTTTATGCATTTAATTTGAAATTCGATTTGGAAACAATGATTGAATAAGCGAGAGATTGGTATTAGACAATTAAACGCAAATTTTATCACCTTTTTCCACTTGTGACTTTGACTCCGTACATGAAACATTTAAACCTCGTGCATTTTCTATATCAATGCAATATATTATAATTTTTACAGCTAAAAAGACAAACACAAAGTAGCGAACAGCGATGTATCAGCTCATTCCAAGGAAAGAACAAGCTTAAACAAATTGTATCCCTAAATAAATATAACAGCATAGACTAAACACGTTCAGTAGTCAAAGAGAAGCATGTATTGGTCAACGTTTAAATCAAGAGCAACACCCACTTGAGGAGGCACCAGATTCCTGAGGCTTTTCTTTGAATATGTTGTTCTTCTTCACTCCGGCTGACCCTTCTGCCAACAGGCTCGGTGTTTCTAAAATCTGTTCCACACCAAAAAACAAAAACAGAAAGTCGCTATCAGTATCAGACATTTTGCGAATCCAGTCCAAGTTCGATTTCAAATTCATATCATTATGACCTTCAACACGAGTTCTTCAAAGCATTGGTCGACATTGACTCGAGTCTTGGCGCTGCATTCGAGAAACAAGCATCCATATTCCCTTGCAAAATCGACCCCTTCTTTTTTGCTAACAACCCTCTCGCTTTCCTGTAACACATGCAAATGTGATTTTTGTTAGGAATTTAAGATAAAATTCCGTACTCGCAGAAAAACGAAATTGGAATAAACGGAAATATAAATCAGTTCCCTCTCATCATAGGAGGTATATCCACTTGCCGCTCGTAGATCTCGATCCACTATAATCTCAATCGGAGTTTTGGTTACAACCCTCAATTCGCTCGCTCTCACTTTTTGTTACAACGAAAAAAATGACAGCTACAAGCCACATAAGAGAAATAAACCTAGGGCAAATTAATCTGTGTGAAAAATCCAAACTACCCTCGTTACATATAAAAAAATCAGCTAACTGCTCTAAATCGGGTCTCGGTACCGATCTCCTTTTGTAAATTAGGCTTCACACTCAACAATTTTAGCCATTTTCAGCACCAAATGATATGATGGGGATAAGTACATACCCTATCGACCTTGTTGCCCACAAGCATCTTTATGCAATCTTGATTTGTCGTATAGAGATCGATTTCCTTTGCCCATATATCAGATAGATTCGTAAATGTTTCCCGTCGTGTGACGTCGTATACTGAAATTCAAGTCAAACAAGAACAACGGTAAAGCACTGATATGAAATACACCTGAAGTTAGGAAACGAAATAATCGAGACAAAATAAAAAAATGATGATTTGTTTTGATCTGTGTAAACAGATCTGATTTCAAGTTTTAAACACATAAGAGAAACAATCCAGATGATCAGTACAGAGAAATGAGACATGAATAAATCTGAATGTTTCCCATCATTTACAAGGAGTCATAATTAGTCTCAACTGATTTTAGTAAAAAGACACAATGACCTAATATAAACTTACCCATAATTACTCCTTGAGCCCCTCGGTAATATGAACTAGTAAGCGTTCTAAATCTTTCTTGTCCGGCTGCAAGATCAATCCAAACAAAAATCTCAAATTCAATTTTATAACATCAAAATGATAAAAATGTGACCGTTCAACTTTCTCCACCAATGTCACATAATTCCAAGTTCAAGTCTCGTATTTAGACAAAGAAGTCAAATCATCCAGATTCTAATGATAATGACTCTAAATTGCGGTTCTCTTCTTCTCCTAAGAAAAACAAAAACGACGAAATAGCAATTACCTGTGTCCCATATCGCAAGCTTAAGTTTCTTTCCCTTGAGAGTGACATGCTTAATCTTGAAATCAACACCTAAAACAAGAATGAATTAGAATGAGCACAAGATACAGAACTCAAGTACAACATATTATTAGTTAAAACCACAGCCAAATTCAGACAGGAAATCAGATAAGATTCGTCCGACTTCGTATTCTGAATCTCAAAATAAATAAATAACGCAGAAATGAAAAAAACACACCGATGGTTGGAGAGAGATCCTCGAAGTCGTCGGAAGTGAATCTGAGAAGGAAAGTGCTCTTTCCAACGCCAGAGTCTCCAATGAGCAACAGCTTGAACAAGTAATCGAACTCTTGTTGACTCGAACTCGAAGACTCCATGGCAAACTAAATCTAAACTCTAAAGATCGTCGTTCTTGGAAGCTTTTCTGCGTTTGGTTTTCCCGAGATATTATTCGGTGGTGGAAGAAATAGGCTTTTATAGTGCAACCGACATCGTTGTCCGTTCGATGGTGTTGCTTAAGAGCGACGCAACCGGGTTAGCTTTTGTCCGTGCGGGCCCAGTCAAATAATCCGACCCACAAGAAACGGTCCGAGCCCAGGAAACAAGTTTTCCCAATATATATCTGTAAATTTTATTTTATAAACCGGTAAGAATAAATAATTCTTTTTATGCCTTATCATTTGGAAAATATTTTAAAATTTACTTTTGGATTGAAATTGGAAAAATATATTTTTATAGGTAAAGTAGTTAGTTTTTTTTTCTTAAAGATTTATTTATAAATTACATATTGTTTTAGAATAATTTTCTTTTTTCGTATATTGATTATTCATACATATATTTTAAATCGATTGAGTTTTGAACTTTAAAAAATGATGAACACTTTGTATTTAAAAAAATGATGAACACTTTGTATTTTATTGTATATACGATAAAATTTAAGATGTTCATCATTTTTTAAAGACTAAAATTTAATCAAAATAACTCAATTTAACATATAAACCAATTATTAGTCTTTCTCCTCAAATAAAATCAGGAATTAACTGATGAGATGATCAATTTTTTGAAAACACAATAAATAAATTATTTTCAAGATTTCGAACAAATTTAAAGTAATTCAAAAATAAGAAAAGACATAATAATATATTCAAATATTTACGTTATGTCATGTCATCTTAAACGGCTGTCAAAATATTGGACAAACAATAATTACAACGTTTAATATGTCTTGGTAGAATCATTTTCTTAAAAAAAAGAAAAATAAGTTTACCGTAGACATCTTTTTAATATAGTTAATCGTTACATAATTATCCAATAATTGTATTAATGCGTGGTGCTTGCACCTTGAACTCGGAATCCATAAAATTAAGACAAAAATGAGGTCAAGGGTTGAAAAAAAGAGTCACCATCTAAAAAACAGGCACCTCCAAATGGAGATACTCTTAGATACTCCAAATGGTTCATCAATTCATGGACTTAATCGTGATATTATATAAATGTGATGAGTCACTAATATTAGAACTTGCATTGTCAAATTGTGAGACTTGGTAAAATTGACGTGTTGCGCACATATAATTTTAACAGTGAGTGTATATTCAGCTAAATTTAACAATTTTTTTTAATTATATATCAAACATGATTAAATTTAAAAGTTCATTTATATTTAGGGTCTCTCCATTTAAAGATTCTTAGCTCGAGTCATCTGCAAATCACCACACAATGTCAATAACAAAAATGAATAACAAAATATTATATATGCAAATCATAACAATATGAAAGCATATACCTCAGCAATATCGGTTTTTACATGACATTATTGTCAAATCTTAGTTATTTTCACTATCAACCACTTCGAAATATAATACAAAAGAGATTAAACTTATTCATTAAAAAAAAAAGTTCGTTTTCATCCACAATTTCTTTATCTCAATGGAGATCCCAAAAATATGAGCTTTGAAAAGCTAAAGACAATTTTTTTTTATTGTTTCATTACAATTTTCGTGGCTTGGAACATGAACAAGAAATGGAGAGAGAAAGACATTGTTTTCAACCGACAAAGTTAAATGAGAGAATAATAAGAAAAATAAAAACATTAGACAAAAAGGTATTATAGATAAAATTCAAATAAAGAAAACCCTAATTATGCACACTAATAAGTAGAAACAAGATTTGGTGAAACTTTACACATATTTTCTGAAGTTTATATTCTCATTATCTTGTCTTGAAGATGATAAATTGTTAAGATACATATAAATGGTTATGTTTTTATGCTCACAATTTTTTTCTAAACAAAAATTGTTAAATGTTCTGAACTTTATTTAACTCTATTTTTTTTTACCGTTTCACCTGTTAAAAAAATCACACACGACTTTTTAAAGAATATATAGCAACAAGTATTTAATAACTGTTACTTAATAAAATAACTTTGGTGCTTGACTTTCTTTTGTCGTTATCTTATCTTGAGAATAAATTCTAAAATCCATGAATATAGAAGATATTTTTTTTTGAAGCCAGTATAGAAGAGATCTTAAAGTGACAATAAGTATACTCAAAATGAAAACATCCTATAAAATGTGAATAAATTGTTCATTTATGGGTAGAAATGTGGTTCATCTTTTTCTATTCAACTCAAGTGTGGCTTTAAGTTTTGCTATAAATTATTTGAGCTTCTTGCCATTGCTTTGGCTCGTCTTCATTTTCTATTCAATCGACTTGAGCCATATGTTACATGAACGACCCATTTCGACGTCGTGTGTCATTTATTTACCCACCATATATATATATATATATATATATATATATATATATATTATCAGAAACACCTCATGCCAAATCAGCCTCGCGTCAAGTTCTCTACAACATGCTCGACTGAATACTGGTGTATTTTAGTCTCCCGTGTATTATGTTTTAAGTAAAGATTCAATTCGAGATGTATATTTATTCTTAACGGTTGTCTAGGATTTTTATGATTATTTCACAATGAAAACTAATCGTTCTCATTTTAATAATCATTTTATTTATAACTTGATTTTGCTAATTATCTATGTTTCCTTAACTTAAATGCTAATTTAATCATAATTATGTAGGTGTTTCTGTTGACATTTTATTTTATATGGTTGTACTAAGATCTTCAAGTCAATCATATAAACTTCTATTAGCTAGCTTCTTTTAATTTATTTATTTTTCTTTTTTTAGGTTAATTTATATATTGTTCTAAGAATTAGCTATTTATTGCTCTAGAGCACCAAGCTTTTACATGTCCCTCTTCTTAAATTATAGAAGTCTACATGAGTGTATATCATTAATACAGCTTAATAATATACGCTTAATTCATAAAATATTAATGATAACTTAGCATGCATCATATGAATTTACCACATTAGACATAGCCAAAAATAAATGTAGTAAACTAATTTCTAATTATGTGGGATGAAGGTTACCTAAAGAAATAGTGGAAGAGACCTGACATAATTAAAATAATTAAGAATACAAACATCAATCACCATGTATTAAAGAGTTTACATTAAATTTGACAATAGTTAATTAAAACTAGAAAAATTTTAAGGTAATAAATTAGTCGCCTCATTAAATTATTTCCTGAATTTCATTAGCACCACAGACCATTATGGTAAAAAAAAAAAAAAAAAAAATAGACTGATATATTCATGCCTGTGAATGTGCAGTGTAAAACAACCAGCTCAGAAGAACCCCGAATGTAAATTAACAAACAGATCAAGAAAAAAAAAAAAAAATAAACAAATACATGAATGCGATGTACATGTAGTTAATGCGTACAAATATACATGCAAATGTTATAATAATAATCACCCGTTATCTGACATTAAATGTCGAATGGAAAAAAGTTATACGTAGTCAAAAGATAGATACAAACACGTTTAAAGCTTTATCCTTTCTTGTATATATATATACTCTCTCTCTCTCTCTCTCTCTCTCTCTCTCTCTCTCTCTCTCTCTCACACACACACACACACACACACACACACAGACACAAGCAAAGAAACACTTGAACTAGTATACAGTTAACAATGGGGGTTGAGTTCGAGGTGATCGTGGTCGGAGGCGGACCGGCGGGGCTGGCGACGTCGGCGTGTCTGAACCGTGAAAAAGTGTCGAACTTGGTGGTGGAGAGAGACGAGAGCTTCGCTCCTCTGTGGAAGAACCGAGCCTACGACAGACTCAAACTGCACTTGGCCAAGCGCTACTGCGAACTCCCACACATGTCGTTCCCGGACTCGGCACCGGAGTTCGTCCCCAGGCTCGACTTCGTCCGCTACTTGGAGGACTACGCGCTCCGCTTCGGAGTGACTCCCGCGTTCAACACACGCGTCGACTCCGCCTACTTCGACGACTCCCTCTCCCTCTGGACCGTCGTCACCAAACACGCCGTCTCCGGCGTCTACGAAGTCCTGTTCTCCAAGTTTCTTGTCGTCGCCACCGGAGAGAATGATCGTGGGTTCGTCCCGACCTTTCCCGGTCTCGAAAGCTTCTCCGGCGCCGCCCTTCACTCCAGCCAGTACCGGAACGGAGCCTCTTTCGCCGGGAAAGACGTTTTGGTCGTCGGTTGCGGTAATTCCGGCATGGAAATCGCTTTCGACTTGTCCAATTCGAATGCTCGCACTTCCATTGTCGCTCGTAGCCCAGTAAGCTATATATATAACTACGCACTTCTCGCTCAGCATGTTTCTTTATCTACGGTAGTATGTTTACACCTAAGAGAATATGAAATATGATTTTCGACTAAATAGCCTATGTTTCAGTATTTAATTCTCTTTATTTTACGTATATAGCCATAATCCACGTTAAACAATATAATGGACTCTTGAAATCAGTGTATATAATAGTTATATATATATATATTTATTTGTTATTTTGAATATGTATATCTTAAAACTCGTATATATAACTATAGTGTTGTGTCATGTCAAAATATAAAATAGCCTAAAAAGATAAGAAATCTGTTTGAATAAACCAAAGCTTTTATTTTTCAAAATCATCATAGTTGAGTTGCATATTATGGAACTGCTTTCTTTAAAAAGAAAAAAAATGAGAAATAATAAATAAGACTAAAACGAATCATAACTTCATATAATAAAAAAAATATGCCTATTTTGTTAAGAAACTTTGAAATGTTGGCTATTATGCAACATCGACATTATAACGTGTCTTAGATCCGGTTTATTTTTTAAATTAATACGTGGTCGGCGTGACATTAATCAATTAATCATATATATGTTATTTTGGTATGTATAGGTTCACATTTTGTCGGAGGAGATAGTGAAAATCGGAATGTTTCTCTTGAAATTTCTTCCCATGAGACTCGTGGATTCCATTGCTCTCTTAATGGCTAGATGGAAGTTCGGAAATGTGTCCCGTTACGGATTTCAAACCCCCGAGCTTGGTCCGTTTACGCTTAAACAAACCACTGGACGAGCTCCGACCATTGATGTTGGAGCTATCAACAAGATCAAATCAGGACATATCAAGGTACTAATATATAAGATATATCTATAGAGGTTTATATGAATTTCTTCAAATTAAAAGGATAATTTTTTTTTAAGGAACACATAAAATATTTAAAAATAAATTTAGTTCCAATAATAATTCATTGTGCATATATATGTATATATACTATATACTAGGTACTTCCATCCGTATCAAGCATCCAAGGCAACAACGTGAGCTTCAATAATGGCGAGACTCGTAGCTTTGATGCTATCATCTTCGCCACCGGCTACCGGAGCACGGTTAAAGAATGGCTTAAGGTATAGCTTCAGTCTTTTCGTATTAATTATTTTGTGTATAACGAATTTTTATTTATTGATTTGTATGTACATAATTCAATATTTAAGTCAATTTTCATTTATATACATGACTTCAGGGTGATGACATGTTTAACGAGAAAGGAATGCCGAGACAACGATTTCCAAACGAGTATTGGAAAGGACAAAACGGTCTTTACAGCGTCGGGTTTTCTTCTAGAGGATTGTTTGGCATTTCTCAAGATGCAAGGAACGTTGCACAAGACATCATTCTTAAGCTTACGTCTTCTTAGAATAATAAGAGCTATATTTGATTATTTAAGAGTTGAATCGGCATCATTTGTGTGAGAAATATAGCTAAGTAGTCGATCTAAGTGAACTATTTAGTCAATGTCTGCATTTTTTTTTTGTTCGTTTATCAATATGATTTGTTAGAGAGTGTTGATTCGATATACAATTACTCTCATGAAGACCCGAACCTAATTTGCTATGCGAATTTAAGTTAATGAAGTTTGCCATTTTTTAGTCTAAATTCTTCATCAATACAATATGAAGTTCGATAATCAATCGGTGATCTTTTTCAATATTTAATATTGTGGCATTTATTATTTTTAAAGCAATTTTTTTGCTACGGGCGAAAATCTAACACATGATCTCTTAACTGTAAATTATGTGGTATTACTAATAAACGGGAAGACAAATGAGCTAAATTAAATAATGCACACAGATAAACTTGGTAGCTATACAACTTATAATGGAGATTTAAATTGTTACAAAATCAAAGAGTTTTCTTCGGCGTTATTTGAAGTGTTTAGCTTGAGAATGATGTCTTGAGTAATGTTTTGTACATATTGAGAAATGCCAAGCAATCATCTAGAAGAGAATCTGGTGCAATAAAGACCATTTTGTCGTTTCCAAGACTCATACGTAAACCATGGTCTCAACATTCCATTCTCATTAAACAACACATCCCCATCATGCAGTCACATAAATGTGCACGCACACATACGTACGACCAAACACTAATGAATTCAATAGAAGTTCATTATACATACAAAATAAGTAATATGATGAGAGAGAATATGTACATTAAGCCAGTCTAATGGTGCTCTACTGGCACGTGGCAAAGACTATAGATATTGTTGTAAACACCATTTTAAATATAACGTATGAAATTATATGGATGAAACGGTAAACTAGAGTCGTCTTGGTTGTGTTTTCTCATATACACGTGGTTCTAATATTTTATTGTATTTATCTCTTGCAATATTCTTCTGTCATATGTGTAAGAGTCTTTATGATAATTTTTGTGGTGCCACAAAAGGTTAACGGATAATTTTATTAGTGAAAACCCATAGCTTCTCTGAAATTAATAACTTTAGACACGTAACGCATAATTAAAATAAAATGGTTGGAGCTCATCTAATATATGGTTCATAGAGACCAAACTCGACGTCTGAAAATCATAATGAATTCCTAGCGTCTTGCTATGATAACTCAGTGGTAATATCATTTAAGACAACATTAGAATCCAATAATCTCGTAAGAAAGAATTTCAAGGGAATCTGATTTTCGCTGTTTCTTTCAACAAAATGTGCACACCTATGCATATCAAAATCGAATATATTATTAGTCGATTCATCACAAAAATTAACTGGATCGAAGACACGTCATATGTTGATGCTGCATAATAACCAACATTTTAAAGTTTCTTATCGAAATAGGCATATTTGAGACTTGGGACTTTAGATTAATTTATAACTCTCGTTTTTAGCTTTATTTACGTTTTTTTCATTTTATTTTCTTTAAAAGAAAGCAATTTCATAATGCGCAAGTCGGCTGTGATGATTTTAAAATAATAAAACTTTGGTTTATGCACGTAGAAATTGCATACATAAGAAAATTAGGGAGAGACAAGAGGGTTAATTTTTATGTGCAAAGCATGAATAGAGTATTACAAGAGAGAGTATAAATAAGATAAACAAAAAATAGTGACTAAAATATCTTTATCCTTCTAATAATTCGAACGTATTTAGTTGGACAAACGTATTTATTGGGACGTGGCCATCATATTTTAATTATTAAATACTTAGTGGTGATAGAATACTGCGGTAAAATTATAAGTGACTGTAAGTATTTGTGAACTCTACACCTACCCTCCTTTTTTATTTTCCTCTAATTATATGTATTTATTTTCTAATATTTCAAGCCAAACTGCTTTATTCAAAATTCAAGAAGAATAAGCACTGATTTCAGAATCTATGATATTGGTTAACGTCATTTGGAGTTGTATTCAAGCTAATAATGATGCATATACAGAGAAATTTTATTTTGTATACTCATTAATAGTCAAAATATTCATAGTAGACTTATCTATGCACCTTTATTCGAAAATAGATTTTTGGGACAAAAATAGACGAAAAATACTTTTGTAAGTAAAATACTTAATTTTTTAAAAAAATCCGAAATTTACTTAAACATTTGTCTTCTCTCTCACTTTGCAATTATTTTAATGATTTTCTTGTTAAAACTTTTAAATATTGTTCGTAAAGTGATTACGAGCAACATATGTGTTAAATCAGGTTGATTTGGTTAGATTTAACCCAATTTTAAGATTTATAGTTTTAAAATATGATACGATAAAATAAAATTTGTATGAACAAGGAGTGGCTATTAAACACTTTTTACGATGCACTTTTTCATAACGCGACGTCTAATCTTAAAAATATTTAAGTTTTTGACCGGTTCCACTAAAATAAAGTCCTACATGCTGAATCAAAGATACAATAAAAACCAAGAAACAATAAATAAAAGAATTTGTCAAAACAGATTCAAAATGTTAGAAGTAAAACTAAGAGCTATTACTACATTTTTTGATTTAATCAACAAAAAATTTATTGGTATACCCCATGTCGACACTCAGCACGAAGACACCCTCGTGAAAACACTCCAATGACAATACTTTCATGACGACACTCTCATGACAACACCCCCCACGACGATACATACATGATGACCAGTCTCGCCAAATGATAAATATACCACGACGCCTCATCAACCCATTTTAAATACTCCAGACCGAAACACGAAAGTGACAAGGTTCTCTCACTAGAACAAAATCATACCAAATTCTCTATTTGACCATTTTCTTCACAAAAAACGCCTTTGAGACTAAAATCAAGAGCAGCGAGAGATTGAATCCACTACTTTCACAAATATCGCGTAAAAAATAGGAATAATCTTATTCTATTCTCTCTAGATCGGAACAAGGAAATTTTACTCCCACTCAAACCTTAAGAATTTGCAGCCAAAACATGATATATGTACAAAAGTATTCAAGAGCTCGGAAAATCCATTCTCATGTTACAATCTCTTCACGTGTCTCGTTGCAAGCTCGAAACACGTTGTAAGCTCGCACCCAAGACATGTCTCGTGAATGTTGAGTGATACAAACGTTTGAAGTTTCTATTTTACCGAACTTTAAAGGTACGAAATTAAATAATAAAAATTTATCTAATTAATCAAATGAAACATTAAAGTTTCTATTTTACCGAAACTTTTTCAAATATTTAGTTTTAATGAGATGTCATTATTTGATTATTTTTTTTTGCTAATCTGTCTTTTTTTATACCGATTTATTTTGGTTAATTGCTTTTAAACGTTGGCTATATAGCACTTAATATGTTTCTAATAACTATTTTACTACTTATCCCATTAAATAATCTATAGGTGATAATAATTGCGACTATCGACAAGTTTAAGGGTCAAGGGTGCCAATTATTTATTTTTTAAAACAAAACAAGTGTCCTTGTGTAGGGTTACGAGTTTTGATAGTTTAATACCGAGGTAATGTCCAGTGTTAATATCGTATGGTTATAGTTATAAAAAAATAAATCTCATATATAAAGGGAAGTCGTAGGAAAACAACGAAGGACTAAAGATAAATTCGTTTACTATAAAGTCATACATAATAGAACATCACAGGAAATGGCTATAAAAGCTTTTCGTAATATTATACATCAATAGTTACCAAGTCCCATATGCTTCGTAAGCTCCACACTAGTACTATTTACATATTTATATTATACATAGTCTATTACTCTCAAACTATATATATAAAACTATATATATATTATAACTTGGAGTAGATTATATATATTTGGTATGCAAAATATATGCAATATCGTTTGCTATATTCTGCGCATCAGCAGAAATTCCAGACAGTCCTCGGCTTGCAAATCCAGCACAGTAAAGACCATTCTGTCCTTTCCAGTGATTAGTAAATCTTTCTTTGAGCATTCCTTCTTCATCAAACATGGTATCTTCATCCTGCCACAGTACATAACATTTATTGTTTTATCATAAACTCTTGTAATAAACATATCTATATTTTTGGGTTGTTAAGTACCATAGCCTTTTAAACATAGTGGATTTTTAAAATGACAAGCATTTAACGTATTTTCGGTAAATGATCTTGTTAAAGTTTAACGAAAATTTTAGAACGAATTCGCTAAATTAATTTCAATAATTTTCGAAATAAAAAAGAGCAAAACCGTAAAGTCATCCTGTTAATTATTATGCTACGTAAACAATAAGACCATCAACTAAATTTTAACCAAATGTTACTTATTTTGCAATAAACACACCAAATCAAACGTCGGTCATTTAACCAATTTTTAACTTTTTTTAGTTGCTGCATATATACCAAAAAATGTAGAGTATATACATGCAATACATCATATAGTATAGAGATTAATCCAAAATATTTTTACTTACATTAAGCCAGGTTTTGACAGTGCTTCTATAGCCGGTAGCGAATATTATAGCGTCAAAATAACGACTCTTGCCATTATCGAACTTGACTTTGTTTCCCTCAATGCTTGTCACAGCCGACAAAGTCTAATAAATAAAAAAAATCAATTGGATTAGTAATTACTCTCTAAATGGTGATATCGCATTATATAATTAAAATAAACTAAATAAACCTGTGAATTAAGATGATTATAATCAATTAGCCCAAAATATAATTGTATACCTTAACATGTCCAGACTTGATCTTGTCAATACAGCCAACATCAATGGTGGGAGATCGTCCAGTTTTTGCTTTTAGAAGAAAAGGTCCGAGCTTTGGCTCTTTAAACCCGAACTCCGAAATGTTTCCCATTCTTAATCTTCCCATGATTTTGGTCACTGTGTCAACTAAGTCCACAGGCAGGTATTTCAACATCATCATCCCCACATACACAATTTCCCTTGTCAGAACATGTACCTGAAATTTAGATGAGCTCCATCTACTTAATTAACAAATTTTAACATTTAAAGTATCATACATGTATCTGGTTTATGACTTTATATTAAGGAAAGGGTATAAAAAGAATATATCATCCAGTAGATATATATATATATATATATATATATATATATATATATATATATATTGTCGTTATGGTAGTCTTATCTGTAGAGGGATTATTTAAGGATTATTTAGTAGTTTTCAAAATGATCAATATTTAAAAAAAAAATTGGTAAATGACAATATGTTAAAGTTTAACGTTAATTTTATGACAAATTGGATCAAAATAGTTTCCAAAATGAAAAAGAGTAAAACTGTAAAGTTATCATGTTAATTATTATGTCACGTAAACAATAGAACCATTAACCAAAATATTGACCATTTTGCGACATCTTAAACGTTGACTATTTAGCCAATTTTTTTATTATTTAACGTAACAATGATATCATCTAAAAGTTTGAATATTGAGTTTTATTTTTCATTTCTTTATCTTTACCTGATAAAAAAAAATAACATACTTAAACCCTATTTTAATAAAAAAAAAAATAACTAATATTTAAATTGATGTAAAGCCTTTTTTTATTTTATTTTTTCCTTCAAAACTATTAAAATAACATGAACAAAAAAAATAGATATTAATTCTGATAATTTATTATACATCATGTAAAAGAATATCTCAAGTAAATTTGCACTTACCGGGCCACGGAGGGAAATGGAGGCATTGGCGTTCCAGTTGGACAAGTCGAAGGCGATTTCCATGCCGGAATTCCCAGTTCCGACGACCAACACCTCTTTCCCCCGAAAGGCACTCCCGTTCTTGTACTCGCTGGAATGCATCGAGACCCCTCCGAACCCTTCCATCCCCTTGACACGTGGCACGAACCCCGTCCCGTTCTCCCCCGTCGCCGCCACCAAAAACCGCCCCTCGTACGGCTCCTCCCCGCCACGCGTCGCCGCCACGACGCGCCACGTGTTCTTCGCGGGGTCGAAGGAGGCCGAGCGCACGGCGCGGCCGAGCCGAGGCTCCACGTGGAACCGCGCGGCGTAGGAGTCGAGGTAGGCCGAGAAGGCGCCACGTGGCACGTAGCGCGGGGCCGAGTCGGGGAAGGGCATATGTGGCAGCGCGCAGAATTGGGTCGCCAGGTGGAGGCAGAGCCGGTCGTAGGCTCGTTTCTTCCAGAGGGACCCACAACAGTCGTCTCTCTCCAAAACCACGTTCGAGACTCGCCGGAGATTCAGACACGCCGCCACAGCCAGCCCCGCCGGCCCCGCTCCGACGATGATCACCTCCACTTTTCTCTCCGTCTTTTCCATTTGTAATAATTATATGTTATGTTTGTGTTTCGCACAGGTATTTATATTTTATACACACGTGTGTGGTTTTTTTATTTCAGAAGTACAAAACCCTAATTAGGAATGTTATGTACTTGCTTTGCCATGAATGAGATGATACGTGAATATACTCCTGATCATCAGGGGTTATGAGTGTTTTCTAAATTGATTTTTTTCCAAATTAATTTGACTTAATTGTGTCCATGGACTATGCATGCAGTGTTAGAAAAACGTGTTTCAGAAATTATAAAAAAAAACTCGGACACGTTAAATACGTATACAACTAATTAATTGGCTCCGAAATTTGTTGTCTAAATATATATAGATTTTGGGCGTTGGAAAGGAAGGTGAGAGATTCTCAGATTTTTTGGGATAAACTAAAAATAAAAATAAAAAGGCTTTTCGACGTTCGCTCCGGGCGTGGTTTTAGATTTAGAAACTTAATGATCCCACTATTTGCGTATGATATAAATGCTTTAATTAATTTTGATCTAATGTCACTTTGAATTAGTAATAATCTTTTTTTAAAAAAAATTAGTGATAATCTCTAAATTTATTGTAATATTTTTCAACTATCCGGAATTATCCAAAGCGTAATGCTTTGTTTTCATTATATTGCTAAACTAATCATTAGTATATCAACTTGTGCATTAATACTCTGATTCTTCAATGCTACAATATCATTCTATCTTTCGCACATCTCCTCAACAAGGAAACCTGATCAAGCAATTTATTCCGCTTGTATGCTATTTTTAGTTCACATGATAATTATTAGCGGATTCAATTAATGAACACCAACAAATGAATACAAAATGTTAATACACGGAGTGGTGTTTAATTAGTCAACAGTTTATTCGAAAGATGAATTATCCTTATGCTTCAAACTAGTGGATAAGGCCTTCGGATGAAAGGGAAATAAATAAGTATATGGATAAGGTTATTGGAAGGAGAATAAAAATAATCATACACGAAATTTTATTTGATTATTAGGATGTATACATTTCAATTGTAAATTTTACCAACGAAGACGCTCATCCAACTAATTACAAGAACAAAAACAGTGAACTTACGGGATCGACATATCAGCCTCGATGTAAATGGAAACATTGTTGTAACTAAGCAACGGTAAGCTATGATATTGTGTTTCAGCGCATGTTTGTCAAATGTTGAAAATATAAACAAAATTAATGACTTTGTAATTTTTAACCTACTTCATTTAACTTTCATATATAACTCTAATGCAATTTCGGAGTGATTAAATATTATATTTTAAGCAAATAAACTTTTAAAGTTAACTATTCTATATATTACGTAATTGGTTTTGTTTAATTACTCGATTTTAAATCATTTAAACCTAGAATATGACGGGTAGTTTCGAATAATTTATATTTACTTTTTTTACTGATTCATTTTTTTTAATTTCAAATATCATGGTTAGTTGCTTCTTGTTTATCAATTTCAATAAATCTTATAAATTTGGTATTTATTCGATTTTGATAGTCTCAAGGACAAAAACAACTTTCAAATCACATATGAAAGTTCAATTGTCGAATATGATAATACTATCAAATGCGACAATAAATACAAAGCTTTCGCATCCGATAATGCGTATAAAGATTTAGGTACGACATGTTGCATATGAAAGTCCACAAGTTTAGATGCAAAAAAATCGATGATATATCGCACCCATATTCGCATATGTACAACAACAAAATTCGTGCGATTATTGACTTTCTGATGCAACTAGTCACATCCGAAACTCTTCCCGTTAAACAATCAGGGGCGAGCAGCTGCGTCAGAAAGTTTTCGAAACAACAGTGTAGACATCGTTTTGTTTATCCAACGATGTTATATATCATCATCACAAACGAAGGCTTTTGAAAGACTGAAAGACTCAATTTTTTTTTGCTTTGAGTGTCATCATTAAGTGCAACTTCTCGCATCTAAAATGTTATCTTATTGCAACATTTAGGTGCAACAAGTCGAATATGAAAGTATTATGTATTAGAAAGTCGATTTTGTAATAGCGTCTGTATTTATCTTTCTCTTATATTAGTTATGATTTACATTTAGAAAATTTTCATTAGAAAATTTTGAATCCACAAATGCGTCAAAAACTTCAAAGAATAATTTTTTTCCAATAAAAACGCGTTGAAATTAATATGGTTAGTTTTTTGTTTTATTTTTAATAAAATAATGTTTTTTTAGTTTCAAGATGTATGCAATGTTAGTGTGTTTTTTTATCTCTCTGGTTAGTTGATATTTTTGTTTACACGTTTAAATTTTAAAATTTTGACTCCATTTATTACTATTAATGACTATTAAAGTAAACTTCACCAAATACGGGCTAAAGTTTAAAATCACGTTTCGAATTAACTAAATAGCTTATTTCATTTAAAAAAAGCTAATTTACCGTTATAAATAATATATAAATATTATTAAGTCGTGGAATATCCACGAATACATAGATACATAGGAGACTATAATCAAACCAATTAACCAAAAGGAGACATAAGCTTCGACCAATGTCATGGAATAAAATTTCATGAAGCGAATAAGTGGGTAATTTGACATCCAATACTATTATAAGTCAAGATGTAGAAAAAGACCTCTATTTCTTCGACCCCGGATTCGACAGGTGAGTTTTGTGCCATATATGTCACTACGAATATCTAAAATAAAAGCGTCAATAATAATGCAATTGAAATAAATTAGGAACAGGTTCAATCTCTACGAGCACCAAGAGCTCCTACAAGAAAAATGATCTCTGACATTTGCCGAGCTTGATGGTGGCACTTGACAATACTATTCGAATAATATTATGTGTAATATTGTTTATAGAACTTCAATGAAAATCAATGACTATGCTCACTCAGGCTTATAAGGACTAGCAAAAGTGTCTACTCACGGTGGAAATGTATACTTCCTATCCACTGTAGAAGATTTTGTCTCGTAAGGTATGTGTTACTTACTAAAGCATAAAAACAAGGCCTTTGCTAAATTCAAAGAATGGCTCACGCTTAAAAAAATATGACTGAAACAAACATAAGTGGAAAGAGATGAAGTGAAGATTGTAGGATTAATGCCTACAATTCAAGCGGTTTTGATTCTAACGGTTAATTGACGTGGCAAGATATCGACACCAGATTCGCTTGAAGATCAAAGTTAGTTACAAAGTCATTTACATATTATTGTATTCTTCTAGATTGTAAGAAGAAAGAGAGAAAGAGAATTAGGATTGTCAAAGATATCATTGAGCTGGATATTGCTCATAGAATTTATCACGTTCATATTGAATTCTCAAAACTTGTAATCCGTACTTGTACGAACTAGTATAGAATCACGTAAACTAGCGTGCTCATTTCTTTTATGTTTTGATTGTGTTTGTAAGTTGAGCTTTCTAGTTTGGTTCATTTTGTTCTTGGATATCTAAATCTTTTACACTAAGAATCTCAGGAACTTTAACTAATTATTTAAAACATTTGCAATCCAAAATTTAAATTTGGGTTAACTTTTTACCAAATTGATGTAACTACACTTTTTTCCTCCAACCCACGACACCAAATTCTATCCCAAAAAATAATATTATATTTTATACTTTTCAATATTATTTTATATTAATTTCATATTAACCCTCTATTAATATATTATGTCAATATTAATTTTATTAAACATTAATTTACTTTTATATGTCAACAATATTAAACTATTTTATATTAAATATTATGTTCGTATTACGATATTAAAATTTAAAAATTAACTAATAAAACAAATATAATTTTGGATAACATTAATAGAAAAAGATATCACATAAACATTGCAAACATTACAAATTAACTAATGTTATGTATTATTCTTAATATCATTATTTATTCTCTTTTCTCATTAGTAATATATATTTTTGTAAAAATATTTAAATTATGCTCTAAATTACATATTAACATTTTTTGGGTAAATTTGTAATTAAAAATAGTTTATGAGCGATGAATAATTGACCCCAAATTTGAGAGAATATTATACATTTTATTCAAATTTAAGTAAATATTTGGAGTGAATTGGAGCACTCTAACCCCAAAAAGATCTCATCCCCATCCAAATTAAAAGTGAGTTTGAGATGTTCTTAGTATTTATAATAATTCATAGAAAGTACTGCCCGGTTGATTATTCATTTGCTTCTTGGTTGATATATATGTAATTGATCAACCACTCTTTAAAAAATATTGTTTCCTTGGCTTAAATAGGAGCGCCAGAAAGTCCACGAAGGTGACTCGATTGTGTATTCGAATAAGTTGCTCTTTACCAAGACGTTGGAAAGGAAATAAAAATTGATGTAAGTGAAAAGAAAACCTATAGAAAATGAGACGCTGATTACCTAAAATGGAGTTCGGAAGCCTTGTATTTTTGTTTTTTGGAAGAAAAACTGTTACATCATAATGATAGAACCAAGCTAGCTAATTTTACAGGTTCGGATGTTTGAAAACCAGAGGAAGCACATGAACCTTTTATAC
Organism: Urtica urens; assembly: GCA_958296335.1. Lineage (NCBI taxonomy): Eukaryota > Viridiplantae > Streptophyta > Magnoliopsida > Rosales > Urticaceae > Urtica > Urtica urens. Next base: position 25,764,864 of record OY282522.1, on the reverse strand, counting down.
ATAATATAACCACGTTTCAGGGAAGAAAAAGAATTCGATAAATATCTTTGTACACAATTTCTGTAGACAAGAGAGAAAAAGAATCCCACAAACAAGTTAAGCTATTCTAGAGACTTCGAGACTGACTGGAGAGAACGATGACGACAAATTTTTGTAATTTCGATAACTTTAAGTAGGGGAATATAAGAACAAAAAATTGGGTAAGAACAAAAAGATTGGGTGTTTATTTTAAAATAATCAATGTAAAATTGGTGTAAATATTTAGTTAAAATTATTTATTAATTCATAATATTTTCATAAATAATTTGTAAATTAATTTTTCAGTTTAATTTTTTTGTGTTTGAGTTGTAAATTAAATTTAGAAAAAATTTATCATTTAATTCGTTAAATTTTTTATTAATTCGTTTATAAAAGAATTAAGCGAGAAATAATTTTTAAGCTAAGACGGTTAAAAAATACTTCCATTGAGTTTTTACTCAAAATTCACAAGATGTTGTGCATATTGAACCATAGACCCATATTAGAATATGTAAACGTTTATATAACTATTTAACACAGTTATATATATATATGATGGCATTTCTGTAAATTCGAATATTTTTTTCTGAGTGCTGCTGTAGAAAGATCAGTACACGTGAGATGAGAAAAAGAAATATCTTTGATATTTTCCGTCGTTACAAAACATGTGGCGAGAAGAGAGCACAAATTCGTCCACAGATTCCCAGCGACAAACATAAAGAACACATACCCTACATATTTATCAACAATCATGATTTTTTATCATTTTCTTTTTACTAACTTATTGCACATCTAACTTCAAGACCAGAAAAATAATATCCATAGCCAAAGAAACTCAACTCTGTTCAACTAAGCATGATATCAAGTTCAAAAGTAACGATGATATTTATAATCCGTATGTAATTTAAACATGAAATTGCTCAAGCTGAACATCCTTGGCGGTGAGAGGAACGTAATCGCCGAGTAGATATACCTCGAGATGATCAGACAAAGCCGATTTGTCGATATTCTCGTGATGATAAGACTTGCAGACGAAGTACAGAACGGTCTGAACGACGAGGCCGAGCAAAATGAGGCTCACGGACGCCAAAAGGCACAGCCCCGCGAAGAAAGCTCGAGACAGTACGGAAGCGTTCCCGTCGACGACGAGGCTCTGAAACGCGGTCTGTAAAAGAAACCCTAGACCGACCAAAGCACCGAAGACCAGAAACGAGGTCCACATTTTGCCTCTGGTGAGAGCCTTGCTCTTCCTCATCGCTCCGATCCCGCGACAGTCTTCGAGGACCGAGACCACGCTCGCGAGCTGCCACACCAGCGAGAGGTACGCGATTCCGGCGACGTAGACCGCCATGAAAACGAAGAAGAAAACGACGACGGAGAAACTGTACTCTTCGGTCAAGAACAGCGCGAGGATGACGAAGAGGATCGCGACGACTAAGACGTGGTAAGCGAAGAAGGCGAGGAAGGTGAACGAGAAGGTGACGATCAAGCGCTTCCAGACCTTGGGAACGACGGTCATGATCTTGGAAAACGACGTGTCGTTTTTCGCGGTGTAGACGGAGGCGACGGTGTAGACCACGCCCGCGGTGGAGAGGAGAGAGAGCGCGAGGAGGAGCGTGAAGTACACGACCTTGAAGAGGAGGAACCGGACCCACTCCGACGCGACGGCGCGTGAGATCCTGTCGTGGCCTGCGGTTCCCGCCGGAGAGTGAAAGAGGCCTTCCTCGTCGGAGACGATGGTGTTGAGAAGCCGATTCGAGATCTCGGTGTGAATCAGGACGAGGAGACTGAGAGGGAGGATCAGAGAGAGAGTGATCTGGCTGAAGATTCTTCTCTGTGACGTCACCACCTTCTTCGCCTCGGCGAAGACTCCGCAGAATCCCAGGAACTGCATTTCTTCTTGCTCCATATCCATTTTCTTTCAAATAAAGAAAAATAAATTATGAAAATAAAATGAAGAGAGTATTATATTGAGGACTTTGTTTTTGGAGTTAGCTTAAAGTTACAAGAATGCCCTATTTATATTTTTCAGGTTAATTTATTATTTTAAATATAGTAGGCGTAGTGACAGTGTCTCTTGTTTTGTATTTGGTGGTTGAAAATGAAAGGAATTAAATGTATGTGGAGTTAAAATAAGAGGAATGGTACAAAATAATATTTTAAAATATGTTTTATTTTCAAAATATAAGTAAATTTTTTGTGAAAAAAATAAAATTAATACAAATATTTTACACTGTATTATCGGCTAAAAAAATTAAAATGAATAAATTTTTAATTTTTTAGTTTAATTGTTTAAAAAAAATAGATAATAACATATAATAGGCGTAGTCTCTCTTATTTTGTATTTGGTGGTTGAAAATGAAGGGAATTAAATGTATGGAATATGGGCATAAGTCAAGGTCTCTCTCCAGCTAACAGCTAATTCTTATATTTATTATTTATTGTTTTAGAAAATGCTATATAATTTATCGAGGGAAAAGCTATATTTGCTACAATAATTTATCAGGGATCCAATATGACAAGCAAATAAAATACATAAATAAATGTAAGAACGTGAATAGTCGTGGCTGTGTTTGGTAAAACCAAAAAAACAAAAAAAAAGTAAACGACGATTATTTGATTATGAATATTTTCTTGTACATCTTTTTACATGTCAAAAACAAATTATTTTTTTTCTTATTCATGGTTTGAAATACGATCAACTTATCCTAAATATTGGAAGACTATAGTAACTCATGTGCCATTGATCATATGGATACGCTCATAGTATATGTATTTTTTATTTAAATCCTCTAAAATTTACAATGTCGTATTAATAAATAAAAATCTGTCGTGTGGGGGTACTTTTGGAATCGGGACTAAGTCATTAAAGAGGTGAAGCGCGTCACGAGGGATAAGTCAATTCCACGTGACCCAGAAACTTCCCACATAAAGAAAGATCAAGTCAATAAACTGGACTCAGTCAACACGTTCATTCATTTCTATTATAAAATAAAATATTGTTTCATATATTATTAGATCAATTGGATGTCACCGGACTACTCATAAGTCATAACTAAATCGTCGCAATACAACTTATCCGTCTTAAGTAATGTCATCTGCAAAATTGCACTAAGTTTAGCATATTTCAAATCTAATCATATTAAGTGTATTTGTTTCCTAAGACCTTATTTATTTAAAAAAAAATATATTACATCAGGCCATTTAGCACTTGCTTCTACCCTTTAGTGGGGAGGGTCTTATTTGTCACCACTTAAAAAATACAAATAATTGGTCAAATGGTCGAAATGTGCCATGTTTGGTAAAAATGTGGTCAATGATTTTATTGTTTATGTAGCACAATATTAACAGTCTAACTTTACAATTTCACTCTTATTATTTCGAGTATAAATGATTTTCAGAACTTGTTAAAACATTTTACTGGTTCATTTAACTAACCATCTAGAAACCATCGGAAATCACCTGAAGTCTTCGAAAATTTTAAAAAAAACATTGGAAATTATCGAAAAAATTAAACAAAAAAATGAGTGAAGAAGTATTTTTGTCCGAAAATAAATCAAAAATCTAATTTGAGTTTCACCCTTATTATTTCGATTGTAAATGATTTTCATAACTTGTTAAAACATTTTACTGGTTCATAACTAACCATTTGGAAACCATCGAAAATCACCTGAAGTCTTCGATAATTTAAAAAAAAAACATTGAAAACTATCGAAAAAATCAAAGAAAAAAATGAGTTAAGTATATCTGTCTGAAAATAAATCAAAAATCTAATTTGAATAAAAATAATAAGTTTATTTTTCATATTTCTTACGGCTTAAAAAATAAAAGTTCTCTTGGATAATGGTATTGAATACGGTACACGATAAATTACGTAGGATGGAAAAAATAGATGAAATAATAAATAAAAATTAAGAGCAGAGCATGCTCTTTATTCCATACTAAACTGTAAAAAGTCGAGAGTGTCACATACAACATTGTAAGCGTTTTCCCTGTACATAAATTTCTCATTTTAACCAAAATACACTGCAAAAAATCGCAACGGCAACAACAAATAATTCAGATATTTACACGTTGACAAAAGACCTCTCAAAACCGCATTAATAATCACAAAAAAAAGAAAAGGAAAAACCCCAGTTGTTCTTATATATAGATAGCCAACTTAAAAAAATTGAAATACCTACTGAACCGGTCTATTTGATTGCATAAGAGCGAGTACAAACAGACTCCAAGGCCTCCGTGAAGAGCGAAGAGAAGCTTGTGAGCGCTTGGAAAACCCCGGGCAAGCCGGTCTGGAGATTGTTGAGAGTCATGGCTCTGGTGACCTCGACGGCCTTGGAATGCCTGACCATCTCGTCCTCGACCCGCCTCTGACACGATGCCAGGTCGGTCTTCTTCTCCGCGAGCGGGTCCCGCGAGTCCAGCGCGGCCACGTTCTCGGGCATCCCAATCCCGACCATCGAGTACGACTGGTAAAACTTCCTTTCGATGCTCCGGATCGAGGAAGCCTTCTTCTCGAGCTCCTTCGAGGCCGACTCGGACCGCTTCTTGATCTTCATCTCCTCGCTCTGCTTCGCCGAGATAACGTGGACCACATTGATGAAGCTCTTTATGGCCTCCGAGGCCACCGTGTCCGGGACCCGCTCCAGTGCGAGTTTCCACTCGTCGCAGAACATGAAGACATCGCTGGAAGCGTTGACGTTGTTGTTGTTGTTGACATTGTCGTTGTCTACGGGAATCAGGGTCAGCTTGAACCACCCGTGGAGGGACCGGACAAAGTCCCGCTGGAACTTTATTGATCGGCAGAAGCTCGAGTGCCACGCCGACACGGCCGATTCGAGGTCTCGGGTCGCTTGCCTGTGGAGCTCCGACGTTGATTCGCCTTTCGCGGATCGGTTCACAAGGCCTCGGACTTGTTGGACAATGTTGTTTTGGAACTCGTGGTATTGGTGCATCGATCTCCACATGTACATGAACCTGCCGTTTTTTTAAATCAATTTACATAACTGTTAGAGATCGATGATGAAAAGAAAAGAAAAGACTCGGAAATTTCACTGTATTATGTTTACATCATTTTGCTACCACGTTATCATCGTCACTGTATCAGCGTCTCGTCATTAAAAATCTTTGTTATATCTCCATGCAAATACTACGCTAAGTATGGAGGATTGCTAAAAGTAGTAGCGACGAATGGATAAAATAAAATAAAAATGAGTTTGTGTAGTTTGTCTGTGAACACTCTAAATGCAATCAAAGAGTTTAGACTTCAGAGGAATATAGGAATATATTATTCTGGCATTAGCATCATCATAACATTATTTGAGGATAATATATGAGTAACAACTAAGAAGCACAATAATCATCGCAGAGCAGTGATGATAATGTAATAATGTTCATGATCAAATGAGAAATATTGGGCCACGTGGGAATCATATGAAATGAACCAAACCACAATAGCTTTGGGACCAAGATAGATCTGAAGATGGGAATGAGTGAAACATAATAACCACCGAAGAGGCAGATTTGGGGCCACCATTATAGAATTAACACTGCGTCAGTACAACCAGGCACATGTGGCTCCAGAGTGGATGAACCAAAGCACCAGTGAATAATAATAACTATTTTCATCTACCAAGTCAACATTATATACTAGTAATATTCTAGTTGTTGTTGCATGTTTTGAACGAGCGGTATATATCAAGCTGAGAGAGAGAGAGAGAGAGAGAGAGAGAGAGAGAGAGGAAAAACAAGACAACTACCAATGTGCATAACTACTCTATCAAGAGGGTGGTTGACATAATTTAGTTAGATTCCCAGGTCACTTTAAAGGTGAACCGAACTTAATGCCAAGCCTATGCTCTGTGTTTTGATTGTTTTCAGTATAGAAATGGTATGAACATGGAAAAATGGGTGATTGGAACAACTCAGAGCTGTCCTTCTGACCAAGGTAATTAGTGCCATCAATGTTGGAGTTGATTTTGAATGCCAATCATTTATTTTTTACTCCGAATGTCACAAACTTTGGACAAGATAAAGGAAGACTTTACCTCCTTTTAAAAGTCTACGGATAAGCTAAGATAAATAACCATTAATGACACATAACACCTACACCCTATAGCTCTATCGTTACTATACAGTCTATTCAGAAGTCTGACCTTCAACGTGGTAAGCATATATTTAAAAGCCTGAGGATTGATTGAACAAGCGGACAGTACTTAAGTCATACCAATATTCTGTTCTTACTTCTTAGACCAGGACAATTTAAACAAGCAATTTTGAAGCGAGACTAACCCGTGACAGAGCTCGACGAGCTGAGGAACAAGATCAGAGTCTCGTAGGCCGACAATGGCAGTGGAGGTCGTAGATACGGCCTGAGAAGTGACGATGATCAGCGATTGCAGTCTCGTAATGGCAGCTTTGGTCTTGTCTAACTTGGTCTCATCCTCGCCTTTGTACTCCTGATTCTGGAGCGAAGATAACTTCTTTTCATGCTCAATCTTTACGCCTTCTCTCGCCTGTGAATATCAAGATAAAAAATAATTCAGAGACTGATATAAATCCCGCAAGAGCAATGGCAACAAAGTCATCACACACCCAACCGCAGTACAAAAACTTCACAAGCTAGTTCACTCCACAATCAATATCAAGATCAAGCTCGTGATATCACCTCACACCAGCCAAAATGCATATCAGTCATTGAAAAGCACAAGGAAACGACAAAGAGAAAGTAGCAGTGACGTACAACTAGGGTGAAAATCAACAAAATTGTCAAACTCAATGGCAAGACCCAGATAGAGAGAGGGCAGGCTTGTGGGGCTCACCAGTTGTCAACTTTGTCAAACGCTCAGTTTATTCTTTTCATACTAATCTCGCTTCACTACTCACTAATCCAAGTTCATATTCATCGGCTCATAATGAAACTAATCACTGATGATAATGACAATGGAAACAGAGCAACAGACCTTGACTTCCTGGTAGAGCTTCTTCTCCCAAGCCAGGAGGCGGTCGAGGGTGGAGCAGAGGCTTTTGGGGCCACCGGGCTGGTCGAGCGTGGCGGCGTCGAGGCGATACCTCACTGCCAGCGGCGGCTTCGATGTCCATGACGAGCTCAGCGTGCTCAACACGCTGCTCGAGTGATACACCGTCTCTGCAATTCCACAACATTTATTTCTCAATCAAAATCGAAATTTGAGGTTGAATTTCACGGATTACTCACTCTTCAGCTGCCTGAAGCTGCGATCGAGCTGGGCGCGGCCGGTCTCGAGCATTTCCGAGGCCTGGTCTCCGGCGGCCGCGGCTTTTTCGAAATTCTCCTGAATAGCCTCCACAATCTCCTTCAAGTCCTTGTGCCTAACCACCATCTTCATATCCGAGATCTCACCGTAGTAGCTCCCTGCCGAGGATTCGTCTTCGGCTACAGAAGCCGCCGGGAAAAACTTTGCCGGAGGCGGAGTCTTCACCTGCGCCGCCGCGGAAGCAGCAGCCGGAACCGACTCCGACGCGCGCGTGGAGGATCCGTAATTGGAGCCGTGACGGGAAGGGATCTCAGATCTGTCGTCCCTTTCGTCCTCGTCGTCCTCGTCGGAGGTCGTGGTGGTGCTGTAATGATCGTCCCACTCGCTGCACTGAACCTCCTCTCTCTCCGCCGTCGTCTCCGTGAAACCGTGCCGGTGCTTGGAATCGCGGTGGTCGATTTTGGAAGAGCTCTTCTTGTTGAAGAAATCGTACTCCGATCTCTCCGTCTCCGTCTCCACCTCCGTCTCTGTCTCCATCTCCGTCTCCTCGCCGTCGAATTTTCGGTCACCGCCTCCGCGGCGGAGATCGGTGTCGGTATCGTCGGCGGCAGCGGCGTTGCGGCGGCGATCGAAGAATTCGGAGTCGGGAGGGGAGGGAGGGTAGAAATTCTCCCAGTTCCACATGGAGGAGGCCTGCGAGGGCGTGCTGGAGTACGTCGAGTTCGCCTGGAATGCCGTCGGACCTCCGGCGTAGCTCCGGGGAGTCGAGGAGCGGCTGGTGTCAGACAGGATGTGCGGGAGCTTCGGCTTCGGCTGCGGCTGTGCGGTCTTGCGACGGCGTTGTTGCGGTTGGCTACGGCGAGAGGACGGCGGCGCCGAGAGGATGTGAGGGAGCTTGGAGGCGATCGTCGGAGATGGCGAAGGGGAAGGCGAAGGAGAAGGAAAGTAATGCTGCTGCTGCGGCGGCGGCGGAGGCGTCGGTGTCGAGTGATTGATCGGCGGGTGAGGAGTGGCGTGGGGGTGGAGGAAGACGGCGGGGGTTTGGTCGGAGACGGAGAGGGGCTCGAAGGCGGCGAAGGAGGTGAGGGCGGAGCCGGTGGCGCGGAGGGAGCGGCAGTACTCGGCGTGGGCGGAGGCGAGGTGGTGGCGCGCGTGGACGGCCTCCTTCATCAGCCGGCGACGCTCCTTGCACCGCCGCACTGTGTCCTCGTTGTCCAGCTTCGACGCCGCGCAACCCATTTCCTTTCCAGAGAGAGAGAGAGAAGACGCTACTGCTCTGTGAAGAGGTTTCACCAGACACACACACACATTGCTATTATTATTATTATTATTGTTGTGCTTTTTTCCTTTCTTTATTTTAATGGCGTCTCTCTCGCTCTCTCTCTCTCTCTCTCTCTCTCTCTCTCTCAGGAGAAGAAGAACTGTGAATGAAGTGTGAACTGTGCAAATATGTGTTTGGACACTTTTTTATTTATTTTAAATTGAACAAAGCATAGTGTTTACTGACTGTGGTCTCTGGCTTTATCACTCCCCCTTTTCGTTTTTCTTTTTCTTATTTCTTCTATTCTTTTACTAAGCTCTCAATTACAAAGTAAATTTTTACGGATGCAATAAATTATGAAAATAAATATAATATTTTTTTATCAATTAATAACGTAAAGTCTTTCACCTCTTTTAATATTGATAATTATAGGCCAATTTTATTTTAAAAAAATAACAATTTATTTACTGATATAGTCCTAATATTTTATTTATGATTTAATATTGTATTTACAACATTAAAATTGAAGTCACAAAAAGATAATGTGACCCAAACTAAGGTTTAGTGACGACTTGACTATATTCTTTAGGTGAGACATTGTAGCGTTAGCATTAGTTGGATGTATTTATTTTAATAGGTGGTGGTGAGTAGATTTTCATTATGTTACTAGGGGATAAGAAATCATAAACAATTTAATTAATTAAAAATAAATTAAAAAATGAACTTTTGGGATTAAAGAAATGGGTGCTGCATAAGGCTGCTTTTTGTTTTTGTTGGATGTGAAGAGGAGACTCTGGATCTTCCACCAAATTGTGTGGTCCCCATTGGCCACTGGTTTTATAACTCTTTTCTTTTATCTCTGCTTTATTAGTTTTTAATATATTTACCAAATTTCGGTTGCTATTTTATCATTTTCTCTCTTTCTTTAATTTAGGTGTGTAATAGTATTTTATTCCATACATTTAACTTCTATTGGATTTCTCAAAAAAAAAACCTTCTAATGGAGCAAAATAATCTTAGTACAAGTGTACAACCACAACTTAATTGAGTTTGTGTACCTGTCGATTCTAAAGCCCCAAAAGGGACTCCATATTTTTTCTAGTTAATTTAGAAAGGCATTTGTACTACACACTCATCTTTATAACTAAATTTAAATCCTCTATTTAAATATATATTAATAAATGCATTTTTCCAATAGCTACGGAGACCACAGACAACTAGCATTCTCTATTTATGTTTTGAGGAAAAAAGAACTTCGTTTTTCAAGATAATTCCCCATTTCGATCTAACCAATACAAGAAGAGATTAATATGACTTAATACTTAGAATTTAAAATAATGACTCTTTGGTGTAAACTTTTGAAATGAAGTACAATTCAAAAGTTCTTCGCTTCTTTTCTTGAACTAAGTATAACATGTATGATTCGATATTTTCAAGTTATATCCGAGAAAAAAATTTAAATAAAAAATTTGGGATAAAAATAAGGTCCTAATCTCATTACGTCTTCTCGTTTGTGCTATTTTCTTGATTCTTTCGTATCTTTTGACATAAAATTCTGTATTTAATTAAGAATTCGGATATATATTTTATCGGTTAAATTTTCTATAACATTGGTGGAGAATTTTTATGAAGAGTTTGTCATCTATGTAAATTTAATGTAAATCATACTTACGTTTTTTTTAAGAAAAAACTTAATTACAAGTTCGAGACTAAAAATAAAATAAAATTTATGTGCCATAATTCTGAATAAAGTTTGTGACTTAAGAACGTATTTGTCATGAAATTATTATGTGGCTACCATAAGTGTTAATCTAATTTGATAATGGACCAAATTATAATTATGCAGTATTTATTGATAATTGCCAGACATGGTAGATCTTTGATTTAAAAAATAAAAAAAAAACTATTAGTCAAAGATTTTTTATTATAGCTCTGATTTTATTAACCCCTTTCAGGGCTCTCCCGGGAACAGATCCAGTGGAGACGGAGCCTGTAGCTCAGAGGATTAGAGCACGTGGCTACGAACAACGGTGTCGGGGGTTTGAATCCCTCCTCGCCCACAACCGCCCAAAACGGGAAGGACCTTTCCCTTTAGGGGTAGGAAAATCATGATCGGGATTGCGGACCCAAAGCTAAACCAAGCCCCTATTAAGATATGGCCGAAAGAAATAATAGAAAAAAAGATCCATTATAAAGATCTTCATTAGTACGTAAACCTATTGTATACCACCACTGATAAACACCAGAATAAGCGATATTCACTGGTCCAAGAGCACCCCCCCACCCCCGAGTAAAGGCTTTGTATATTTTTCTCAATATAAATAATGGAATTTTTCTTATTTTTGGTAGTTTTTTTTTCTTTTTATAAAATTTTATTCGTTCTTTTAAAATTTGGATAATCCTAAAAAAATTCTTTTTACATTTTTTTTTAGTTTTTTAAAAATAGGTCGCAATTTTTTCCATTCCTCGGTGTAAATACCCTAATATAGGTTCACAATCAATAACATCTTCACCATCAAGAGTAACGATGAGTCGAAGAACACCGTGCATTGATGGGTGGTGGGGTCCCATATTTACTATCATGGGGTTTGTTCTTGTAGCAGGTATATTCATATGCTTTTACGGGTTTCCTTTTTTCAATTGAGAAATTTTATGGCTCGAATCTTTAGTATTCTCTTATTTATAACCTGTCTCTACTATTTAGGCTATTTACCGTCACCCATTCTTACTAAGAAACTGAAAGAAACCTCAGAAAGGGGGGAAAGCGAGGAAGAAACAGATGTAGAAATAGAAACAACTTCAGAAACGAAGGGGACTAAACAGGAACAAGAGGGATCCACTGAAACTGAAGAAGATCCTTCTCCTTCCCTTTTTTGGGAAGAAAAGGGGGATCCGTACAAAATCGATGAAAGGGAAGAGATACGAGTGAATGGGAAGTCAAAATACCAAACTAAAGTAGATCAAATTTTTTTCATTCCCGAAGAGGTGCATATTATACCCGAATCTTGTTCCATAATGGTACGAAATAATAGTATTATTGGAGTAGATACACGAATTGCGTTAAATACAAGAAGCCAAGTCGGCGGATTGGTACGCATGGAGAAAAAAATAAAAAAGATTGAACTTAAAACTTTTTCTGGAGATATCCATTTTCCTGTAGAGGTGGATACGATATTGGAGTAGATACACGAATCGCGTTAAATACAAGAAGCCAAGTCGGCGGATTGGTACGCATGGAGAAAAAAATAAAAAAGATTGAACTTAAAACTTTTTCTGGAGATATCCATTTTCCTGTAGAGGTGGATACGATATTCCGACACAGTGGTCGAAATTCCATTATGGTTCAATTCTGACCGGTAATAGATACCAGGGCTTTGCAATATTTGATTGATCACAATTCTGTATATTCCATTTATTATAGAAGTACCCAGAGAATTCATTAAAGGAATGTTTCCAATAAAAATAGTTTGTTCTTGTATATCCCTACAGGTTTTCCAAATTAATCCCGCGGATACATATAATTCATAAGACTTGACACCTATCGCAATGATAAACGGCTCGTCTCGCCGTGACCTTCTCTTGAATTCTCAAAACTTCTGTCGCTCCACCCCCGCAGGGGCAGAAAACCCATCGATGTCTTGGCTGTGCTATCAGAGGCTCTGGGGAAGTCGGAATAGGAGAGCACTCCTCTTAAAGCTAAACCGTTTGAAGTCCAGATATAAGCACGGTACTCTTTCTACTATATAGCTTAATACGGAAATGGTATCAAAACAAAGGGTAGGATTTTCTTTTTCGATATACAACACTCATGTCGAAAAAACCGGATTTGATCCTTTTATTTATTTGGTTCAAAAATACCTCTGTGTATTTAAACGTTACACTTTTTTATTTTATGTTAAATTGATGACCTAGGCATAAATATTTCATAATTGGATTTTACTTTAGCAACGTCTATTTTTTCTTTCTTTTTCGCTTGTGAAAATGGAAAAAGAGAACGGTTGAGTCAATCAAAAATCCAAAGGAGGTTCATGGCCAAGGGGAACCAAAACCAAGGTCGAAAAGATTGAGAAAAATCAGTCATTCACAACCACTGATGAAGGATTCCTCGAAAAGTTAAGGATTAGTAATCCTTTTTATAAATCGAATGGATTCGGTCTTATACATACGCGAGGAAGGTAATCAAAAAAGAAAGAAGACGGGTTCTTCTTTCTTTTAAGTAAAGAATGAGTCTTATTATGACATGTTCTTAACATTCCTTTGTTACTTCTACTCTTTCAATGGCAGTTTATGCTTAGTTTGCTTGTGCTTACTGTTTTACTAGAAATTTCTTAATTATAAGAACTATTTTAATTGTATTTGGATTCTTTCATCAATAGTGTTTGATCAACCTCCCCAGAAGAACCCGTCTTCTTTCTTTTTTGATTACCTTCCTCGCGTATGTATAAGACCGAATCCATTCGATTTATAAAAAGGATTACTAATCCTTAACTTTTCGAGGAATCCTTCATCAGTGGTTGTGAATGACTGATTTTTCTCAATCTTTTCGACCTTGGTTTTGGTTCAATGCAGTTAATTATGTCTCTCCTAGAAGTTGGTTATCAACTTCTCACTTTGTTCTAGGATTCTTCCTATTCGTAGGTCATTTATGGCACGCGGGAAGGGCTCGCGCAGCTGCAGCCGGATTTGAAAAAGGGATTGATCGTGACTTTGAACCTGTTCTTTCCATGACTCCTCTTAACTAGTAAAAAAAGTAAATAAAAAGTTATCAATGAAAACGGAAAGAGAGGGATTCGAACCCTCGGTACGAAAAACTCGTACAAGGGATTAGCAATCCGACGCTTTAGTCCACTCAGCCATAGAGCACGTGGCTACGAACCACGGTGTCGGGGGTTTGAATCCCTCCTCGCCCACAACCGCCCAAAACGGGAAGGACCTTTCCCTTTGGGGGTAGGAAAATCATGATCGGGATTGCGGACCCAAAGCTAAAGCTTTGGAATTTGGGCGTGGGTCTTTTGTCGAAATGGATGGAAGGGCCTTACTCTTTCTTTTTCTTTAATCATTAAAATCCTTAATTGTAGATGTACATTTTTTTATTTGAATCCTCATCAGCAATACTACTGATAATCTATAAGTGGAAGAACGCTTATATTCACAATGTTGTAGTTAATGGATTCAGTTACGCTTCCACTAATTATAGTATATACCTTTAAATTGAATTAGGATTGAACTAAATTGAAGAAATTCCAACACATAAACTATAAAACCATACATGAATACAACAATCGTTTCTACTATGTTATTAATATATATTTAACGAGCTTAATAAATTTACAATCTATTGTTGATTTGTAGATTTTAAGTAAATTATATTTCATGCGCCCATATATATTTTGAGAGGGCAGCGAGACATTTTTCTATTTAAATTGTACTACTATAATTTCTGCGTTTTTCTAACAAAAAAAAAAATACAAAAAATCTGCGTTTTATTATTTTTTTTATCTATTGTTATTTAGTTTTATTAGTTGAAATTTTGGATTGAAATCTAGCATGTCGGTATATTGGTCTTTGTATTTTCCCTAATTGTAATATCTATCAACATCATCATCTACTAATCTCATATTAGTTTAAGATGGCCAATATGCTCAATAACAGAAAATACTCAACAAATGAAAGCAAAGCATCAAAAGCCACAGAAAAAAAAGAGAACATATATATTATTCCCCAATAAGTCGAACCTTTTATGGACACAAAAGCTTTGGAGAAAAGAGCGAAATTGAAAACGGTGAAAGTTTTTTTCTCGTTAATTATTTTAAGCCAAAACTTTCTTATTCCACGGTCTAACTGGACCCAACAATTCACATGCATATTCCTTTTACCCACAAAATTAATGAGAAAAAAAAATACGGTGTTCCTTTGAAAACTTTTCTCGTCAATTTTCGACAGATTAAATGACCTTTACGGTTTTACCAATGTGTGAGAGAGTGGAAGATGTCTTTTTACTTTCTAATATTTTACCCGCTTTATCCTTTCCAAATTTCGAATTAATCAACTTCCAAATATTTTAAGGCAAAAAAGGAAAAAAAAAAAATTGAACCACGTTAGAAACAGATCATACTGGACCCGGAAAGTTTTTTGGGTGATTGGAATTCGGAAGAGAGGATCTGATGCTTCATACTGCAGTGCAGAGACGTTATAATCAACATATTCTTATTTATTTATTTTTCACCCAAAATAAAAGATGTATATATTCTTTTTCATGTTGTCGAAGTGTCATTGGTTAAAAACTTATAATACACTATTATACAACGAAGACATGCCAAGTAAAATTATTGCCCTGCGCAGCTTTTTACTATATTGCTTTCTTTTTTTACGTTAGAAATTATGCATGAAATGTGAATCTCACCTAAGAACTCCGCTTCTTCGACTTCTCAAGGGAAAAGAATGCGAGCTTTATCCTAAATTCTTTATAATTATACGACGTAAATAAAATTCAACAACAATTATATACTTTTCATATGATAAATAGACCTAAAAAACATGTTAAATATTTAGATCAGACTTATATTTTTAAAATATCTGAAAAACTGGACATATATCGTTATACTCAAAATTTATTATATCATCGTATCATATCGTACGAAAAGTTATCGTACGTTATCGTACAATTAACTTATTTTATCGTATAAAATTATATGAGTGAATAATAATTTTTAAAAATTTGGATTATAAAAATATTTTGTCATATTTTGAGTTTAAAGTTTATTTTTAAATGTTTTTAAATAAAATAAATTTAATCTAAATATTTTTCATATTTTTAAGTTTAGAAAATGAAATTTGTTTAATATTTATTCATAAGCTCTTAATATTTTATATAAAATTTGTGTAAAGTAAAGATATATTATATTAAAATATCAATTAAATTTTTTAAAAAAATAATATAAAAGTTTTAAATAATCATAGTAGTAAAATCAACAATTGGTAAGACTGTCAATATCTTAACCTGTGGCCCTGTGGGCATGCATTTGCTCAAGTCCTATAAAATCAATAGGTCTAAAATATAAATCAAAATAATAATTTTTGCCAGATAGAGTCGAATGAGACAAAGATACTTTAGTTTAGTAGTAATAGAAAGTACAGTAAGCTGTTATAAGATTTTTCTCGTAGTTCAAGACAACAGTTAGCTTTCAGAGCCGAAAAATCTCTTCTGTCTCAGACGATGAACTAATACTACAGCTCTCAATCCAAAACCAAAACACAAACACAGATCATATTTTCAATATTTTTTTACTTTTCGATACTATCAAAACTTTTAAAGTTTAAACTCATATCAATGTCTGTCCTGAATTCGGGGATTGTTGTAATTTTAGCTTAGAGAACGTCAAACAAACCTACAGTCTATAACTCTATATACATATAGAGACAAAAGTATATTCACTTATCTAAGAAAATGACTTTGCTCTAGTAGAAATCACAAAGAGAGATTTTTGGTCGAATTTCCCCGGATTCATTGTCTAATTAATTTATTAAGGATTTATTTGTATGTTATTTATCTAAACGAAATCTCTTTATACATGTATCATATATAAATATGAATATCTTGCTAATAATGTCCAACCTCAAAAAAGTCCAATTGTTTTTCTCTTTTGGCAAAAAGAGAATTTTTGTGGGTCATCTTATACCATTTTTTCTTTCCAATTATTAAGCATCCCCAATATTTCATATTTCTTTTATGTTAATTATTAATGTCAATGGGGCCAATGGGACTCATTGGACGTGACCACAACGCAAACATCATAATGCATAAGGAAAAAATGTGACATTGGTGGGATATGATGAATTTGGATTTAATATTTGTGACCTTTTTGCAATATTTGGATGGACTTTTTTGGGAGGGCTCGAAAAGATGTTCCTAAAATTGCCACACACAAAATAAAAAAATAAATAATCAATCGAATCACCAGTTAAGACGGTGTATAATTGAAACACCTTAATGTGATTCGTCATTTCACCTTTCACCCATGTTCTTATGTCCTCTCTTTTTTTACCATTGAAGTGTTAATTTTGTTGTACCCACTGATGATGACAAGGCTTAAAGTCGATAGCATCAACCAAACTTTTATGTCTTTAATCTAAAAGATAGGTTTTTAAGTCATATTTATGTCCTCTACACAAAAGTTCAACCAAGGAATCAAGGTCGGCACAAAAGAAAAAAAATATATACACGATTCCAAGATAACCAAAAAAAAAAGACGGAATTTTCGAACTGATTCAGATTCCGAAGCATTTTATACAATGCAGTGGCAGTTTGGTAAAGAAAAGGCATAACAAGAGAAAACGGATAGAAAAATAAATAATATCAATAAAAACAACTAAGAAAGTTACAAATAAGAAAAAGTTGAAAAGGAAAAAAGAAAAAAACAAAGTCCAATTTAACGACTACGCACTTTGGGTGTTGTGTGTGGACTTGGGACACACCGCATCCTAGTTGCAAAACAGCTAGCACAAAATAAAATAAAAAAATACAATTATAAGAAATAATAAATGTTTTTTTTTCTTGGCATGTCACACTAATATTACTAATACAGAGACTAGTGTCATCATTTTCTTGGCGACTAACTAGAGAAAGAGTTTTGGACGAACTTGTAGTTAAATTTTTTAAGGACCCTTTGACACGTGGCAACCCCCTTGCCAGAGGGGTCGCACGTGTCAGGGTATCTGGCACGAGCTTTTCATTGTCAAAAAGACATTCGAGAGTTCTTTGGATAAGTTAAGCTGTGAAAATTCAGAACCTTTCATGGGGACTTTGACGACGAAGAGCTTGGTACGTGTTGCTTGTTGCTGGGGAAGCCAAAATCTTCAAGCAGACCCTAAATAAAGATGAGGAAAAATAAGGCAAAAGTGGGTTATGTCGCTCTTTTTCCATGTGGGACCAATTCAGCAATATATTTAGCGAGGATATTTCGCGAGTAAAGACATTTTTTAGATGCCAACATATACATGCACTGCAAAAAATGTTAAAAAAATCACTAGATAATCAACCAGATGTTTATGATGTGATATAGTTTTTTTTTGGTGGTGATGTGTACTTTTGAGTTATGTTTCAATGGTAGATTAGTCTTTTAGTTTTTATTCATCAAGCTTTTTCTCTAAAAATATGTATATTGATAACACGTTGGTATATTCCAACTTTATTTCTTTTTCTTTCTATCGATAACCATACATATTATCTCTATCTCATTCTCGCTCGAAAAGGGCATACGTCTAAGAAACCAAAAAGATAAAAAAAAAATTGATGAGAGATAAAAGAGATATTAAGTCACGTTATGTTATTTTAGGGACATACCGTGGCATCATTGATTGCATAAGCCACGCAGTAGTGCTCCTGAAAATCAGCATCCCAAAAAAATTATGTAAAAAAAAAATCAAAATCAAAACAAAACAAAACAAAAAACTGATTAAGACCCGTCAAGATTTCTTAAGATGATATGCATGCATAGCCGCCAATCTTCTCTCTTCCTTCCTTCACTCGACTCGACACCAAACCATGTTATACGCACACACATGTAGTGTCGTTTTGTGTGTATTTATTTTATTATTTTGGTAACATAATTACGAAGAAAAGGAAGAAGAAAAAAAATATGACATGAGTCGCCCATTTGACATGACAATATGGGTCCATATTCTAACCGGCCTACTTTCCTAATGGACCCATCTCAATTTTTATTGCCAAATCATATGAGATTCAAAGATCATAGCTTTCATGATTTTACTCGTACGTGTGAGTCAATCTACATGCACATGACCCGAAAAGATTCTAAATTTATATCTATTTTTGTTTTTAATAACTTCATTATAGTTTAGTATTGTTGGAACATTGCTAAACGAGTTTTTCTTATCATTGATATTACTGAATTGTGTTCCAAGCATCAAGACTGATCTAAGATTGATTATAATAAGAAAATTTATTGAGGGTGGATGAGATGATGACTCACCTGCATCATGTGCCATTCTTCAAATTCGTCGAAAAGTTCGAGCCGTTCAATCCTGATAAACAAGAGGAAGAGAGATCGCAGATGAGAATCTGGCAAAGACACTTCAAGACAATTTGTGAGCTTCCCAATAACAATTTGAAAAGGTGGTCAGTGATACAGAGAAATAAAAAGGACTGCTTTTTATATCTTTTATCCTAGAACACCACACTTTAGAACCTTGAGATGAAGATTTGGTACCACAATATGAAAACGATATGCCGTTAGAAAACATGTCAACTCAATCTAAATAAGGTAAACAGAGTTTCCAAGAATCTGTCATCTTCTTTACTCTCTCTCTCTCTCTCTCTCTCTCTATATATATATATATATATACATATATATAATCCTGCGTTATACGGCAATACTCGTCAAATTTGATTTATCTAGTTCCAAACTGTTGGTCCTTCCTACACTACATCTCTTCTTCAACCGAGGAAAGTAATAGGGTTTTACTTTTATGTAATTTACCATTAGATCCTTAATTGTGTTGCAGAATTAAAGCCTATCAAACAGACTATGGCTACTTGAAAGAATGTAAATAGTCTCACAGTTAATAAATACATCTTATCGGTCTAAAATTGAAAAACCTGTTCAGGGCTAACCTAAAATTACAAAATCAAGTCGCCACAGGTTGTAAAACTCAAAAACCCTTCCCAGCTGGCATAACAGCGTATTCTAGGTTCAAGCCCATCTAAGGAGGTTAAATGAGGAGACATTATATTTCTAATTAAACCTCCTAAGTTATTTTCATTTACCTGATGTAGCGAAAACTGTACTAGAAAGATTAAAAATATTCAAATATATGCAACTATGCAATGAGTAATAAGGCACTCTATAATCAGCATACTTTGATATAGTTGTACCAGTCACCGACAAGATAACACCACATGCTAAATCGAATTTCAAAGATCAGCAATTCTGGGCTATTATACCATAACGAATAATCATTAGATAGTTGTTAAAACTATCATCCACCTAAATGCTAGTCAAATGTGGAAAGTGTAGGCGGGACTGAGCTTGAAAACGAGACAGGACACTCAGATATCCTCCAACTTTAGACCATGGTGAAAAACTAATCCCTGCAAATACTTAATCGTCGAGCTTGGCTTGACGGGTCTGAGGACTTCTCGATCAAGTCCATGACTCTCAGTTTAGCTCTGTCCTCGGGTCTTCCCGATTGGCCTTTTGCCAGCTTGATTTGGAGGCAAAGGTTCATCGAAGGATTTTTGAGACTTTCTTTTCCGGAACATAGGTTTTTGGCTCTCCTCTCTCGACCCGTCTTTTAAATCTTTTAGTCTTTCTGACCTGTCCAGAGACTGGCCGAGTGCTTTTTAGATTGTTTTTTGCTTCTTCATAGTTGAAGCTTTCTTTTTCTCCCATTTTATTAATTTTTTTGATTTTCTTCTAAAAGAAAATTTACAAACATTTAGGGAAGCATGGATGATGCCTAACGCACTTACGTAGATTACTTTTGCTATATATTGTAGACGATATTAATAAATATTCCGCGTGGTGTCAGTATAAGTTCTTAAACATCCTGATTATATAATTCCTGGAGTTTAGGGAGTTTTGATTTCTATACTAACTTTTCTCTACTCCACCCTTTAAAAATTCATGAAAGAAGAAAGAAAACAATAAAAGCAACAGATCAGAAAGGCATGCGACAATCAGCCAATCCGGAAATGAAGATGCATATTTAAAGTGTCACATATTCAGATTTTAAACCGTAATTGTGAATTACCTGCGTCTTTCCTGAGCATCAATATAAGTGGTGTAAAGTTTTAGCATATCCCAGGCCACAGCTTTCTGAGTTCCCAAGTGTTGAAATATATCCAAGTATTAAAAACAGATCATAAACGAGGAGAAATATCTTCCTGGAGCGGAAAAATAAATCGAAGAACGCAAGTGTATTAAAAAAACACACAAATATTAAAAGACGAACCTGCCATCCCCTGTCAAGAAAAAGTTTTTCTTTTGCCTCCAACGTGGGTGTCGCATATATACCCAAGAGTCCACATCCTCGACTCTATTTAATTTTTATTTTATTATTGTTAATAACGAACATGTTTGGGTAAAGGTGCAGATTCAAGAATAGCATAATCTACCTAGTAGGAGAAAAGTAAAGAAGCATTCAAGAACTAGAAGATTCAAAACCAAACCTCCAAGTTCTTGATCATTTGGACCCCAAAAGCATCATAAGGAAGAATCTATTGACATACAACAACAAAAAATGAGAATTAGACTTCAACTCCATGGCATAACATTCCAATCACAGCCAGATAGAAGCCATGAAAACAAAATTCACAAATATTCAAAGGTTAGGTGAAAACTTTTAAAGACACCTAACCTGTTCGTATAAGAAAAATACTGCGGTAGAAAATGCTTTTGATGCCCATCCTACAACGGCGCTACTTGAATCTGGATCCAAGTATATCAAAACGCACTCTGCAATTATAAAAGTTGGCAGACTGATAAAAATATATTAGATTATAGAAATATAATCCCCTACGAAATGGACATGCATAGCAATATTTGTGGTCTTTATATCATCTTCAAGATAAATAAACAAGAAGCGTTAGAATCGGACCAAAGAGCATGAATTGTTTGGCCGCAAATGCACAAGGACTGAAATATCCTTTTGTTCTATCTGTAATTGGTTTGGAATTTGATTACATACCTGGGATCCATATTAGCCAATGCTATGACTTCACCCAACTTGTTTAAATCCCGCAAGTCTGCGGGAAGTAACTTGTAGTCATCACTGAGCACTTCGCCTCTCTCTGAAACATAATCATTGATTCAATAGAAAGTGATAGAACTCAATATTATATCTACATTTATCTTGTTGTACCACCTAAAACATCATCGAAAACTTTGATAAGCATATCTAACTGTATCTTGAACTGAATGATAAGAGAATCACAATCAAATTCTCTCAAATTAAAGCTTTAACAACCAGTCAAGAACCAAAAATAGAGGGGGAAAACTAAGGTAAAATGCATTAAATTTGCAATTGAAGTCTTGTTTTACAAGTCTATAAATAAAAAAAATGGGGTTATAAAAATTAATCAAATTCATTAAGGAAGATTAATCTACCTTGAGAAATAAATGCCGTTTCACCAATTTTATCCCTCAATTGACTACGAGTTTCGATAAGCGTAGCCTTCTTACTAGTAACCTGACAAAGACAAGTATTTGACAGCCATCATCAGTGACATCGGTAAAACCCAATTCGCACCGTTGAAAAGCATACTTAAACCATGTCGAGGAACAATCAATTATATTTCCTCCAAAAACCTTCACATACTTGAAAGTAGTAGAACACTCAAAATCTCACCTCCTTAAAATCCACTTCCACATACAAATGTGGGGCCTTTCCCTCCTCCTGCCAAAAAAAAACCATCCACGAAAACAGAAATTACTACAATTACAATCAATAAAGCACAAATGTACCGTAAACAATTTTTTTTGTCAATATAGCTTCACCTCAACAATTTTTTCACAGTAACGCTTTAATTAACCCCACAAAAAATGTACATACAAAAAAAGCCTTCCTTGTTAGAGCTTAAAGATTCTTACTTAAACTAAATCAAACTACACGGTCAAAATTCTACTAATTACTTGAGCTAATCACTCTTCAACGCTTAATAAGAAGCTCAAAAAATTCAACTGAAAGTAAGTTGCATATGAAGTTATGAAACATATATCAAACACATGAACATTAACAAAATCCTACTAAGCCAAAATTGTAATAAAAATCATTGATAATTGATTCAACGTATATAAAATTTAATAAAAATTGGAAGCTCTAAAAACCTTTAGTTGGAAATAAGTTGTATCAAAACCGGCTCCGAGCGACAATATCTGCTTCTTGGTCTTGCCATTGTCATCTCCGACTCTTTCCTTCTCCAGAAACTCAGCCAAAAGCTTCCGAAAAACCGCCCAGCGAGAAAAGTAACCTGATCATCCATCAATTTCACAACCCTAAAACCAAAGCCGATAACTAAAAACAGGAAAACAGAGAATTCAAGGGGAAATCGATGTCTTCTTTACCGCGATTAATAATCGGAGATCTTCTCACGGGTCTTTTTACAAATAAATGGATGTATTCGTCCTTCATGTAACCCTTTTTAATGCAAGACCTTCGAGGAAACACACAAATTCCGGATTGGATAGTTCGTATTAGCAACATCGAGAGTTCTCATCAAATCAAAGACACTAATGAAATGAACAAAAGCTATCAAAAGAGAGAGAGAGAGAGAGAGATGTACAGTTTACTGGCGGAAGCGTCATCGTTGGTGGCCTGAACAGCTGCTCTATTACTGCGCGAATCAGTAGCAATGTCATCTGCCATTCTTTCTTTCCGTTTCTTCAATTTCTTACAGAAACAATCGCTGGTCTTGAGATGTTCGACCTTTTTATTTAAGTTTTATGCGCCTTATTTCTTTTATTATCATTTCCATTCTTACATTACATTATAATATATATAAAAAGGAAACCTAAAAAAAGGACATATTTTACTATTTATTTTACTACTCATTGTAAATTAATTTATTTAATTATATAATTGCTTAAAATTACATCATTCAAATAAACACTCTTTAATTTTATATTTTCCTTTTCCATTTTTGTTTTAATATGTTATTTTTTATTTCGGAAAACAACAACATTTATTAAGAGATTAAAAAAATGTAAAAATATCATGGTTTGAATAATGAGAAAACTTATGGTATTGATTTCTTATTTGTTAATGAACATATAATATTAATTTTAATAAATATGTTCAATATTTTTAGAAATAATAATACATCTTATTTATAATAATCGTGGTCTGTACACACTTTAAATAGCGGACATTATCACGTGAGATACATTAATAATTTCAAATTAGATACATAAAGCATTCCGCAGCGATACGCGGATATTTGTGCTTGTGGTTATATAATACTGAGAAAAATTAAGGATATCCAAACTAATTGATTACGAATATTCAAGATTGATGTAATTAGTGAAACTACGAATATTATATTCAAGTTTGGTGTAATTAGCGAAACTTGCATTACCAAATACAAAATTGATAGTCATTACCAATATCGGAAAGATGAGATATAATAATATATATTTATACACACGGGTACTCGAAAAGACCGGTGGCTCCCACGAGCGGGGATTGAAGTCTAAGATCTTCGAAAGAACGATGATTCCAGATTTTAAGTTTTTCAACGGGGATTGGAATATCTCCTTTCTCCAATATTGCGATGATGATGTTGGCGAGGTTCTTGAGATTTTAGAATTCGCTCAATTTGCTAAAGAAATTTGATATTACACTTTAGCCTCGACAATGACTTTTCGTTTTGGAGCGGTAACCAGGTTGCGAGTGATCACGATGCGCGGCGGGGCCTTCCCCCTTGGCAAGCGGACAATTGATAGGCTTTTTCACGTGAAATCTTAAAATTTTGCCGAAGATCTCCCCGGTCTAGAATCTAGTCAAACGTAGAATGTGTATTGATCCGTTTTGCATTCAGTGTACGAATGAGAAGAAATCCACCTTTCGCGCATTTTTTGAGTGTCGCAAAAGTGTAAGAATTTAGAAGACTCTCAGTCGGTAGAAAATTATGACAATGAGCTACCAAACATAAAAAAAATTGATTTTTTTTCCCTCACATCTCTTTCAATTTCACAAGAGTTTGAACTATTTATCATGGTGATTTTAAATGTGTGAAATCGCCGGAACAATACGATCCACCCGGACCTCATCGATAACGCTATTAAGTTCATTGGAGACTTTTGGCGTGCCTGCGAGCTCAAGATCGTAGAAAGGGCTGCATATCCGCAGGAACATCGATGAACACTGCCATCGCCGAGCGTAACGACCGTAAGCGTCGATGCGAGTATAAGAGATTTTGGCAAGTGGTGCGATTTGAGACATTTTTCGAAACTCATGTGATATCGTTATCCTCTCTTATGGTTCCCACGGTATCAAAGTTTCATCCCCTTGTTAGCAGGGGTTAATCCCCCATTGCAACGTCTACAAACACTTTTTCTTTCTTTACTTCTTCTCTTATAAAAACCCCTCATTTCTCTCATTAGTTTGAAGAACTCTTGATCCATTAGTTTGAAGAAAATTGGTTATACCATTCTCAAAATGCCCAATACACTTACGATCCTAATTATATTCCCGGTACAAATCTAAATGTTTTCTACTCCCAGCAGTTCAATCTAAACACAGAAGTCGGATACATCCCTCATATACCGCCACCTCCACCCGATGCCGATATCGCTTTTGAAGCATTTCAACAATGTGAACAAGAAATTCCAAAATCCAAATGTCAACGAAGGTGTTGAAATCGATGACAACGAAACGAAAGATCCAAACGCCGATGAAGAATAATATATACCGCCTCCTCCATAACGAATCCGAAGTCAGAGATCACTTCCGATTAGTGTTCCTCATCCTCGACAACGTCAACAACAAGAAGAGACGCAACAACGACGACAAAGACAACAACCATCGGCTCAGAATCCCGAAGATCCACAACAACCTCAACCACCGGAAGGCAACCTAGGTCCCAAGTGTGGATGTGGTATGAGCAAGTGATTCACAACGGTGAAAAATCAGGAAAATGTTACTGTTAGGGAAAGATATTCAGTACTCACAACGACAGAGTCGGGACGTCGCTTTTGTGGAGTCACAACAAATACTGCAAGGGCGATGAAACTGCAGCCTCTTCAAGTCGTGTAATTCATGTTGACCCTATTCAATTACGAAAACAATTTGTAGAATATTTTGTTTTAACGGATCAATTCTTTATGCATATAAAATCTCAAGGTTTCATTAGCTCTTTCTTAGTTATTTACTTTCGGGTGTTCAAGTAATGTCTAGGAAAGCTTTAAAAGCAGATATACTCAAATGGTTTTTAGATGAAAAAGAAACACTAAAAAAACAATATCAAACGGTAGATATAGTGTAGCTTTAACTTTAGATATATGGACTGGTCAAGATAAAATGGATTACATGAGTGTCGTAGTT
This sequence comes from Urtica urens, assembly GCA_958296335.1. Taxonomy (NCBI): domain Eukaryota; kingdom Viridiplantae; phylum Streptophyta; class Magnoliopsida; order Rosales; family Urticaceae; genus Urtica; species Urtica urens. The sequence goes on along the minus strand of OY282522.1, from coordinate 25,739,289 downwards.
CATAACATAGATGATGAGTGGAATTTGAACAAACGTATAGCATTATGGAGGAAAGAAGGATCGCATACAAGTCAAAACATTTTAGATATAATAGTTAGTGTATTAGAGGAATGATGTTTAACATGTAGGATTATCTCAGTAATGTTAGATAACGCCATAAGTAACAATGCTATGATAAAAGACTTAAAAGAAAAACTTCAAACTAACGATTCTCTTTTCCATCAACGATGTGCTACTCATATAAGCAATTTTATTGTTCCAGCGGGGCAGCTAGTTATGACCCTTCAATAAACAAAATTAGGACATACATTAGTTAGATTAACAACTCAACTAGTAGAATAGACAAACTTAAGAGATGTCTTAGGCACAATGGTCTCCAAGAACGAATATGGCATCTAAATAACAAAATTAGGTGGAACTCAAACTTCTTAATGTTAACTAGGCTATATAAATGTTAGTGTAGCTTATATTAACAATGAACATGGTGAAAATTCTATTTCTAATTACGATATAAAAATGGGTGAGTCGTTTGTTTCCTTTCTTGACATCTTTTATAAATAAACTTGTTATCTTTCCGCCGTTTACGCTCCTACTTCTTTTCTTGGTTTGCATAGTATTACAACAATTGCACTACATTTGGACAAATATATAGATCAAACTATTTTTGAAGATTGTATTAAGGCAATAGAAACAAATTTTTTAGAATATTGGGGGCCTGGGAAGGTTCCTTTGCTTTACGTTTTATGAGTCATTCTAGATCCCCGATGTAGAATAGTTGATTTGAAAAAGTTTCTTAAATACCTTAGACGTTTTTTTGTCGATTAAGATTACCATGCACTTGACTTTTCCCGAATCGTGGAAGTATTTTATACTATTTTCAGGGTGTACGAAGCCAAACTCCTCTCACATTACCGAGCGTAGCCTAGTCAGTCACAGATGCAACAACCACGACGACATCAATTTCAAAATGTTTTCGTCAACGCTCCTGCGTACAGTCAATTTCCTCAACAACAAGAGGCGGGTCCAGTCAGCCGAGCTCAATCGATACACGGTTTCATCTTGAGATAATGGAGTTCGACAAGAATGAGTGGGTCAAACCGGACGACGAAGACTTAGACTTACTGATATGGTGGAGACATAATGCAAGGAGGTTCTTGGTGTTGGCTATTATGGCTCAAGACATCCTCTGCATTCATGTTTCAACCGTGTCATCGGAGGCGGCATATAGCAGCGCGGGACGCATTATCGATGACAAAAAGATGTAGCTTGCATCCACGGATGGTAGAAGCATTAACTTGCGGAAATGATTGGCTTCAACATAGGCATAGAGCCCAAGAAACATTTGAAAATTTTGATATTGTTGACGATTTTCATGTCAACTTTTCTAACATAAACATCAATGGTTAGACACTTAGACTTTTATCATAAAGAGATATCCCGGTCCTTGTCCGAGATTATTTTTCCTTATAATCGATGCAAGGGTACTTTTTTTCCTTATTGTTGTACTTTTTTAGGGGTCGGTGAGATTTTTTAAGAGGCCCATTTTTATTTTGCATACGTCTAAATTAATTTAGTTAATTCATGTTATTTATATTTGTCTTAATTTATTCATAATCTTTTTCTCTATATATACTCCTTTTGATTTTAAAGTTTACAATTACATCCCTTTTTTTTATTTCATTCTAACTCCCTAATTTTTTCAAAAATTAACTTTTTTTTTATTTCGAGCGGGACCGGGACTCCCGGCCTCCCGCTTACTCCCATCCCGCTTCAAACCGAGAGTCCAATGGGAGCGGTACCAGGACTCCCAGTAAGCTACGATTAGCAGGGGTCATACCCATTAGACGGAATCTCGAAGGAGACTTTAGTAACAGACTCGTCGTGGTCGTGATACATTTGGACGATGAAATTGAAGTTAAATGCAATTTGACCAAGATTTTACCTGTTGCAAATGTGAGTCTAATTATATCGGAAATTGATGTTTTATTTTTCCGTTTTCTTTTTTTCAGAATTCACTTACATTTCGCCGATTTTGTAGTGCTTTAGTCTATACTTTTAATGGATAAGCACTTTCATTTTATTCGAATGTATTGTGAAACAATTTTTTCCGGCTAGTTACAAGCTAAAACTTTGACGAAACTAGCTAATGAAAATCAAGAACGACGAAACCAAATTATTTTTAAAAAAATCAGTTTTTATTTTACTTTGTCACGCCTTGTATGATTTAACTTGGAGAATGACTATGACACATTTTTGCGCGTCTCCACCTAGTTCTAAAATTTCATAACGCATTTTGAGCGATTCTCTCTTTCTTTCCCTTCGAAAGTTGAAAAGCCTTTCATCTCTTCCAAATCTCCGTACCCCAAATCACCGTCCCTTTCTTTTATCTTGTTTGCTCTAAAACTCACCGTCACTCGAAACCCTAGCTCTATCTCACTATCTCTCTCTTGAATGCACTGAAACGCGTTTTTGTGTCCTTACTGTCGACAATCGCGTCATTTTCATCGCTTCTACTTCATCAATACATAGATATATTAGAACATTTTAATTTTGTTTGAGAAGTTATGGAAATAGAGCAAAAGCAATCCGAGATCATCGACCACTTTGTCAAGCAAGCCTCGGCTCTCAGTGGCTCAGCTCTCGCTTCAGTAGTCGTCGAAGCCACTTCGCACCCTTCGCTCTTTGCCTTCTCGGAGATTCTCGATGTTCCTTCAGTCTGTGAGGTTTGGATTGCTTTAAACGTTGTTCTGTTTATATTTCGAATACACTGCTCAATTCAGCTTCTCTTTGGTTGTTAAGAATTTCGTTAATCTTCAAGAAAAGATTATCTAATTTCTAGATTTATTTTTTTGGTGCATTGTCTGGTCATTTGGTCAGTCCCTATAGTCTAAAATGTTAATTGTCTGATCATCTTTGATTATAGGTTGAAAAAGAAAAAAGAAAAGAACGTAGACGAAGAAGGAAAGAGTAGTTATATGAGTGAAAAGAATTGCATCTTATTAACATAATTGTGATCTTATTAATGAACACTGTAAAATGATATAATAAGTTAAAGCCTTGCTACTCAATTGTCCGAGGGGTTATTCCTCAGCATATGCCCGCTAGTGTTTTATTGTGTTGAGATGCACGATTAAATTGATAAGATGCAGTGCAGAAGAATCAGGAATTAGGTTGGCTTTATTCATTTCCAATTTGTTTTGTTTCTGGATTGGATCTCTATTTCCTCATAAGCTAATTCATTTTTCTTTTGCCATTTTAGATTTCCAGGAATTTTATATATGTAAAAGACATTGTGTGTTTTGCAATATAAGTAGCATATAATTATTCCCCGGTACTGTATTTTTGCGCGTGAATTTATCACCGCGGACATTTTCTTTTTTGTGGGCTTCTTCTAACTTGAGAATTCTTGTAGCTTCAAGGAACCAACAATTCTGTATACCTCGACGTGCTTCGCTTGTTTGCACATGGCACTTGGAGCGATTTTAAGAGTAAGACTCTAGATCACTGCATATTTAATTATTTGGTATTAATATCAGAGTAAACCCAACCATGTCGATGCAAGTGTGACCCAAAATTTCACAAATGGTAGTGCTCCACATTTTTATACAAGTGAGGTGAACCATAAATGTTTATATATTAGGCCATATTCTGTTAACAGGAAACGCTGACCGGCTTCTGCAGCTGACCCCCGAGCAAGTTTTAAAGTTGAAGCAGCTAACTGTGCTCACATTGGCTGAGACGGACAAGGTTTGACATTTTTTTGATAGTTGATTAGCTTACTGTAAGGTAATGCTATCATGTGAAGCAGTTTGGAAGCTTAAGTTCAACACCTGTTTGAGTATGTGCTCATACTAGAATAAAAAAAATTGTCTCACATCTCTGGTTCTGGTGGTATATCAGGTTCTCCCATATGATCAACTAATGCAGGAGCTTGATATTACAAATGTGCGTGAACTTGAGGATTTCCTAATCAATGATTGCATGTATGTGGTAAGTGCTGCTCCTTCAAGCTGTATTCGTCTCTGACGGATGTCATGTGTTTGCAGTTCGCATAGTACTAGGAAATAATAAAATTAATGAACCAGTCTCTTTACCAAAAGAAAAAGAAAAACAAGTGTGATACTTTATCCATATGCTAGTCTCCTTGATTCATGTACGTTTCTTGAATATGATAGATGTCTTTGTCTGGGGTATGCATGTTAAGGACTTCCTGTTTGCCAAAGTATGCTGTTACGTATATAATCTTTCTGTTATTCGTTATTTTCAGGGTATATTAAGAGGAAAACTTGATCAGCTGAGAAGGTGCTTTGAGGTTTGGTTCTTTTTGTAATTTGCTAATCAGTAAACATTTCTGGGTTTCTTTGTTACATTTACAAGAATTTGCATACTTAATTGATTACACATGGTACAATGCAGGTTCAATTTGCTGCAGGTAGGGATCTACGCCCCGGACAGCTTGGGACCATGATTCAAACACTGTCAAGCTGGTAAGTTGCATTCAAGCTTTGCAATCACCGTATTAATGTTCATAGCCAATTGATAAAGAATTGTGATGTACATGGAACATGGCTGTGTTAAAGCATGTAATTTAAATATTCTTTGGAAATAAGCTAATATGTGATTATATAAATCCAAATTTTGAAACCTATGTAGAATAGTGAGCCTTCTAGAACTTCCTTTCCGATGGTTACTGCTGTATTATGTTCATGGGATGTATACCTTTGTTATTAATTAGTTCCAAATCATGAGCATGAGCATCATTTAGAAGTTTGGTGAGAATGACATATCAAGCTGATACTTAGCCATGAAATGTAGGTTGACTACATCAGATGAACTACTTCTCTCAATTGAAGAAAAGATAAAGTGGGCCAATACAGTCAGTGAGTTGGACAAGAAGCACAAAAAGGAAGTTGAAGATAGAGTGGAAGAAGTAAAGAAGTCCCTTACTCTCAAGGTCAGTGAATCCACTCTTATCTTTTGTATTCCTTAAATTATTATTCCTTCTACGTTGCGACTTGGATATGATTACAACTGTACTCCACTCGCTAGAAAGTGAGAAAAGTAAAAGAGGCAATTGTTTCCTGATGCTGTAAAGATCTTCCTAACTCAGTAAATAAGTAAATAAATATATATTATATATATATATAATATATATATATATATCTTGAGTCTTTAATGTGGATATGTCAAGTTTAAGTCAATTAGAATGCGTGTAATGTCTGATGTAAGTAAAGTGGGATACGTATGTCGATATGTCTTTACTTACGTTGTGGCAGAAGTTACAAACTGTGAGCAGGACGACATTGAGTACAGAGGACACGAGGAGATGTTTTCTGAACCTGGTATAGTGATGAACTATGAGGAAGACCGAAGCCGACCCAAGAGGTATATTCCCTTCTAGGAAATGTAATCACTTTCAAACTCCATTTTTTCCAACTGGTTTTTTTAAGTTTATGCCTTAATTGAATTTATCTAAACGGAATTTATAAACTGTAGGAGACGACATCCGCTTCCTTAAGGGATTTCCACGAGCAACGGGTCTTGCGAGGATATAGGTGGTTTCAGTTTACTTGCCTTGATTTTTGCATACAACCGTCCCTCGTCCTTTAGCCACCCCTTTGATCTTTTGCTGTTGGAAAATGTTTGTTCTCTGATATAGCAAAACTCGTTGCACTCTCTCTCTCTCTCTCCCCGTACATTTATATTAGCAGGGTCTTGTAAGCCATGCCGGTTGAGATATCAGCAAGGAAAAACTAGATTGTTATTGCGGCTAATATACATTTTGGAAGCTTATATTGTACTTGACCCAAAAACAAAAAACCCCCACCAGCTCGTTGTGTTTGTTTGCATAAATTCTCTTACATAATGCAGAATTTCTGGTTCTTAAATAAAGTTTTGGTGTCCTTTTTCGCTTGGGCTTTACCAAATAGTGCCAGTATTCCAAAATTTTGTCGTTTTAACAGTCGGATGCTAAGCCGAGTTTTGCTTATTGGACTGTGTTTGAAAACTCTCACGAGATAGGCTTTAGATAGCTCATAATTTTCTGTGTTTGACCCAAATTTGTGAAAAATATCAAAATTAAATTCTCTAGGTAAAAATATTTGAAAAATAATTTTTTATTTAATTTTAGATAACAATATCTTTGAATATTTGTCGAGATCCGGTCAGATCGTATGGTTTCCGATGACATTCGTTAAGATCCGATTACTCGGGTATGTTTTGACGAATTTCGGTTAATTTTTAAGGGAATATTACTGTCTCAAATTCGGTGTAAAATTTATTTTTCCACATTTTTAAATTGTGGATCTTCGTTTTGCAAAATAAAATTACTTATAATATACCAAAAGTTAAAAAATAAGGACCGTGAATAATTATGTGCTAACATTATCTCAACTTTAACGAAAAAATCTTCAAATAATATAAATCCATGAACTCCTCACACATTTTCGGACGAGATGTGTATGCGCGTGGTTGTGTGTGTTTAATCCATTAATTGCAAATTTGAATGATTTTGTGCTGGAATATTAGTTCATGTCTGTTATTTTTTCTTTCTTGTTCCTATTTTTTCCTTGTAAACATAGATGGCTACTTAGATCCTTAGGCGACTTATTTTATATTGGAATGTCGTTAACTATTATCAGTTTTCTTACCCTGTCCTTATTTATTTATTTGCTTTTCTTTTTTGAATTTTTTGTTACTTAATGTAAGAGTAATTTTGTAAAAAATATACTATATCTTCATAATTATTGACTTAGTAAATAAATCTTTTTGGAAATTTATTTTCTCTCATCTACTTTTGATTCCGGAAAGAGCAATTTTATTTATTTGTATAATTATGGAAAGAAAGAACAATGTTTAATTGCTCCGATATTATATCAGCACATCAACCTGTTCCAAGTAGATACCAGCAAAGTAGAAAAGAAGTACATTTTCTTCCAAGATGACATGGTTTCTCAGCCGTCTATAAAACATAAAATAGCTATAATTTATAACATGTTAAAAAGATGCGCATTTTAATAATCAAATATATCAATTGTCGATCTTTATTTAACAATTTGTTCCCAACTAAATTTTACATAACTTCTCTGATATTACAGACTTTTTTTTTTTATATTTATTTATCAATATCACACCTTTTTAAAAATAAAAAACTGGACTATGGGAAATCGACATTTCAATTTCCGGATCTTCATAAAACAACTATCTATGTAGTGAGAATTTACAACACTATATGCTTTGGCAGAAAATGAGAAAATGGTGATAATCAGCTAGCTAGAAATTACAACATCCAAATCCAATTTTGAGTGGATGATGGTTCTACAACAAAATCCAACTTATATATATATATATATATATATATATATATATACATATATATTTTTCGGACCATTTTACTTAAAAGTAGTTTTCTGCTTAATTCTCTCGTTAAATTAAATTAATAAAAATTTCAACAAATTAAAAAATAAATTTCTTCTAAATTAATTTAAAATTCAAACACAAAAAATTTATATCAATATATCAATTTACAAATTATTTATGAAGATCTTATGAACCATAAAATCGCGTAAAAAATTCTAACTGAATATTTACACTATTTATGAAACGTCCAGTTAAAAAAAAAATGGAATAAAAGGAAAAAGAAGAAAAGAAGAAAATCAAATCCTGTCGAGCTGAGAGTGAGACCCCAAGAAATGAGTCCAATAATCGTCAAGGCTCTCAACGAGCTGATCAGCGTGGAGGCTCTTCCTCCTCTTGACCGACGACGTCGTCACGGCGGGCGGCGAGTGAGAGCGGCGCTTGGGCGCGACGCGGCCGAGGTCGGGGCCGAGAAGTTGATCGGAGCCGGCGAGGTGAGGGAAGTTGAGCTTGGCCTTGGAACCCCTCATCTCGAACGCCGCTCGGTCGTAGGCCTTCGCCGCCGCCTCCGGAGTCTCGTACGTCCCGAGCCAAACCCTAGCTCCGTTCTTCTTCGGGTCCCGAATCTCCGCCGCGAACTTCCCCCACGGCCTCCGCCGAACCCCCCTGAAATGCGCCGCCGGAGCCTCCGCCGGAGAATGGAACGACGCCTCGTCGTCGGAGAGGAGGTACTGCCGGATTGACTCCAACAGAGCCGAATCCGACTCGTCCATAAATATGGCAGACATATATATATATATATTTAGAATGTGAATACAGGATTTGGAGACAAAGATATGGTTTGTTGCGACTTGCGTTGTGTGTATTTATATAAGTACGTGTATATGATTGATGGATGTAAAAAAATGGTGAGGTTTTGGCCGTTTCGTTGAAGGTTCAGTCATGCATGCATTTGTCAGGCGGTCTGGTGGCGACTATTTCGTCACGTGTTTTATATTACTTCTAAAGTATATATATAATATACTATTATTTATTTATGTCTGCTTACCCATCCTAATTTTGTTTTTAGCACGTAACCGATGAGTAGTTTTTGAAAATGCTGTGGATTCTAAATGAACAACTTGATTTACATAATATTATTGTAATATTTGAGCAACCGAAGTAGAATTTCTATTGTGTTTATGGCCTCAACGGGTAGTAAGACCTATTAACCTCAATTTATCAAATTAGGATCAGGATCCACACACTCATCCACTCAACAAAAGATATCATTATATTTTTTCCTTCTCACATGTCTTTGTTAAACGATAAGTCTCTAGAGATTTGTCAAATTGCTTTTAAACATATATGCTACATCGACTTATATATATTTATATATCATATAACATGAAAATTTATAGAAATAATCAGATCTTAATTGCTAGACGGTTTCTCTAAAGTTAGTTTAACATTTAGTGACTAATTAAGATATCGTTTTTTACTATATGGTTATTTAGCTATGAATATTTTAGCCTATTTTATATACAAAGATTAGAAATTCATAATCATACTCTAGAAAAAAATATAGATTCTAAATCTCCGATATATCTTCTTGGACAATATATCCATTCTCAATCTAGGACCATATGAAAAACTTTAAACTCTCTTCCAATGCCATATTCATTAGTCTTTATCATGCAAGCCACATTTTTTTTCTTCTTAATTTTCTTATTCGTACCCATGATTTGTGATCGGTGTTGTTATTAAGTATATTCTTTATGTCACTGTCACATATATATGATTTTTTTTATGTACCTTAGTTTCACTGGCGAAAGGCCCCAACATAATTATATCGACGTAATAATTTTTTTTTTTTTTTTAGAAATGTCCGTAGTAGTTATGGTGTTAATTACCTTAAGATACGGGAACTTGCAATTATATTGTTATAATGAGTTTTTTTAGTTGAAGATTTTTTAGTGTTCATTGATGTTTTTTTTTTGTAATTTATGGAATTTTTTTTGTTACTTTCATCAATATCTTTGTGTTAGTGATCTCTTAATTAGTAATAAAATAATAATAATGTTAAAAAAAATAAAAAATCATATTCATACCTATATAACCTAACCGTAAAATAACCATATTTTCAGTTTTTGAAAGTTAAGTGGTCTTAATATGTTTTTTCTTTTTACATGCCAAATTTTAACGAGAATTAAAGCGACTATAATTAAATTAAAACATTTTAGATGTATTATAAATCATTCAGCTTACTTTAACTAATTAATATTGTTTTAAGTTACCATGTATAAAAAAACTATGTTGACGAAATTGACCAAACTCATTTCATTCAACATACATTCCGTTTAACAGTTTCATATATGAAACTAAACACAAAGTAGACGGCTCAATATTGGAATAATATATCTCAAATTGATAGAGGGCAGGTAGATCTATTTCTGCAGCTCACAATCACTTAAAGAATGTGAAATGTGAATAGAGGTTTTGTGGTCGTCGCTTGACCTGATTTTTTTTCTCTTTTCTGGCTAGAGAATTAGACTAAAAGAATAATGAGAAAAAAGAGCACTCAAGAAACCTACCTCTCGTTTTCTAAAACCCTTTTAAAAAGTTTAAAACTAATAAAAAGAAGAGAATACAAAAAATTATTAGTTCTATTGTGGAAAAAAAAAACTCTAGATTGGAAGTAAAAGAACTAACATGGGATCTATTCATTCTCAGAATAATGCACCTACTTACATGAATATAAAAATAAACCATATAAAGATACTACATAAAACGAGCCCGTAAAACATAACCTACGGATCACTCACTATTCACGGTGTTAAAGGAATGCGATATCAAGACTATTCGATTACAAACTGTATATTGTTTTTGTTATATGAACCATTAATTAAATATCGATACTAATATCAATATTAAATTTTTTATTTTGTGATATATCGACTGATATGTCCATTAGTATTCTATGAATTATATATACATTGACCACTGATAATAACAATAATATATCTTTCATCAAAATATGCTTAAATATGGTTACACTGTTCCAATATAATTCTTTGAGATGTTACTGATCGTTATAATCACAAGAAATAAATAATTATAAAGTAAATGACACACAAAATAAGTTTTTCTCTCTTGATATCTGAAATTGCCACATGCATTTTTTCGTTAAAACGATTGACCAAACACTTGACCATACTGCAAAGGCTGAGTGGTCTGAACTTGTTAACTCTCCTCGGTTCCTCCTCGGTTCTTCAACCTTAGGTATGAGAGTAACGACTGTATCATTAATGTCACTTAAGTCATCTTCGTTGTTCAGAATCCCAAGACAAGACTTCGACTCCTCTACCATGTCCCAATTCATCCAACTCAACTTAAAAGTGATATTTTAAATAATAAAAAAACGTTTATTTAATATTAATTAATAACAATATTCACTATATTTTTACATTATACAACAAATTATGACTATATTTATATGTTTCATTCATTGGACAAAATTATAAAATAAAGATCATATTTCATAGAGATAACTCAGTGGAGGATTGTTCCGGTCTTGAAAACTGGTTTAGTAATTAGTATATATAATAAGTTAATGTTTGGTACTTGATGATTGCTTAACCATCGAGTAGTAAAAGTAATGAGTTCATCTTTCGTAGTTGACCTTATCAAATCAATTGGATAGTACAAGGAACAAGTTCATCTTTTGTACATGATGTTGTCGTACCACGGAAAAACAAAGGTAATGAGATCATCTTTCCGTACTTAATCTTGTCCAATCAATTGGATAATAGAAGTAACAGAAGTTCATCTTTCGTTTTGATGTTTCCATATCACGAATAATAGAAGCATACGAGTTCATCTTCCGTACTTGAAGTTGTTCCAAAAGTGAACTAACGAATAGAAGCATAACAAATTTGCTCCAAAAAAAAAAAATAGAAGCATAACAAATGAAGTATATTACATTAGAATCTCCACATCAAATGCATACATTTTTTTTTTGAAACGTGGTCATTAATTGCATACTTTAAAATTTATGTTATATGTAAGTGTGTGACATTTTCTAGATTTATTAAGCTATTTTGTTTAGTGCGATTTATATATGCAAGTCTACCATTAAAGCCTCGTAATGAGACCCAACACAGCCTCTTGGGCTAAAAACTTTTGGGAAAATATATGCCCCTTTGTTTATGAAAATTTTCGTTATGATCACGTCTTTTAAGCTTTGTTGATCGAAAAAAAAGTTGTAATATAAAACTGCATAAAATAAAAGAATTAAAAGTATTTATACCTTCTATATGTTGTTTCAAACTTTCATAGACTGATAGTAAGAATGGTATTAAAATACATCAGGTATTTTTGTCATTGAGAAATTTGAGATATTAGATTGTATAACAACAATAAATTTATATATAATTGATATATTGTATAGTTCAACGTTATTTATATTTGTTGGTAATAATTCAAGTCTCACGTCAAAAAATAGAATAAAATATCATTGGATATAAGCTTTCCATCAATGCCTTGAAAAAAAAATACCCAAAACAAATAGATTAAAAAAAGTGGAAGAACAGAAGTCCTAACATTACTCTCAATTGTATTTGGTAGTAATTGCAATGCTCTAAACTTTATCAAAACTACCATGAAATGATTTTTTTTCATGGTCGTCTTTTCAACAAATCTTTTTCAAACGTTACAGCATTTCATTAATTTTATAATGTTTAAATCTAATATTGGCGTACATTTGATACATTCTAGTTGACTTTAATTAAGAAGATAAACAAAGATCAAGATTTTATTTTAACATACATAATATGGACATTTTTTTCCATTGGCAAACCAATTGTGCATTGAATATTTTTTTCTCTTTGTTTTCACGTTTTCGGCAGGTCCTAAAAATAAAATGGAATGAAATACAACATGTGTATGCGTTTGACTAAAGTTGTTTAGTCATATAATTGGTTATAAAAAAAAATCATAGTCACATTTCCCATATGAACCTATGCTTTTTAAAATTGTCGGGTTTTTACGTATATATTTGTAACCAAGTAGGCCACCATAAATTTAATATTTTCATTATATTTAACAATTCTCAAATTGTAAATAATTAGCCACAAGGACGGAGTCGTAGTTAGTTAAGTGTGTATAATTTCCGAATACGACCGTTACTACATCGGATTCTTTTCTAATTAAATATGGTATTACGTAATTAATGAGAAGTTTATTTCCTTTTTATGGTGGTTAGTTAATGAGGACCAAAAGCAATTATTTGAAAAAATTTCCAGGCATTAAGCCAGTTGAGAGACGCTGGAATTGAAATATAGCTAATGTTTCAACTGAAGTTCAAATATAGGATGACGTGGATTTTATTACTCATATAACAAATTACATGTGTTATCCCTGGTTTAAAAACCAGTTAAAATAACACGTAGAAAACGTTTAGGCGCGCAACCAAATATTGAAGCTATAATACACATAATTAGATGCCGTTATGATAACAATTTGTCAATCACATTATTCTTTTTTAAAGCACTCGAGAGATACTAGTAAATACTTCTTATAGAGTCAAAGTGATAGCATAGGAATGGGATAAAAATTGCCAAAAATAAAGAGATAATCGCCCTAATTTTTTTATTTTTTTTTTGAAATGGAGCCCTAATTTTCTTTACGATCTACAACTTCTTGATAGATTTATTTTCATTATTAGGTGTTTGAAATCACCTCTTGTTTACGTTGGAATCAATTCGCATTCAAGTTTGATTAAATCGTTTCAACGATATGTATATTTGTGTGTTTGAAATTATTGGAACAAGTATTTAGTGCCCTTGTTGGAGAACAATACAATTTGCGCGTGTAAACACACGCATTATTTTTAATCTAGCTCAATAACGAGCAATAAATTTATATCATTAGAAATAGCTTGTTCTTGCCAAATAGAGTGAAGTGAATTAAAAAAAATAAAAAATTAGTTAAATGACTAATATTTGGTGTGTTTATTGCAAAATGATCAACGTTTGGTTAAACTTTGGTTAATGGTCATATTGTTTACGTGACATAATAATTAACATGATAACTTTACACTTTTCCCATTTTTCATTTAATAAACTTTTGAAATTTTTTTGGACGAATTCGTCCTAAATTTTTCATTAAACTTTAACAAGATCATTTACTAAAAGTATGTTAAACGTTAACCATTTTGAAAACCCATAATGTTTAAAAAAATCTATAAAAGTCTATGCTACTAATTAATAACCCTAAATTTTATATGTATTTATGCACCACCGGTTTACAAACTCACATCAATACGTTTACTTTTTTATATGCTATAAAAACTTTAGAGAAATGTATATTATATTCCGCACGAGATATGTGCGCTTAAAGAATTCTTTTAAAAAGAATCAAAATAACAGATTTATTTTAACTTATTAGTAAAATCAAAGTTTAGGAAGACGAGATATGTTTCGCATTAACGGATTTTAATTTGATGAAGTGATTTCGCGAGGATGGTACATCGAGCTCTCTGTTAATCATCATCGTAATTTTCCTAATGGATTATTGTATATAATATAATATACAACATAAATTGACATTTAAAAACGTTTATCATTTTCAACATGAGTCAGTAAACTATGATCATTTGGCCAAAAATTTATTCTTTAATTGTGAAGTATTATTTTACGAAACTTTCAACAATGTGAGCTAAATCATAAATATCTTTTTATGAGTAGTTGACATTAATTTGAAAGTCTACAATAATTTTAATTGATACAAAGCGAAGCGAGTAATAAGTGACATATAAGATTGGGATATATAAGACACAAAACAAAAATAACTACGGATTTTTAAATAATAATAATAAAAAGTACGCATACGATAGCTGAAATGCAATAATACTAATAATAACAATGATGATAATAATAATAAAACGTTTTTCATACATACCGCTTATAATATATTTAATATTGTTTTATTATATCTGCCCTTTGTGCATTCAAAATTTGGCTGGGCATTTAAAAAAAAAACTGAATATCGCCCTGATAATTATAGCACTATTGATTAATTAGCAAATTGAACCTCTTCTTAGAGTTATTTGGACATCTATCTATGAATTTTATATATTTTTAATGTTCATTTTTTTGTGTTGCAGTGAATTATAGTATGAAGATATGAAGTATGAAGTAAACGTTACTACGAAGCAAACAATATTTTATTGCGAGTGTGACGAAGAATAAGAACACTCATGACGAGACATCATCAAATGACTACCGCTATACAAGTCCTCCCAACTCCAAACATCTTCGTCCCAATTACATCTCTCAACGATCACCGACGCCGAGCCTTCTCCGACCACCTTCCGACTCTTCTTTTTTCTAGGGCTCATCGGCACCGACGCCGACGAGGACGAAGACGAGCCGCTCTCGGGCGAAGCCGGCTCCGGCGACCGGCGCTTGGGCGTGATTCTGACCGGCTCGCGAGCCAGCCGCGAGCCGACGAGGTGAGGGAAGTTGAGCTTGGCTTTGGCTCCGCGAATTTGGAAAGCGGCTCGGTCGTAAGCCACGGCGGCTTCCTCGGCCGACTCGTACGTCCCCAGCCACATCCTTTTCCCGCTTCTCTTCGGGTCCCGAATCTCCGCCGCGTACTTCCCCCACGGCCGCCGTCGAACTCCCCGGAACAGCGCGCCCCTCGCCGGCGTCGTTGCCGGAATACTCTTCTCCGGCGACTGGTCGTCGTCCCGAAGGAGGAACTCTCTGATGGAATCGAGTAGAGCGAAATCGGAGTCTGAGCTAGAACTCATGGTCACTTAGTGATATGAAATACTTTTGTCTTGGTTAGATTTGCAGTACTCTATATGTATATATATGTGTATATATATGAGGAAAGATAAGTGGGCTTTATGGAAGCCATGGTGTGAGTGAGTCATATTTTCTAGGAAGGTAGCCTTTTAGGTCACATGTATTAAATGGATTATCTTTTACTGCTACTTATTAATATATATATATATATATGTATATATATGTGTATATATTTGTATACATGTATAATATTAGAGAAAGCCACGCAATATACAAATCTCAAGTTGAAGCTTTGGAATAAATTAATGATGTCATGATGGATTTGTTGTTGTAGTGCTTTATTTATGGGTGAATTACGCTCGTGCTCTTCAAATTTAATCAAAATAAATCCTTTCTTTTTTATTATTAAGGATCTCTCTCAAAATCCTTTGATTGTCTAACCCTATCAGTACTTTTTACTCGTTCGTCTAATGTTCTATTAATACTTGTTAATTATTATGACACGTAAACAATAAGACCATTAAACAAATTTTAACCAAATGTTGATTATTTTGCAATAAACACACCAAACGTTAATCATTTAACCAATTTTTTGTAAAATTTAAGTGGTCATTTTGATGGGGTAGAAATCAACAAATGTTTGTTGTGAATAAGGAGAAGAAAGTTAGCAATATCGAACATTTTATTGCATATAAATGTTTGTTGTGTATAAGTAACTGAAAATATCACCATATTTAACAAATATTTGTTGTGTATTAGTTATTTTTTTAAGGCAGGTATGTTGTGAGTGAGGTTCAAATTCGCGATTTTTTTAATTAGAAGTCACGTAGTAATTGAAAACATTCTTTTGTGTTAGAAAATGTATTTGATTATTTACTAAATACCATGAGTTTGCTAAATGGAGTATGGGTTAAAAGTAATACACGATAGATATAAAAATATAAATAGTAAACAAAATATATTTAGAAAATAGGTCAAATCCATTGAGCTGATAATATGGAATCTGCGGCACAACCAAGGAGTTCTTGTCTATATCTGCATCAAGTGGTTGTAAATTTCCAAATAAATATGATATGTTCAAAGTTATAAAAATCATGAGTTAAACCTTAAATCAATTTAATATTTTAAACGTTTATTGTAAAAAAATTCAAACTCTTTTGGCCCCATCTGTGCCCTTAACTAGTATATGTAATTTATGTTACTTTTACACATGCATGTGTTTAATCATGTCTCGCTTGTTTGTTAGTTGCATTTTATGTAATTGTGAAACAAAAAGAAACTATTACTAAATGTATGCTAAGATTAAGAAAAACCACCTAAACATAACGAATATTCTTATAGTCATTTCAGCTTATTGTCCCGTTCATGAATACTGATAAAACTTAACTACAATAAGGGTAAAACACTAGTTCTCGGACGTGCATTTATATGACATTGACAGTGATAGAAAAAATAATTCGGCTATAGTCGCATCCTTAAACATGAAACAATTAATTGGGTGTTTACCCTATTAATGTTTATTGTTTTAAAAATATCAACGTTTGATAAATTTTTTATAAATAGCCAATAAAAATTGTTTATACGTTTTTATGGACTATAATATATTTATTAACAATTTCTAATTATAGTCTATAAAAACGTGTAAACAACTTTTGATAATTATTAACGAAAAATTTATATTTTGAAATTAGTAAATATTAATATGGATATATAGTTAAAAAAACCCAACATAAAAAGTGACAAAGTTGGGCTTTCTTTGTTCGCAAACAAAATGTTTCAGTTATTTACTCATCCATTTTCATTGTGAAGCTATAGTTTTAAGTAAACAAAATAACACGAACCACATACATATATATGTATATATATATTATGAAAATAAAAAAGACTCGCATATTATTGAAATTTAGACTACCATTAAATACAAAATTAGATTAAATATATTTAATCTTACAAAGATGATGTGATAATTGAAGTTAATGTTATGTTAATTATCTAATAAAGATGCTCTAATAATAATACACATATACCCCATATTCTTTTGACCTGTCGCTTAATGGCTAAATTTGTTTGTATGTATTTATATTCTTCTGTTCATAATTGCTTTCTTTGTGCGTATTAAAATTTCTCCATTATTTGGAATCTAAATGTATATTAATTACCAGCGCTGATGAAAGGATATGTAATTTATGGATTTCTTTTCTTCTCTTGTATTTTTAAATAAACTGTTGGGACCCGAATAGTGTGTAAAGGTATAATGCACGAGAATAATATTCCATAATTCCCGCTCTTTCGATCTATTAATATTTTTCCTTCTGCTCTTTTACGGATTGCAATCTTCGAAAGTAGCAAAAAGTAAAGAAAATAAAATTGATACTAATAAGAAAATACAAAAAAAAAAAAGTGGATACATATAGAATCATACACGTGGAGACAGTAACAGATGATATCATGTGCGAGAGACATAATATGCAAAGTACGAAGCGATATATTATTCTAATAGGGAATATATTGAAATTATTGTGGGATTATTATATTACAAAATAGAATTACTTCCAGATATTATATTTGATATACGATACGTACGTTTTATATTTAATTTAATTATAATTTTGTAAATTTTATGCTGATTAATAATAAAGATTTCCCAAACGCACATGTTTAAATACATATACATATATATATGTATATATATATAAATATGTGTTACAATAGTATACGATGCTGATAAAGTCTTAATAATATCTAATAATATTACCACCCAATAAAATTTCCCCTGTCTAGCTACGACCCGAAGCTTCATTCCTTATTTAATTATAAAAAGTGGTACTGATACTTTTGTTGCAACAGTAACACTCGTGGTTTAATATATAATATAAAAAAATAAACTAGCCCACGCACAAATCAATATGAATATAAAAAACGTGATCGCTAATATATATGCCGTGAAGTTTCATAGGAAAGAGACCACACAGACACAAGTCTTATATACAGGACTACTACCTGTAGCACTATATCTAGTATCTTAGATTCTAAGTTGGTTCCGTGGTAGTAAACATTTTTATAAAAACACACTAATATATATAAGCCATGCAATCGATACGTTGATCATCACATTTTACGCTAATCTGCCTTTTTGTTTGTATGTGCGAGAGTCAGTAAATATATATGGAGTCTGAATATCAGTTAAATCTTTACCTGGAGTCCGTTCGGCAGTTCCTTCTAGAAGATCACGATGATGACGTAATCCCATGCACTGACAAAGACCGTTGTTGTGGTGACGTGTCACCGGCGAGGTTCAAGGGCGTTCGACGGCGGCCATGGGGGAAGTTCGCGGCGGAGATTCGGGATCCGAAGAGAAGCGGGAAAAGGGTGTGGCTCGGGACGTACGAGTCGGCCGAGGAAGCCGCGGTGGCTTACGACCGAGCCGCCTTCGAAATGCGCGGCTCCAAAGCCAAACTCAACTTCCCGCACCTCGTCGGCTCACGGCTGGCTCGCGAGCCGGTCAGAGTGCTCCCCAGGCGCCGAACGCCGGAGGGTGTTCCGGCTCATCGAGCCGAGCCGTTTGTGGTCGATCCACGTGCTGTGCTTGGAGACCAGTGGAGTGGACACCCCGGAGCTCTTTTTAAATAAATAACAAAACTTTGTTTGTATTGAAAAATAAAAATGAGTAAATAGTTATTCTTTTAATAATAGTTTGAATACTATTACTTTAATTTTTTGAAGACCTGGCTATGTGGGAATGAGAATTTTAATAATCGTTTGAACTTTGAAGTTTGAACGATGTTGCTTATTATTATTTGTGAAGAAATCTAATGGATTTGACTTCAATTCTTAAGTTTTACAGATTGACCAGTGGTTGGTGACATTCAATATTGGCCATTTGGTAATGATATCGACGTGTCATTTTTTACCGGCCATTGACAATTGATAACACCACCACCATAATGATGATAATAGTAATAATAATAATAATAATAATAATAATATTAATGATGATAATAACAATAACAATAATATTAATGATGATAATAATAAAAATAATAATAATGATGATAATAATAAAGAAAAATAATAATAATAAGATGATGTTAGAGAAAATATCTAATGTTATTTCAATTTAATTATTATCAAAATTGGAAAAAAAATAGCAAGTTGTTTTTACTCTTCACATCAAAATATAAACGAAGGACAATATATCACTTTTTGACAACATCACTGTGCAGAGAAAACCAACTTATAAACATTGGATATATACATTTATTATTATATTTTCTGCTGAGATAAAGAAACGTATATTGATAAGATCATTTTACACCTATATAAACATATTCACGCGTTAACCGAGTGAATTTTAATCTGTTCAATGTATTTGAGTGAAATATAACACCAAGAGCTTATTTGAGTGTAAGAATTGTGAAGCCTAAATTCCTAAGCGCAGTGTCAGTTCATACGTTGGCTGGCGAGAAACGACACAGATTGTAGCTCATTTAATAAACGGTTCACAATATAATGGTCTAGATTTTTTAAAATAAATAAAATAAAAATGCCTTTTATATGTCCAAACCAAAGAGAATGAATAAGGAAACAAAAGTTTTTTTTGACCTTCTCTTTTGTCCTGATTACGTAGAGAAGAAATTCCCATTTTTTTTTAATGAAATTTTCATTTTCTCGACTTAAATATGAAAAAAATTCAAATTAGATCTTTTCTTAAAACAAAAATATTTAAAATTGGAATTTAATCCCAAAATCTAACCAAAATATTATTATACTCAAAATTTTGTACAGCATTGTATCTCATCATGACCTATCGTACAAAAAATTATCGTCTCATCATTTAACATTGTATGAATTTTTAAAAAAAATTGAGTATAAAAGTATTTCGATTCGATTTTAATGCTAAAGTCAACTTTTAAATATTTTCAAAAAAACGAATATTTTTCATATTTTTGAATTTAGAAAAAGAAAGCTCCTTTCATACCCCAACTATTCCCCAATTAAAAGACCAATTAAAAGAGTAAGAAATTTCAGATAATACTTATACGCGTCACTCTCTCAGTTATTAAAACTGAAATATGTATTCCTTAAAAAAAAAAACTAAAATATGTACGTGGGTGCGTATCTTTTTCTCGCGCCGTAGCAATTCAATCAGAATTTCAACAAAAAAAGAAAAAGAAAAACGTCAAAACTCGAGACCATAAACAACCTCCAAAGGAATCAGATCGGTTTGAGAGCGTTTACCGCGCAACACCAATCGTTTCGTACCTTCACCATCACGTTACGTCTTTCAGGCCTTACAGTAATGCACGCCAACTGTTCGGGAAAAGTTCCCGTGTAAAACAACTTCTATTCAGAAACTTAATCTGAACAATATGGACCGTTGGAGAGGGATTTTAAAGGTCCCCTTACACGCCCATGGCCAATCCTCTTACAACGTCGCAGCTTCTCTTTGCCTCTCTCCAACTACTAAATCACTCTGCGTAACCTCTTAACTCGAACTCGATCTCGTCTCAGAACTTAGAGTCTTTCGCACTTGACTGCTTCTTTCACTTTTCCAGGTTCCTTCGGTGAACGCGATATTCTTCAGCGGCGACCGAGTTTCGGGGACAGGGAATCCGGCGATAGAGAGGCTTTCCGATCCAACAAACATCGCAGAAATTCTGGTGTCGAAGCTCGGAGGCAGTCTCGTCAATGCCTGGGTTATCGAAGCGTCTATTTTCAACGGTCCTTTTGCGGTGTACAGGGATTTCATACCGTCGGTGAATCAATGGGGTGAGCCAAGATCTTATGACCCCACTGGGTTTCCTGCTTCTCAATCAACTGTGGCGCTCTTATCGAACTTCCTTCAACAGGTTCTTCGTCCTTCGCTTATCTTTCATGATTTATACGTACAAGGAACAAGAGGGGTTTAATATAGAACTGTAAGAATGGTTAGAAGAGGAGATGAACTAGAACACGTATCAGAATCATCAACACTTGTTCACTGAGTAAAATATCAACGGTACGAACATATAGTTCTTTCAAAGAGCCTGTTTTTAAATCAAACGTGAGCTGTATAAAGAAAAACATATAGTTTACTAATTTACATTAACCCTCATCATCATTAGTAGTTTTTCTTTTCTTTTGTATTTACATGTTTTCATCTTTCAACCTCCTTACATCACACGCATGATAAACAAAGAGAAAATGGCAGGTCAAAAACATCATACCAGAGGCTGTTTCGGGGCCTCAGACGAACCACGAGACCCCAAAAACCATCGTACTCGGATTCAGCAAAGGCGGGGCCGTCTTGAACCAGCTCGTGACT
The DNA here is from genome assembly GCA_958296335.1 of Urtica urens. NCBI lineage: Eukaryota > Viridiplantae > Streptophyta > Magnoliopsida > Rosales > Urticaceae > Urtica > Urtica urens. Next base: position 25,717,839 of record OY282522.1, on the reverse strand, counting down.
GAGCTCGGCTTCTCAACTTCGCAGCAACGCGACGATCCAGCGATCGCGATCATTCCAGGGTCGGGACAAGCCCTTTTGAGCAGCGTCTCGGAGGCCCATTACGTGGACGTCGGGCTCAACTCCAGCGGGGCCCACGTCACCGACGAGGAGGCCATCGAGAGAGTCCCGAGGGGAATCCGGTTCGTGATCCACGGGACGCCGAGGCAGTGGAGCGACCCGAACAGGCCGTGGATCCGGGCCGAGAAGGAAATCATGTTGGGCCTGCTTCGAGCCCGCTCCGGGAAGTTTGAGGTCTTCGAGAGGATGTATTTCGAAGCCGAGGCCCCGGATTTGCAGATGCATTTCAAGATCATTGAGCACATGGATTTGAGTTGAGCTACTTTTACTTGTCCTTGTACCTAAAAGAGCTTCCCAGTGGACTGTTTTAAAATTCGTGTTTCACTCAGAATTTTAAAATAGTTTTTTTCAACCTCTAGTTTGTACATATTTATTCCACAAAGATCTATAGGAATAGTTTTTAAAAAATACGTTATGGTGCTAAGACGACCGGTTTTATTTATTTATTATTATAATTTGGGTTAGTATATACTTTTTTATGTATATTCTATTTTTCATTTAGTTGTTTAATTTAGAATCAAGGTTGTTTAGTTTCAATTGAGAACTATCTCAATTGGTAAAACGGGATTGTGGGATTTTGATGAGGCCTTTAATCATTAATACGAGAAGATAAATTTAGAGTCACCATGAAAACGATTTTCTAAAGTATCTAGGCACGCCTATTTTTTATTAAAATTTAACTAAGTTTATTTGGTTGCTACAACTGATAAAAATCAATGTTAGTGGACGATATGTGTATGTAGAAAGCCGATTTTGGTTATAGTCGGTATCCAAATGACCATTCAAAAGGATATTAAAGAAAAAAATATTTTTCGACACTTTTTATTATTAGTAGTATTTACCGTACTTTTTACTGCTTCATTTCATGGTAATTGTCAAGAAATCCTTTTTATTAGCAAACATGAGGTTTTAAATGAGAAAAGCATGTAATTTTTTTTTAAAAAGTTGTATGAATTAATATTTTTTTTTGAAGGATAGACTTCTAAACTATTCTCGTATTTATATCTTAGTAATTTAGTAATATATAATACTAACATAAATATTTATTTGAAAATAAACTCTAAATAAGGTATTGATTTTAACCGAAATGGTACTAGTACCTCTATATTCAACCTTAAAAGGTAGATATAATAATATAGTAAATGGTGAGTTTTCCGTAGACAATAAAACGTGATTTATATATAAAAGTATATAAACGAACAGTGTCTATGAGAAACGCCAAAAGAAGAAAGAGAGAAACCTAGTCGTTCCCGTCCCTAAATTGACTTCGAGATCGACACACTAAACGCAATCAAATCAAACACAACCTTCTCTGCTCTTCGCCTCTCTCAGCTATGGCTTCCGCCAAGGTTCTTCTACGCCTTTTATCGGTTTCCATCGGTTTCTCAGTTTTATATTCACTCTCATTCTCATTGAATCGCATTTCTGTTTTAGTTTATTTCCTTCGATTTCCTTGTTTCCTTGACTAATCTCCTCCTTCTTTCCGTTAGGTCGATAATCGTGGCTCGTTTGGGTCAAAGCGGTCGCGAAATGATGGTAATTCGATTTTCTCCTCTCTTGATTTGATTGACTCTGACGACGCTTTTCCCTTTTCTGTTTTCTTCTTTTAGTCTATTAAACATTCATTACTCGCATTTTGTTTTGTTTTGGACTGTTTGGTTTCTCAGGCATACCTCTCTTTTCAAGGTTTTATTCCTCTTTCCATATTTGTACATGAATTTCAACAACGCTATTTTCCGTAGTATTGTTCTCGCGAGCAAGGTTTTGAATTGCATTGAGCTGTACTATTTTAGGAACATCACCGGAAAGTAGAGTCAGATCGTAGGATTTCATCCTGACGCAGTTTTTATACTCTCAGTCTCAGCTATTCCAAATTCATTTCTTCCAACTATATTTGCTTTGAAATGTATCGGATTTTCAGACTCGCGGAACGACGGGGATTGGACTTGTCCCGACTGTGGAAATGTGAACTTCGGATTCAGGGGCGTTTGCAATCGAGCGAACTGCGGTCTCCCTCGCCCCACTGCTTTTCCTTCGGTAACATATATAATGAAAAAAAAATATTGATTCTGAGCCTTGAGACTATCTATGTTTAAGAATATTTGAGTCAAGGATCCATCAAGGTGTTTGTGACTCAGCAGGATCCAATGAGCAGCCAGTATAGCACACCGCCCCCATTTCAGTTTGGAGGCTTCGGCGCGCAACCTTATATACCATACGGAGCCTCAAGCAGTTACGGCTCTCCCGTTCCTCCGCCTCTCATGCACTATAACTACGCCGCTCATCCGGGCCTCTATGCCCATGCTCCCCCGTATCAACCTTCCGGTTTTGGAGGTGCTCTCACTCTCTCTCTACACACACACACACATATATATATATATACATGCATAGTATATGTACATATATATATCAAGAAATTGGCGGAATAGCCAACGTTTGGTATGTCTTTTTAAAATGGCCAACGTTTGGTTAAATTTTGGTTAATGACCACGTTAAAGTTTAACCAAATTTTTTAGACTATTTTTGTCCAAAAATTTTCCCGCTCATTCTATAGCCACGTCATTACTAGTAAAAAAATTTGGGCGAAAATAGTCCAAAAAATTTGGTTAAACTTTAACGTGGCCATTAATCAAAGTTTAACCAAACGTTGACCATTTTGGAAACCCCTGTGTTTAAAGGGCTATATTACTTAATAATCCTATATATATATATATATATATATATATATATATATATATATATATATATATATATATATATATATGTATGTTAATACATGAAATCTAAGTACACGGGTCTATAAGCCCATGTGTCCCCATGTCTGTGGTATTGATTTTAAATTTTGATTTCTGGATGTTGTATAGGAGTGTTGGTTATATTTGTCAAACCAAAAAGTAGGAACATCTTTTTTGCAATTTATTGATCTGTAAGTAAAAGGAATATCCTAAGCGTGTATTTTTTTATATGTTAGGGATGGGTTATGCATCGCCTACCCCGATGAACGGATATGGGTTCGGCTTCCAGGGATATCCTTGGCCCGGATCAGTGACACCTGAAACTCCAGCTTCGAGGAAACGCCGGGGAGGTAATTACGTTTGAGGTTTTCTTTGCTAGTCTTCTCTTTTTAGTGCAAAGATAACAGTGAATTGCATACCCTATTTAGAATAGAAACTCACTGTCGTGAATTGGATGAAAACTGCAGGTCCTGATAGCTCGTACGACGGGGACTGGAAATGCCTGAAATGCGACAATGTGAACTTTGCTTTCAGAACTGTCTGCAACATCAAGAAATGTGGGGCACCAAGGCCTTCTCATGTAAGTTGCTCGGGCTTGGTGGGTTTTATTTTTAATCTCATTTCTAAAAACATGTGTAGTCTTTCACACACATATCATATGCTTGTTTGTTGCAGGGCATGAACCAACCGAATTCTGGGGCCCCGGGAGGAAGCTGGACTTGCGTGGAATGTGGGAACCTGAACTATCCGTTCCGAACCGTCTGTAATAGAAAGGAATGTGAAGCCGAGAGGCCAAGCCCTTGAAGAAGAATCCATCGTTGCTCAATGTATGCCTGCCCTCGTTGTATAATGTATATTACATCCACAAAATTATTGGCTGTTGTTCTCGGAACCATTTCAAACAGGCTGACCTCTTTTAAATGAACACGACTGAAGCACTTTGCCTTGGTTTTCAACTTTTGCTCCTTTCTGCTGGGTTTGGCACAAGTTATGCAGCCGTACTGATTCTCAATCGAGTCCTGAATATAGCAGTTAAAATTTATAGTATAGTTTGATTAACCAAGGTCGCTTGTCTGGTATTGGCTGATCAACAAAGTGTGATGTGCTGGGTAAATCGATTTTCAAACTATGAAAAAGGCAAAGGTAGTGCCAGCATGAGCTTCTCAAAGGAACATCATGCCAAGTTTTAATCCTTAGCTTGTCATTTTCTGCTATATCAAGCTTAGTAAGAACTGACATGGAAGTCCAAAACTCTTGCTCTAGTGACCTTTTCTGTTCATGAGGATAAATATGGTTAAAGAAGCAAGAATAACTTGTAAATTTGCTTACTTTTTTTTTCCGAGTCATCAAAACATTTTGACAATAGGCACTACTAGTCCTGAATATAACTTATAAGTACAAATCATTTTTGCATTGTTCAGTATGGATTAAACACTTCTAAGGTCATTCTGTCTATCTCGTCAATTTTCAATTGCAAGGGTTTGCAACATAATTGAGGGGGTTCATTTATTTTTTTAAATTTTTAATTGTACATACGAGACAAAAATGCGAACGTTAGCGAACGTTATATAACTCGCATTGACTTTCATTCAGATATCATAAAAGCTATCCATGGAAATACAAAAATGGTAAGCAGATATAGAACTCAAAGTGTTTGATTGTTACTTAAAAGTAAAACTTAAATGGACTTAAATTTAATCAAAATTAATCCGATTTAAAATATATGTTACTAATAATCACTATATAAACAACATTTAATAAATTGTAACAAGAAAACCATGTAAAAATAACCGATTAAATATTTTAAATTTTTTTAAAAATTAAGTGTGTTTACTTATAAAAGTGTTTTTGTCCGATTTTGATCAAAAGTGCATTTTAAATAGTTTTCAAATGATGAGTCTAAATTATATACTTTCTTTACTTAAGTGTCTATAAAATGAAATTTCGTTAGTTGCAATGACGTTAATTTAACACAAATATTTCCTCTACCAATTATAATTAATTATGTCATCTCTCTTGTTTAATCTCTTTAAAAAACAGTCTCATTTTTTTATTATCTAAGTTTAGATATTTTATTAGTCTCTTAAAGTTTTTGTCTATATAAATAATAAAATAAAAATAATCATATTCAAAGAAGTCAAACTGCAATTGATTATGTCTCCCTTCATCAATCGGTAGACACATTCTAAAAAAATATGAGCGATCACATAGTTCGATTTGGATATTTTAGTGTGCTTTGTACTAAAATGTTATTTTCTTTTATTTATAAAAGTTTTGCCTTATAAAAAAATTGTGCAATTCTTTATAAAAAAATATATATTGAGTAATAGCCAATTCAAACATAAAACATTTAATTATAGTCAATATTTTATTAATTTCAGAATTACCAATATTTTATTAATTTGTTATAAATAATTAGTGTACGTGTCACACTTATTTCAAAAAATTCTTATGAGTTTGTTATTTTTGTTTTTGAAGTGAGCAAAAAAAATTATATTGAACTAAATTAAGCTAAAAAATATAAATAAATTGAGCTGATTATTTATTAATAATTTTCTGGTTTATATAAAAAATCAAAAACAATTTATACGACTAGCAATTCCGCTAACTCATTCTTTATTATACAAATTCGGGTGATGTTTTTGTGGCAACTCCGGGTCGGGTATTTTCCACCCAAACAAAAGATCACATGGCTCATCTTTACATAACTGACATACCCGCCATTTTTAATATTCACTTTACAACTTACTATATTGAGAGAGAGAGAGAGAGAGAGAGAGAGAGAGAGAGAGAATATGCATGTAAGTTCTCCAACAAACAAAAACCAGGTCTTCTCTACTTCAAATCCACGCTTTCATGCTCAGAAACGCCCCCCAGACCAATGGCAAACCCGCAGCCAAGTTCATATCTGTCGTCGCTTCACTTCCCTTCGTATCGCTCGCTCTACTCCGAAACGCCCGCCACATGTTCGACAAAAAGTCCTCACAGAAAACTTGGCGATCCTTTCCTCTGCAACTCAGCGATCGAAGCCCACTCGGCCGCGGGACCGTCCTCTCACGCCCTCTCTCTCTACAAAGAGCTGAGGAGAGACACGGGCTTCGTCCCAGACGGCTTTACCTTCTTGGTCCTCGTCAAGGCTTGAGGTTCAAACATGGCGGTTTAAGAAGGCGAGCAAGTACACAATCACGTTGTTAAAAAAGGGTTTCTCTCTAATCTGCACCTAGTTACGAAGTTGGTCGAAATGTACGCGAATTTCGGGAGAATGGTTTGTTCGAGGAAGCTCTTTGACGAGACACGGGAGAAAGACTAGGCCGTGTACAATGCGGTGACCAACGGCTACGCCAAGACCGGAGATATGATCTCCGCTCGAGATTTGTTCGAAGCCGCGGAGAAAGAGAGGAACGTGGTGACGTGGACGAGCATGATCCACGGGTATTGCCACGCGGGCGATCTGGAATCCGCCAATTCGTTATTCGACGCGATGCCCAAGAAGAATCTCGTGTCTTGGAACGCGATGTTGAGCGGGTATTGCGCGAACGGAAAACCCGGCGAGGCCTTGAGATTATTTCGTTATCCTCAGGCCAAGACTTCGCTGGAACCCGACGAGGCGACGATCGTGAACGTTCTTTCCGCTATCGTGGACCTGGGTGCGCTGGATTCGGGCCGCCGTGTTCACCGCTTCGTTCAGAGAGGCTGGTCAAGGCCATGCCTTTCGAGCCCAACGAGGTGATTCTGAGCTCTTTCGTTTCCTCGGGAGCGAAGCTGATGAGGCTTTGATGAATATCGATGGAGGAGCGACCAAAGGGGCAGGTCTCAGTGCCGTCGAAGTCCATGGTTCGGTCTCGGAGTTCGTATCCGGAAATAATAGATTCCATTCTGGAGATCTTGCAGACTCACATGACATTCTAGTTTTTTTTTTCTTGTCACAGAAGAAGATGGTACAAAGAGTGACACCCAAATATTCTTTTTCGACTCTAAAAGATGTTGAAGGTTAGTTTCAAGCAAAGAATCAGCTTTCTGCTATGGATACCTTTCTTACAACTAATCAGATACCCTTATTTTATTTATATGATGATGATCTGTAGAGTCCTTCTGCACAGTCTTGGATCACCGAAATGGGGATGGCCATGAGTTTCATGGGAGGAGGTTCGTCTTAGTTGATTATATTTTGTATATAGTCTTTTTGTCTTTATGGATTTCAAATGTTTGATCATCGTCGCAGGGATGTTATCATCGCGCCTTTTACACATGATATCGGGAACGTTGTACGATAAACTCATCGCACAGACCATCGAGTCCGAGGAGCAATTCCACATCGCCGTCCTCGACATTTTCAAGTAATTTAAAAACAGAAAAAGGTCTTCTCTTTCTCACAAAATCTTCACATACATTATCTTTCTCCTTTGTTTGAACCAGCACTCTCAACTCGGCCTTGCCTGGAAAACACTACGACGCTCCACCGCGCTCCGAAGTCGAGGTGGGTTGGTCGCTCAACTTCGCAGCTGACTATTGTTTTTGTGTCTTTCTGGTTTGACAAAAGGGTGTTGATGAAGCAGGAAGTTTTTAAGCATTGGATAAAGCAGAGTGATCCAGTAGAGAGGAAGAGGGTATTTGTTGAGTTCATGAAGGCGAAAGTGAATGTGAACAAGATGGATATTCCGATGGTTATCGCCGGAGTTGTGACTCCTCCGGCGGCAATGGCTGCCAAGCGAGCCGGAGAGAATGTTCCACAGCTTAAGATGATCAAAGCCGTCCCTGATGTCCTCTTTGTCCCATCCGCCACCGTGCTCGCTCTCTTTTCTGTTAAGGTTGGAACAAGGGTTATAAAGTCCATGGCTTCTTCACCATCTACAAACTGAAAGTTCCACTCTTTTTTTTTTCTTTTCTTTTTGGGTCTGTTTCCATTTGTTTGCCCTGCAGTCCTTTATTTGAAAAAAAGGAACACTTTCAAAACTGTTCATAAATTAAATAATGGCTATCATACTAGGATATACAAACTTTATACAGCTTCCAAGAGAGAGAGAGAGAGAGAGAGCATGAAAACTAGATTAGAGAGAACCCGAATATCTCTAAAGGCCAGTAATATAAATCTCAAATCTTTCTCGAACCCCTCTTCGTCCTTCGCTTTCTCTTCGTTCCCTTTGCTCTGACACTCGAAGCTTGCGAAGGGAGCGAGTCAGCTTCCGGAACCAGAGTCGGATTTTCTATCCGCTCCTTCGACGCGACAGACTTTCGTCCAAACTGAACTCGAAAATTTTCAAAATCCTGCAACTCTTCTTTCGCTAGCTTGTTGTCTATCAGCACGTCCTGGCTCTGCAGACCAACCGAAACATCGATAACTAACTCTTTTGAACAAATGAATAAATATTTACAAATAAGTCCCTGACCTGTAATCTTTTTCCGGCTATATCCACCTGCGGAAGACTCGGAACGGACCTTCCAGTCGATTCATCTCCCAATTTTATCACGCAGGCGTTCTGAGAAGGGATGCGATTTCGTGCAGAATGGGCCAAAACGTTTCGGGTTATGGCGTTGCTAAACCTCTCGAGTGACTTCACCTTTTCCGCGTGGGTGTAAACCACCACATCCACACGGGTGATCAGCTTTCTGACTTGCGACTGAACCGTTTCAATGTTTCGGAAAAGATCCTCGAAACAACGCTCCTCGTCTCGCGACTCAAACAAGAACCCTTCGTTCGTCCCAACTTCACTGTTGTTCCCGGTACTCGTACCTGCAACTCGGAAACAAAGAATGATTAATTGGGTAAGTTTTGTATACACCCAACTAAACTATAATCAATTTGGATATACTTAATATTTTGTAAACAAGTCGTAAATAGTCAGAATAATTCTTTTAAAGAAAAAAATACTCAAAAATTATTAAAACATAAAAAAAAGTACGAAGAATTTTTTGTAAAAAAAAAGAACTAGACTTTCCACTGCTGAAAAAAATGGAAAAAGCTTATGAATCCTTTACCTGGATTCCCAGCATCATCTTCCAAAACATCGCCGTCGGAAAAAAACTTGTCGTTCTCTAGAGAGAGTAAACAAAGGAATGAAACACAGGTATGGTGCAAAAGGAGTAATGTATGTAAAAATATTTTATAAAAGTTACCGTAATACGAGAAGAGATTGTGACGCGACATGTATGACTTGGTATCAACGGTGTCTTCGATTCTCTTCCTTTTGTGTTTCTTCATGAGTTTATTCATCCGGATTCGACTCTCCTCGTCGTACTCCGCGAGTTCCTTGTCGTATTGCAAAGCCTGCAATTCAAGTTCCTTCATTCGCAATTCCATCCATTTACAACGCCACGTCAGAGGCCGTACGAACTTCCTCCAGTGGCTCGTCAATTTCTTGTTCCTAGAAAAATTCAAAAAAAATTATTCAATCAAGCCAAGAAAATCAGAACAATATTAATAATAATAAATCGACTTTTCACCTTGTTCGGAGAATATTGTAACAGCTATCGAAATCGACCTCTGGATTTTGGGCGCGAGGCAAAGCCGAATCGGCTTCGTCTCCGTCGAAACCGTACTCTGTCTCCGATTCCGTGTTGCTGAATGAGCTTGAAGCCTCCGTAGTCTCAGCTCCGTCACTCTCACCCGTTCCAACTTTCAAAAAAATCGCGTCTTTGCGTATGTTCATCTCCACTTTCTGAGTTCAAGAATCAGTTTGGCAAGCGAGGGTTCAGTCTCGAGGCTTTTGCCCTTATTAAGCAATCGACGGAGACAGAGAGAGAGAGAAGAGAAGAGACCGAGAAAAGCGAACCAAAAACGAACAGAGAAGCGACCGAATGAACAAGAACGGTTTATGGAATTGTGTATCTTTTTTTCCTTTTCTTTTTTCTTTATATGCGGACGACTGACTACGGTTTGAATTAAAATATTTTATTTTTATTTTAAATATTATTTTTAAAGGGAACTTTTGCTTGGTTTATCTCGGACTCGGCGCTACAATAATATTGATAAATGATGCACACTTATTAATTTCCTCCAATTAAATTAGTTATTTTTCTAAGGAATCAACCGGTAATTTATATCGCAATTAGATATATTTGAGATAAAATAAAATAAAAAGTTTTTTTTATATGACTATACAAATTTGATTAACAACTTCAAATTCATAATTGACGTGAATGTGCTAAAACCCACCAAAAAAATCTCCACCAAATTATTAAGCGATTTTGTTGAAGAACATGATCTCATATTATCTAAACACTTCCTTATTTGCTTGTTTTTTATTTCACAAATTCTTATTTATATCGTGACATATATATCATGAACGTATTCAAGGGTATTCATAAAGAAACAGTTAAAAATAACGATAATTCACACCAATAAATTGTTCAAATAATTTGAGAATGGTATGGAAGGGAGAAAAAAAGTTGGCATTCTTCACACTAATAAACTCTTCAAATAATTCACACCAAAATTTAAGAACTACAATCATTCTTAAACCAATGGAAAAAATGTATATGCAAATTTCATTTTTTTTCTAATTTAAGGGGAAAGGAAACTTTACCTTAATACGGTTCCGCTAGTAGTTCTAAGTGCATTTCAAAACCTACGATCAATGTTAAAATTTATATTTTAATAAAAATTAACACCAAATAAATCACTCTAAAAGAGAAAATTAGTCCAATACGACTTCTGAGAGATTCTCTATGAAGAGATTCTCTCTTTTAAAAACACTCAGATTTTTTTTTCTTTTGTGAGCAGAGGTGTTTAGATTTCGCACATATACAAGAAATTATAAATATTTCATCCGTTATTGATAGTCATTTACTTTTATATCTTGATCAAGTATAAAGTATAATAGAACATTCTAGAAATTAAAAAAAAGAAACACCTTTATTTTTTCAATCAAAATTTAGAAAGAAAAAGAAATCCCATAAAACTCCATTCCAACCTGTCCAGCTCTCATCCAATGAGAAACAAATAACACAAAATTCAAAAAAAAAAAAAAAAAAAAAATCTAAAGCATTACACGCGACATTTTTCTAGAGGCGTCTCTCTCTCTCTCTTTTTTTTTTTTTTTTTTAATTGTCGTTGATATCCAATCATATCCTTAATAAAGACTCGACCTTTAATAGTGAAGCTGAGAAGGGTAGTTGGCGCGGGGACTTCTCAGATAAACCCAAAGACAAGTACTGAGAAATTCAAACATCGAGTTCCTCAACAAAACCTCCAATCTAATCAATGGCTTCTCCGACAAGATCACCGTCGTCATCTCCGATCTTCCCGACGGTCATCCTCATCCTCTTCGCTCTCGCAACTACTCTCACTAACTCCCTTCCGTTCATCGTCTTACACGGTAATTCCCAGTTATTTCTAATCTCCATTTTCGCGTCCATAATGTCAACGCTCCTCCTGAAATAAATAAATAAATGAGATCGCTTTCTAGATTTACGTATTTTAAATTTGTGCATTATTTATTTTGTTTTCGCGGGAAGGCATTGGAGACAAATGTAGAAACGGAGGAATCTCGCAATTCACTCAGCAATTGAGTGATTGGTCTGGTTCTCAAGGATATTGCATGTATGTTCTTTTTCTTCTTTTCATTATTTTTCTTATTAAATATAATATTATATTAATTTTCAAATTTAGTCCAATGTCATAGTCATGTAAATACTTAATAAAGAAAGTTTAGTCGTTAGCATTGAAGATGCTCTTAGTGACCATATAGCTTTTCATCTAATCTGTTGTTGTAGCTACGACTTATCCTCTACTCGGGTTTAGATATTTGTGTGGGCTGATTGTAGGGAAATCGGAGATGGGTCGTGGGATTCGTGGACAATGCCCTTGTTGGAACAGGTGATTCTTCGTGTTCCTTACGCACACATTGTGTTCGGTTTTAAAAAAAAAAATTAGTCTTTTTGGTGGAAGCTAAAATTGTTGATACTAGTAATGTTTCTTTGTTGCAGACTGCCATTGTGTGTGACAAGGTAGACAAGTTCGGCGGTTTAATCATACGTCATCGCTCGTAAGGGATCATGTTTCGGTTTATTAGCTTTTGGTTTCGATGATTCAGGTGAAAGAAATGAGTGAGCTCAGCGAGGGTTACAACATTGTTGGACTTTCTCAGGTGACTCTTCAATCGTTGTGTGGATGGATTTTATTTTTCTTCTAAACTTCGTGGAGTGAAAGTATCCTGAGATTTCATTGTAAAACCAATTGGTAATGAGAAAAGTAATTCATGACCTTTATAAGCTGTTGTTAGTTCCCATTCACTTTTCAATGTGGGATTCCTAACACATGGGATTGAATTTGTTTCTTGTTGGCAGGGAAACGTGATTGGTCGCGGAGTCATTGAGTTTTGCGATGGTGGACCTCCGGTAAGAACCGATTAAAACAGTCCGGATTTGGAAAATCTTTATCATCTTCTCTTTTTACGCACGCTTTGATCAATTTTTTCGTTCTCTGCGATTTGTTGATCGTCCACAGGTCAAGAATTTTGTGTCACTCGGAGGCCCTCATGCCGGGACTGCTTCGGTTCCACTTTGCGGTGTATGCGATTCCTTTTCTTGTAACCCGGTTTCGGATTATCCCTAAAGTATGATATTAATGTTTGTTAATTTTTTCTTAACTTGCTCTTGTGTTTTCAGTCTGGGTGGATTTGCATTCTCATCGACGCCTTAATCAAGTTAGAGATCTACAGCAACTATGTCCAGGTTCAAATTCTTTTCCCGTTTCAGCTCAAAGTTCTTCGTTTCGTGACAACATTTTTTCAAATTAGTGACTGTGACGTCGATTGCAATTCTTCAGGAACACTTGGCTCCGAGTGGTTACCTCAAAATCCCGACGGTAAATTTTCCAGATATTTTTTTCGTCAACCTGGTTGCACTTTTTTTTTCGTCTTCTAAATTTATCTGAAATGGTTTTCAGGACATCCCCGACTACTTGCAAGGATGTCGATTTCTTCCGAAGCTCAATAACGAAATTTGCAGCGAGAGGAATTCCACGTACAAGGAGAGATTATCTAGTTTAGATAACCTGGTGCTCATTATGGTGAGGAAAAAATGAAGATCTTTACGTGTTTTTCTTCTCGATCGTCATGATAGTGATTTTCATATTGTTTATAACAATTTTATGCTATTTTTTTTTGTGGATAATCGACGAGAAGTTCGAACACGACACGATTTTGATACCAAAAGAAACTGCATGGTTTGGATATTACCCCGACGGGACGTTCGACACAATTCTGCCAGCACAAGAGGTGATTCTATTATTATTGTTTATAGTTGATATTATTTTCGGTAGTAGTACCAAGTACTGAGAATTGTATCGCGAAAAACAGACGCGGCTCTACACCGAAGATTGGATAGGATTGAAAGCTTTGGATGAAGCCGGGAAAGTGAAATTCGTAAGCGTGTCAGGGAACCATCTGCAAATATCTAAAAGCGACATGAAAGCTTATGTCGTGCCGTACTTGATTGAACAAGCATCTCCGCCGCCGATGTGGATCGATGAATCACAGACGTCGTATACCTGGATCTCAGCAATCTGGAACCGCATTTTGGAACTGCCTGGGATCATTTCAGACAACAGGTTCTTGCTTCGATCTGTGAATTAGAGCAATAAGAGTTTTGGGGACGAAAAAAAAGAACAATGTCAATAATTCGATGAGACAAATATTACATTTGTAATGCAAATGTACAAGTTGTATTTACCACGCCTGTGACACTATGATTGTCTGGGTTCTCAAGATTTTTCTCTTCATCTTTCAAGCTCTCTGTGGGCTCTTTGTTTTAAAACTTGGCAGAGACTACCCTGATAGAAGTCATTCCTCAACTTGTCTCTCCCTCAAACTTGAGCTCCAAGTTAAGTTATTGACTTAAACTCATCAGTTATTGCCCTCTTAAACTCAATATTAATGCCTCAATAACAATGAAGCCGCTTGGAAGAGAAGGCGTGTAATCATTAGGAAGAGTACCAGAAAATGGATTTATTACATTTTTAAATCATTTAGGTACATAATTATCATTGAACGCCGTTGAAGGCCATCGCACTTACTTATCCAGAGTTGGAGCTCAAGGACAAGCTCACAGAAGAAGAAGAAGAAGAAGAAGAAGAGATGAATAATGTTACAAATGCTTTCCTCGGTAAAATAATGATCACTCGGAAACTGAAAGTCATTCTTGAGATCATAAGAGACCCCAACGAGAATTCTCGAATTGATATCAATCCATCCTTTCTTTCTTTCATCATTATCGGCCACTGATTGAAACTAAATCAGGGAAAGAGAAAAAAAAACAATATTTTGTCTCAACGAGGTCTAAAGGAGCTAATATCATACAAAAAGTATTATTATCTAGAGACGAGACCCACAATGAATAAGAAAAAAATCAGGTATGACAAGATTACAAAGACTAAACCCCCAAAACCACCTAAGCACACTCTTCTCGCCTTCTACCATGTTTGCTGCTACAATGGTGAAAGAGTCACTAGTACCCGGACCACCCAGCAAAAAAACCTCTCTCGGAAAAGGAAAGAAAAAACGCAATCAATGAGATATACTGAGCATAACCGCCGGGGCACTTCAAATGTCTCTACTCCGCAATTCTTCGAAGTTCCAAAGTGCTCACACTTGGCTGTAGTAGTAAGCACATAAAGACAAAGTGACCGAGTTGAAGCTGAACTAGTTACCCTTATCTCTCTTCACAATTTCAGAGCGAAGATTCTATGTTATGATGCTCGAGATTACGGAGCACGATTCTCGCAAAGATTTTGGCTTCGAGCGGCGCCGTTGCAGCGGCGGCTGCGGCGCGCAGCACTCTCGCGGCTCCTGTGTTCTGCATGAGACTCGCGTGGTGGACCGCATGCCTGCCCCCCGGTATCGTGAACTGCATCGGAGACGGTCTCCGTGAGAAAATGAATGCAAATACAAAAAAATTATGGAGCTGGGTTTTCATTGCGAGGGCCAAATACCTGGAGAAGAGCGAACGCCGCACATGCCTTGAGCACCGACGAGGAGTTTCGAAGCATCGCTACAAACCGTCCTATTTCCGCTCCACTGCAAAGTTCAAGATAGAGGTCGATGACGAATAAATGGATGCTCTAGAGTTAAACAGTTATTCGGTAATGATCGAACCTGCATCTGAGATGGCCTGCTTCCTGGATACGTGCTCCTTCGGTTACTTGGGCCAACGCCGCCGGAGCCGATGAAGCGGCGGCGGCGGCAAACGAGTGTGGGTCGGAGAATGTGAGGACAAAGGCTTCGATGTGCTTTAAAGCCATCCTTCGAGCACCCTCTAAGCTCACACTCTTTGGAACAATGTCCGACGAAGTGCCGACCAGTGCGTACTCATCCATTCTGCAGTTTAAATGATATAGCTCAGACCCAGCTAATATATTTTCTAAAAAATTACTCTAAATCTCTCTATTTGCCTAAATATGCATTGGAATCTCTCTGGACAAAAAGGCTCCTGTTAACTTGCCTATCAAATTTTCCGTGCGAGGCACGTACAGGGTATGAGGACGTCGAGGGCATTTCAAATAAACTTTGAGAAAAAACAAACAAAATGAGTAATACACTAGTCTAGTATTACAGATAAAGACAGAGTTGGGATTATGATAACAATACTAATTATAGTAAGAATTACCTCCCGTCGAACATGTATGCGAGTGCGAGGGCAGCCATGAAGCGCGCCATCTTCGACACAGAGGAAGAGCAAAGATGAACAAGAGCAGGCACTCCGCCTTCCTCTACAATGCGGAGAGCGTTGCCCGGATTAAATGCCAGGTTCCAAAGAGCTCCGGCGGCTGTTTCGTGGACATCCTGAGACCAGAGATCTGTGTTATTACTGTTTCCACATTTGAATATCGAAAGAAGCTAACATGGGCATCTCTTGGAACTTACTTCGGCGTCTGAGCGAGCCAATGCGATCAGAGGGGCTACACCACCTTCTTGTCCGATAGCAATGCTAATATATACAAAACAAAGATATATGACAGACTTCTTGTTAGCAACATACTTGGAATATGGACAATGAAACTACAAGCGGTATCCAAGTCTCTAGGAGAAAGATGAAGACTGATTTCGGAGCATTATGCACCCTTTACTCGGATGAGGAAGAGAAGCAAAGATCGAAATATAGATTTTTCAGTAGGAGTAGAAGTTCCGAGTTAGATCTATTTAACCAGTTCCAAAAGCTACGTAGAAGCGTAATCATTAAATCACTATCTCAGGTTGTCAAGGGCACGATACTCAAAATTAAGTTAGAATTGTATCAAACCTTGCAATGGAATGGAGAGTTAATATTTTGATTGCATTATGGCTACATTTAGAATAAGTTTATGTTTTGAATTTAGTAACGGATTAGGCGTCAGATTTTATGTATTGGGTTCTCCCTTTTATGGCTAATTTGTTGCCTGTCCTAGTAATCACCTTTATCATAACTTTGTTCCCTTAAAAAAATATGTAACTGAATGTACCTGTTGACTTCAGAGACTGACAATCCCCAAAGAGCACCGGCTGCTCTTTCTTGTAGGCCCGGGGAGGCATTTGAACAGGATTGTGCCAGAGCAACCTATATAAACAGCAAACTTTTATCGCAAAACATAACTATCTCAAGACAATCATCCTTATTTTAGATATGGACAGCAGATAATGCAGAAGTGGAAAAAAAAATGAAAATCCCTAAGATTCCAAATTTAAAGCAATCCCACTTTCTCTTACATAAAATTGATGCTTATGTTCTGAAAATCGGGAAGTGCTTCCTAAACGAATAAAGTTTATTTTTTGCAAGACACACAATATACACATATTCCTTAGCAGAAAGATGCGAGAGCATCAGTGATTTACCAATGCTTCAACGCCACCGGCCGCAGCGATGGCTTCTCGATTTCTGTCATCAAAAGAGAGATTCCATAATGCACCAGCAGCTTCTTGCCTGAAAGAACCGCACGATTGTTGTTAATCAGTAGAACGTAAAACAACGGACACAAAAGACTTAACACTTAATCATCATTACAGTTTAGACTTTACCACTATCGGAACACAAAATACATTTTGAATCATCATGATATCTACCTGACACCTTCATGGAGAGATTGGGTCAGCTGAACGAGAGCGTCAAGAGCACCTGCTTCCTGTCCAACTGCAGCATTATTGCTGTTACTATCTCCATGAGCAGCCAGATTCGCCAATGCACGTGCAGCCTGTTTCATCAATATACATAGTAAGGAAATTATTCAAGAGATAACAATAATTACAAGAGAGAGAGAGGATATAAGGAATAAATTGTACGAAATATTTCTGAATGAAGAGCTAAGGCATTTTTGGGAAGATTTACGGGTATCTCCAACACCCAATTAAAACATTATTAATAGTTTTGTTAATCAGATTGAAAGTGTTACCTGCTCTTGAACGCCCTCAAACTTGCAATTACGAGCAAGCGTGACCAAAGCATGGACGCCCCCGGCCACCGCGACCTCGGTGCTGCACTTGTCATCCGCCGCCAAGTTCGCCAGCGCACCCGCTGCACGTTCCTGAGACCACTTAAGCGAAACCGTTACTTTCAGCTCATACGCTCACGGTGTCTCTATAGTTTCAAAAGGAAAAAGAAATATGGGAAACGATGGACCAAAGTTAAGAGACAAACCAGAACTCCGTCACCACCAGTTGACCACTTGAATATAAGGTCCACTAGAGCGTTTACTCCACCAGCTTCCGCAATGGCGCCCTGAACCATATTTCATTTTACAATGTCGTGTGTCAAATAAAGCTCGAGAGTGATTCAAGGTGGAATCGATAGAGACAAAACTGCCAAACCAAACCTTATGCTCTTCTCCGACAGAGAGATTCCATAGGCCTCCAGCGGCCTCTTCGGCGACCAGCCTGTTCATAGACCTTGCTAAACCGGCAAGAATCGTGATACCTCCTTCCTCAGCTACGGCCTTTGCAACATTGGCATTCACGGACAAGTTTGCGATGGCCTATTTCATTTGGAATTTACAAATCAATAAATATTAGCTAAAACCGTTTACAGTGAATAGTGGGAACATAAATATACCATTAAGCCAATCAAATGTAGATAAAATAAAATAAAAAGTTACCTTTGCAGCCTCTGATTGGAGACCTTCCCGCCAAGATTTCGCTAGGTCCAAAAGCAGGCGAATCCCACCGTCTCTCATAACAGCTTCGGCCCTTCCACAATCTATGCTGGCATTTTCGTCGTCAATCACTACAAAAGTTGCGAGTCCTGTTGCGGCTCTTTCTTGAACGTCTTCTTGTGAGCTCTGCATCAAATTGAGCAATAACGTCGCTCCTTGCTTGAGCCAGAAAGAATCCAAGCCCTGCTGATTGCTCTCGGCAATGCGCAAGAGAGTATGAGACAGGATCCACTCGAGCCAAGCCATGATTTCCTCCAAGTTCTTATCTTTCTTTTTTCCCGAATCCCTCCAATCCAGAAACACATTACTGACCTTCTTAGAAGTGTCGACAAATAAAGAAGCTACATCTTTCAAAATATCGGTAAAGAGAGCTATTAGCATTTTCCCTTTGTTTTTACCGCCGGGTAATAAGCTACTGTCCTGCTCGAGAACTTGACAGTTCAGAGCGCACAAGACCTTCAAATTCGGCGTCGAAGAGAACAACCTCGAAACAGTCGACGTACCGATGTCGGTCCTCGACACATCCAAGCAGATCAAGTGAGGGAGATTTGTCCAATGGTGAGAAACCACGCCCCATTTCATGTTCGAAGTACCCGCCACCGAAAGAAAACGGAGCGAATTCACATTCCCTAAAGCGAGCTCGTCCACATTCAAACAGTCTATAAACCCGACATCAGTGAGCTTCCGACAGTGCTTTCCCAGAGCATTGATGGCTTCAGCGTTCACGTCTCTTATCCCGGAGAGCCTAAGCTTTCCCAGGTTAGGACAACAAAGAGCTATCGCCTTAATAGCGTCGCTGCTGATCCTCTCGCAGAAGTCGGGGCCGAGCTGAAGGCTCTCGAGAGCCTCGTGCCTCGCCACAATCACCGAGAGAGTCGCGTCCGTTATTTTCCTGCAATAGTCCCCGCTTATCTCGCGGAGGTTCCGAGCTTGGAGGCTGATCAGAGCGTCCGCGGATTCGGCTCCGCGAAATCTGAGCCTCTGGAGATTCACGCACCTCGAAGCCAGCGAGGCGGCCATGGAAGTGTCGCACTTGTGGGCTCGGAGATCCAGAGCGGTCCACAGGCACGGAGAGACTCCGAGGAACCTCCAAGTCTTGCAGGTCGAAGCTAGGCTAGCTCGGTCGCGATAGTTTAGACACGAAAACAGTTGGATCACCGTATCATCGGGAAGACCGGTCCAGTCCACGGGGACGAGCTCCACGGCTCGTTCCCAACCCGAAACATCGTCCCCTTCGATTTCGGGGTAGCTCGGCAAAATCACCTTTTCCTTCCCTTTCCGAGCCACCTTTCTGCGGACCCGACGACTCATAATACCTCAGGCAACGATATCAAGAACACGCCCACAAGCCAATACCATTAAGAAAACAAAAACCAAATGCTCAAACTGTAACCATCTCACAAAGCACACTGAAAACCCTAGCCCTTACAACGAGAAAAAAGGAATTCAAGTTCCCACAAGGATGTCTCAGTACATATATATATTTATATACCACCCACAATTGATTACTCAAAATCTACAAGAAGATAAGTCCAGCTTCTTCAGAAAAGAAATAAAAAAAAATATGTATATATTAAAGACAGATGAAATCTAGCACCATAAATGCATTCGAGCGATCAACCAAACGAAACGGTCCTTAAATTCCTCTAGAAACTAAGACCAGAAGGTACGCGAGAGCGTAATCATTAAGGACATCAAAGTTCGACGCTTGTTGGAGCAAAATCACACCCTTTCGTATGATTCCCCCAAGAACAAGAAGATACTCCAAATGGAGATTCCAATTTGATTGAATTCCTGATTCGTGAGAGAGATAAGTCAAAAGCCGAAGAAAATTCGGTGTGAGAATTTAGGTCGTGACTTTGATTGGCAATAGGAAAGAACCCAAGCAATCCTAACCCTCAAACCATGTTT
Organism: Urtica urens; assembly: GCA_958296335.1. Taxonomy (NCBI): domain Eukaryota; kingdom Viridiplantae; phylum Streptophyta; class Magnoliopsida; order Rosales; family Urticaceae; genus Urtica; species Urtica urens. The sequence goes on along the minus strand of OY282522.1, from coordinate 25,697,961 downwards.
AGTCTTCCTCTCTCTCTCTATCTATCTATGCACGTGCTAATTGCGAACCAAACGATAAGCAAGGCTTCGAGAGAGAGATTGGCTTGCAATGGTGTGGGAACGGAAGAGAAGAGAAGGGAAATTAGGACGAAGAATCACAGGATTTGGGGTTGGGATGGGAATGGGAAGAATGAGAGAACAAAGGAAAACACAGCTCATTAGACGAACCAAACAAACCATTCATTCTTATTTATATGCCTTCTTAATGACTAAACGACACTCACCTTCTAATTAATCTCAATAATATTATTAATTTCGTTTTGTGAAATCCTAGAATACAACAACTAAAAATAAGATCAATGTATCCATATATATAATATAGACATCACGAAGCAAAAACTAGTGTACCCGCCGTCGATGGTCAATTCATTTTTTTGACATCAAACATTTGAATAAAATTCTACCATATTGTAGATGGTATTATTTATTGATTTTATTTAAACGATAATCATATTTGGATAAAATTATCGTGTGTTCTTCTTGTCGATAGTAGGACTCTCGTCGATTTTATTGCAAATAGATATACCGGCATTTGAATGAAATTTTATCGTATTGTAGAATATATGATTTTTATCGATTTTATTTCAGCTATAACGGAAATTGGATAATATCATAGTATGTCACCGATGATTTTGATCGATTTTACTTTAGAGATAACGGTATTTTAATAAAATATACCATATTTTTGTTGTCGATAGTACGGTTCTCGTAAATCTTAGGTTACATATAACGACATTTGAATAAAATTAAGAAAGATACTAATATTCACTCAAGAAGCTTATAGGAGACTAATTAGAATCTAGATATAATATCATGTTCACTTAATATGTCACTTGGTAGAAAATAATTCCTTTCTTGTGAGTATTCTTATTTGGATGAGTTTATTTGGATGTGTTCTGTTCTTTCTTATGAATTTATGGTAATATGATAGCTAAAAATAATCAACTTAACATATATGTAAAAGATATATTTATAAGGGATTAATCTAATATCATAACTACGTAATTAATCATTCCTGTTTGCTAAGTTTTGTCTTTTATCTCGATGTGTTTAATTTATAATCGATGATTTTATGGTAATCTAATAGCCATGGAATAAGATAATCAATTTATTACGTGACGTTAACTTGAATGATAACTAATTAGGAATCTAATTAATATTATAACTTCTTAAAATATCGCTTACACTATCTTTTCAGATGATTCTTATTTGTGTTGGTGAGTCGGTAAACCTTTTTCTTTTGAATAATTCAATTTTACATCGTATATCATATAGTTAATTAAATTGATATTTAAGCACAAATTATAAAGTATATTATTCAATGATCAATTTTACATTTCCTAACGGAATCATCTCCCTCTTGCATACCTCTATTATGTGCATGAGATTTTGTCACCCAAATCAAGCATCTTGGGGTCTAAGCTTAATTGATTATGTGTTATTATTAAAATAATAAAATAATTATTTTAAATATAATAGAATGTTAAACGTTGTTGAGTGTTTTATTTTACTATTCATTGATTTAAGATAATATGGTGATGCTATAAATATTTTAGGATATATATTGGTTCAAAAACTTAAATGAGTGGAGTGGACGCGATCTAAATAAATTCAAAATTGTTTTTGATCGGTATTTAAGATTAGCCGAGATTATAAGAAGAAAAAAAAATGGAGTGAATAATAAGTTTACATGTACAAGATGGTTAGTAGTATTTCGAGCCAAATTATAGTTTTGTTTAAATTTTGAAAAGTTTTCAATAGTAGTAGATAAAACAAATTATCTATCACTTAGTCAAGATGACGTTGGATTAAGGAAAGAATGTGACGTTAACAAGCAGTTCGAGAACCTTGTCTCATCAACCCGTAAGGATATGCCCGTTTTATTTTTTTCGGTCATTTTCTAAACAATTATTGGTACAAGGAAATTTGGGTGATTTTTCGAAATCAACATGTTATAAATAAATAAAAAGTAGTTAAATGTATCTGTTAACCTGTAAAAAATGGTAAAACAATATATCGTTCAAGATACTCAAGATACCGAGTAGGATCGTCAAAAATTAATAACAAGAGTTTCTCAGAGCAAAATAATATGAAGTTATACGGGAATATGTGAATAGTAGCTAGTAAGTCTCTGATGTTCGGATCCTCTCACTTTCGCATTTGGTTTCCTTTTATAGCCATTGTTTCAACCGCCTGACGATTATTCCGAGTAGTGGATGAGTGGGCTTAGTATATCGTGGGTGATCAGTCTCACGTCTTTCCTGCGAGATTTATCTCGTCAGTATATTTGGTTTTGTACTCGATCGTTATAGCGACTCGAGCGGTTTTATTTACACGTGTTATTTTTCTTTGACTAGTATTTGACTTATCGTCCCCTTTTCTATTCGATTTTTTTTTATTAATAGACTATGTTCTTAGCTTATAAATGCAATGTTCTTTATTTAAAGCGGTCTTCGAAATTCTTTTCCTCGAGCCTTTATTTTAGGACCGGGTATGATCCTCGGTACTCGTAAATTTTACTTGAATTTATCTCAAACGTAGTAGTATAAGTATATATATTATGGCCTCGACGCTAACAATCACATCAAAAATCTTGTCCCGTGAACCCCTCAAGAAATGTCCGTTTTATTTTTTTCGGGCAATACAAAAAAGTTTGAATGATTATGCGAAATCAACATGTTATAAATAAATAGAAAGTAGTTAAATTTATCCAATACGGTAAACAAATGTCTTTTATATAAATTTTACTTCAATTTAACTCATATAAGTTAACTCATAGTACAAGTATAAGTATATATATATATATATATATATATATATATATATATATATACGTGTGTGTGACGTAAAAAATAGTAACGAATCCTAGTGACGGGTCAAACTCTCACAAGACACGTCGCCCAAAAAAAAAAAAAAAACTCAAATGAGATACGACACAGCCCTTTGTTTAATCTCTTACAATACTCTGTATTTAAGTTTAATCCCATTAAACGGGTCTTAAATCTTAATACGCTAATTTCATAGACATAGGCAATGACGCAATCACCGATTATCTCGTGTCTGATAAATTGACCCAGCAAAAGAAACTTAGTATCGCCATGGGTGGGGAAGAAGACGAACACCAGAAATCTCGGAGCACAAAGTGGTTACCATCGTCATCGTCTACGAGATCGAATTCGTCTTCGTCGTTTTGCTCTCATTTCTGGTCTTCGGCTCTCAGAGTCAAGCCTTTACCCGCCTCTTCGTCGGAAATATCCGTCCGCACAAATTCCGGCGATGGACTTGTTCGCCGACTCGGCGTGTTTGACCTCGTCCTCCTCGGCGTTGGCGCTTCGATCGGCGCCGGAATCTTCGTGGTCACCGGCACCGTTGCTCGCGATGCCGGTCCCGGTCAGTCACACTTCTAGCTCGAGATCGATCATGTGTTCTTTATCATTTTTTGTGTGATCACATCATTTATTTTCGTTACCGAACATCAAGATGTGAATACTATCTTTCGAATTTTGCTAACATGTGTATGTGGAGTTTTTATTTATTTATTTAAAATCATTTATTTTTTTATGCGATCGAGAACTAGAATTGGTTGTTCAGTAATAAAATCTTGTATCTTAATTGGTTTCTCCAACGAAAAAAGAAAGAAACGAAGAAGCTTGTAGGGTTTATCATCACTTAGCTACACTTGACTCTGTCATAACATCTAATAAGCTTGACACTTTCATAACATTGATTTAAGTTCCGATATTATTTCATTGAAATCTGATTCAGTAGATAAGGTATATAACCTGTTTGAGCTGAGGGTTTGAAAGTCATTAATTTATTGCAGGAGTTACGGTTAGTTTTCTATTGGCTGGATTATCATCGGTGCTAAACGCTCTGTGCTTCGCTGAGCTGGCTTCTCGTTTCCCCGCTGTGGTTGGTGGGGCCTACTTGTACACGTACTCGGCTTTCAACGAGCTCACCGCTTTTCTGGTCTTCACTCAAGTGATGTTGGACTATCACATTGGAGCAGCCAGTATAGCTCGCAGTCTAGCGAGCTACACTGTCACGATCCTCGAACTCTTTCCCATTTTCAAAGACAACATTCCGAGCTGGATCGGCCATGGCGGAGAGGAGTTCTTCGGCGGGGTTTTGTCCATCAACATCCTGGCCCCGATTCTCCTCGCACTTCTGACTGTGATTCTCTGTTGGGGTGTCGGCGAATCGTCTGCCGTGAACTCTTTTATGACATCCTTGAAGGTTGTCCACTCCTCATTCGTCTCACGCACTCTCAAATAGTATAGATTGACTGAGTATTGGTTTTTATTTTCTGCAGATTACTATAGTTATTTTTGTCATTCTTGTTGGCTCCTTCGATGTGGATACTTCAAATTGGACTCCTTTTGCCCCAAACGGTGTAAAGGAGATACTAACTGGAGCTACCGTGGTATTCTTTGCATATGTTGGATTCGATGCGGTTGCTAATTCAGCCGAAGAATCAAAGAGACCGCAGGTATACAAATTAGCCATTATTAGAAAAACAGCCAAAGTCGCGTTGTCAAATACATTATAGTGAAATTCACTAATTTTAGACGAACCTTGGGTGTGTTTCAATTGGCTATGTAGCTATAACACTTGTCTGTCTTATATACCGGCCATTTTCTGAATAGTTTTCTTTGTGACTTCGATGTTTCAGCGTGATCTACCAATAGGCATAATGTGTAGTCTTCTAATATGCATCGTGCTATACATTGCCGTGTGCTTAGTGATTACCGGGATGGTGCCTTACTATCAACTAGGAGAGGAGGCTCCGCTGAGCGACGCCTTCGTATCCAAAGGCTTGAAATACGTCTCAGTCTTAATCAGTGTCGGTGCCGTCGCTGGACTTACAACCACTGTCCTAGTTGGCCTCTATGTTCAGGTAGGTTAGTACGTGATTTCCACTTGTTTAAGGGATTCTGATATTTATAATATAATGATTCAGTCACGGTTGTACCTTGGCCTCGGGCGAGACGGGTTGTTACCTTCAATATTTGCGAGAGTGCACCCAACGAGACACACTCCAGTTAATTCTCAGATCTGGGTCGGAATCGTTGCCGCTGTATTGGCAGGACTGTTTAACGTTCGTTTATTGTCTCACATTCTCTCCGTTGGATCTTTGGTAAACTCACCGTCCAACACTTTTTTTTTTTCATGTATGAGAATTTTTGTTGTCGTTTTTAATCTTTACTATCGGGTCGGTCCAGACGGGTTACTCTGTGGTCGCAGCGTGTGTTCTATCTCTTCGCTTGAGCGATAGGAAGACGAGTCCGGCGGCTTCTTCTAGCTGGAGAGAAGGCATGATCTGCCTTGCCTTGGTCGCTCTTGGCGGGTTTGGTTCAGGAGTCTTTTATCGTATGGGTGCCTCGATTATTTTCTCGCTATTGGCCTTAGTTGTGGCCGTACTTGCTGGCACAGCCCTATGGTTCCGTCAAGTAAGTTTTGACTAGTCGGATTCGTTTACAACTCAAAATATATTTGCCTACTTTTTTTAGGGCTTGTATTGCTTTTCTCGATGCAATTTCACGCCGTTCTGCTTCTCAGGTTTATGCGGATACACCAGGGTTCTCTTGTCCTGCAGTTCCTTTTGTGCCAACCATTTGCATCTTCTTCAACATGTTCTTATTTGCTCAGGTTTTTTTTTAGACTTTCATATTTTGAGATTTTTTTATATTTTATTTTCTCAAGTAGAACAAAAATGCTATAAGTAACCTCCTCTCTTTTTTTCTCTGTGGTTTTACAGTTACACTATGAAGCATGGGTCCGATTTGTTGTCCTCAGCATTGTCGCTGTCGGTGTTTATGCATTTTACGGGCAATATCATGCCGATCCGAGTTCTCAAGACACTGTAATTTATCACAGACCACCGGGTGATGAAGTTCAATAATCACATGTCGGTAACTTGCTCATCGAGCACTTGTATTCCTCTGTATTCTGGTGTTTTATTGACGCCACTCGTAAAACTGTGGCCTGTTTCAGCCTCTGATTCAATTTGCAATGTACAATAGATAGAAACTTGTGTATTGATTATTCCGTTGATAAATAAGAGGCATATCCGCACTTTGTTCCGAAACAGTTTCACTTCTACGTGAACTCGAAATTCTTCCCTTCATATCATTATGTAAGAGACCTTTAGCTTTGGCCTAAATAATTTCAATTGCATACAAAATCCGAATAAAAGCCAACAATTGTCCTCCTTGTACAGTCCTGGATGCTGAGCAAATCCACATCAAACACTTCAAATTGTTTCGAGCTGAAAAACGTCGACGGTCCTACCTATTTTCGGAAAACCAACAAGAAATGCTCATGATATACACACATATAAATATACATATATATAGAGATAGAGAGAGCGAGAGAGAGAGCTGACCGGCGGACCGAGTTCTGGTGGGATTATTATTCTTCTCTTCCCGCCGGGTCTCATGTCTTTTATTCCTTCCTCAAACCCTAAATACAGAGTTCACACAGTCTTGAAAATCGTATATGACCCGAAATCAAAGCATTATTGGAGAACATAGAGCTTTAGTGTCTATGAACCTGGAACCAAAGCATTAGTGCCCATCCGAATTCTCGCTGGAGCGCCCTGTATATACGTGCTGTCGATCCGACGACCAGACTCGTTATACCCAACGTAATCAAAGGTCACCTAAAGATGATCATAACCCCAAGAGCTACTTAAAACTCATCCCTGAAAAATGCATTCAAGTATGTACAGAGAACAAAGGAAAACCTGTTGACCAGTCTTTGGACAATCACCTTTGCCGACTTCGACATCCCAGTAAATAAGCCCGGAATCGCATTTGATGTATTTATCTGATGTTATCACCTTAACCTCAAATCCTGCGAAAAAAAAACTACATAAATTACTCATCAATATCAGCAGAGTTATGAGAGGGGTGTTTGTGTATATCGAAATAGCCGAACCTTCTCTGATAAAATTGGGGAAATCTTCGGGTACATTGTTCTCTCTCTGTCTCCTCTTGTTCTGCTCTAACAAGCGTCTCTCGTCAAACGGGTTTTTGGGTTTGGTCTTGGCAGAAGAAGATAAAGACGGAAACAAGGTTGTCGCAATCGAAACGAAAAGGACGAGCCTCCTTTGTATTTGTTGACCTTGTGCTCTGAAGCAATATTTAGTGCTTTCATTCAAGCTTTTAGTACACAGATTAGGCAATTGCTTTGAATTCAATTCCTATGAAAGCACAAACCAACCTGTGATCTTTTGAGTTGCAAACTGAGAAGCTACTAATAACTTGCCTTCTCAGAGTAAAGTAATTTTGTAACTTTGTGGAACCTGAAATTGCTTGTTGGCTTGCCACTGAAAAATAATTACAAAAAACACCTTAAATCGTTAAATCGCATACTTCATCTCCACATTCTGTTTTCCTTGAGATATTCTAAGCTTTAGAGCAGAGCAAGTCTATAAGCTACTTCTAAAGAAGTTTCAGACCTTAAAATCTGAAAAATCCATGAAATGCTTGGAAATCACATCTGGGTTTAACGAAGAGAAGCCAATGAAAGAAGAGACGTTTAATGGGACGAACTCCATAGAACAATGTGGATGTGAACTTACTGGGAAATGATGGCTTAGCCGTGGACGAGAGAGTTACGAACATGGCTTCTCTAAGGAACTAAGCTTACACCATTTATGTTCTGACGTTGCAAATCGAACCACACACGAAGAGACTCGAATCGCCAGAAAGTGCCGTGTTTTCGGTTACACAGTTGAGCTTATCTATTTCACTTCGTTAGAAATTATCAAAATTATTATAAGCACCCCTGTATATCTAATAAATATCACTTTTGTGCTTTTTATTTATTTATTTTAAATAATAAATAATCAGAGAGTTTTTATATATAATAGAGTTTCGTGACCGCTGGCTGCTTTTAGCCTTTTTAAGCCTAAAAATGCCTCAATAGAATCCAATTTTTTCTTAAGATTTGGTGCGTTATAATTATTTTTGAAAATATGAAACTTTTGTGACTTTGCTAGTGTTTATGTTGAAACTAAAAGTAGATGAGTAGAAACACCGAGATACACAAAGGATTTGTGACTTGGGTATTATGTAAAAATATAATTATTTGGGGGTGCAATCTAAGCGCATGGGACTAAAGACAAAAAAAAAATATTAAATTACCGTTACACAAAATTAGGACCCATATAGTTTTCTTTTGTTCAAGTTAAAAACTTAGAATTTGTTCAAAATAACAAACAAAAAATTGAGTAATTAACTAATTAACATGTTTGAAATTGTTATAACAAATATTTCTTAAAATTTACGTAAATAATTAGGAAGACGACATGTCATTTTTTAATTGCCTTTTCAATGAAAAACGGAATACTTACGTTTATTTATATATTTAAATGCATAAACATAATTATTTCTCTAAAATTTACGATACATTAAATATATAGTCGTGTGAAATTATAAATTTGTCTGTATAGCTAATAGCTAATGAATTCTATGTTAAAACTATATTTTAATGTTTCAGTGGCTCAAAATAGGTAACGGTTATCCTATTTTTAATAATTATACATCATTTTTCGTGATAATTAGAATAGACTAGCGGTAATAACACATTAATTTCACTTAAAGTAGTCTTCGAACTTTGCCCGCAAGAAAACTACCTTAAAAAATAAAACATTTATTCATTTTCCGCTACGAATTTAAGATTCACGCTACTATTGAACAAATTAAACTAAGTTTATAAGAAATAAAGTAATCAAACGATTCTCAAATTAGGAATGTGATTTGACATCGATAAGCTACTTCTAGTAAAGTTTTCCTCTTTTAAACCCTTTTAATTTATGTTTTCCTTTTCCTTTTAACATAAGTGATACCTTGCGAAACTCGCACTCAAAGTTATATATGAGCATACTATTGCTTTACGTTCATATTAGTTTAATTGGAGTCATGATTTTACAATTATGACTGAGGAATTAGCATAAAGAAATAAGACCTCTTGATGAAGGAATAGTAGCTTATCAATGAAGTTGCAAATCATGGTTACGAATCTGAATTGCATAACTAAAACAAATCATCTAAATACAAGAACTCAACATCGTGTAATCAAGAAGAATAATAAGAAGAAGAAAAACAAGAAAGAATGTATACTTATTATTACATCACCTAAAATTGTTGGCTTTAAAACGAAGACCTCTTGATCTATCCATTGAAGCCACTTTTTGGAGCCTAATCTGTTCTCGAAACTTGGCTATAAACTCGCTGGCCTTCTTGTCGACCTCGTCGGACTCTGGTGTCTTTGTTCCATGGACCGACTCGGAATCTGCGTTCTCGCTCGTGCTCGGCGGAAACTCTTCGGCCTCGATGATCTCATCGTACTCTTCAGACTCCACAGAGCCGTTCTCAGTCCTAAAATCTTGGATCTCCGATGGCTTTCGCACGGGACTCGAAAGATCAAAAGTTTGGTCCGCGTCTTCTTTAGCTTCGATAACGCCGTCGTTTACCGAAATATCTTCTTCGGCGACTTTGTTTCTCTGCTCCTCTTCGTAATCATCGGCTTTTACGGCGACTCTGCTAGGTCGAACCGTTCTGACGGATTTGCCCCTCGACGAAGCTTTTCCGAATCTGAATTTCTTCAGATCGAATCTCCGAGAGCTCTTCCCGGGCTCTTTGATCTCAGAAGCCTCGTCGCATCCACTCTCGCTCAAACCCTTCGAGAAATCATCACTCGTTGCTCTCGATTCGTCTTCGTGGAAAGATCCCAAGCTTTGTCCCCTCGAGTGCGACGAACTGCTCGAAGCTTTGTCTTCCGTTAATGGCCTCGGCGGCGACGGGGACCTTCGAAAGCTCTCGTCTTTCTTCGCTTCGCGATCTATCGGTTTCGGCGGCGATGCCGAGACTGAAGACCCACGAAAAGAACCCGGAAATCCCATCTCCTTCTCTTCATCATCAAATTTCGTGTCCGACGCCACCGAGGCGACAGAGTGCACCGAAGAATCCTCGCCTTGTGAGGAAGACGACGCCGAACTAGCACGCGACGAGAACGACACGGTGGACCTCAAAGACGGAGTTTTCGTAGCTCCGAGCGATTCGAATTGAGCCTCGTCAACCGAGAGCGGCCTGAAATGCCCGTGACGGGATCTCGAACGCCACGGGATCGGAGAAGGACAGGCAAAAGGTTCGTCGATCCGGTTTTCCGAATTCCCGGATCTCGGATCGGCGAATCTCTCGTCGCTTTCCTCGTCGAAGCTCTTCATAAAAAGATCGGAGCTTTTCTCCATTTTGTGTCTCTTCCTGATCCTCGATCTCAAAGTCCTAACCGGCAATCCCAACGGCTTATAACCGAGTTCCGATCCAGACTCATCGAACCCGCAATTCGGCCGAGCCACAACCACCGTGGACCCGCCCCGGAGATGCTTTGAATTCCACGCCTGAACAGAACCGTTTTCAACGCCTCTTTCGCCGACCAAAGAGCCATTTCGGCTCACACTCAGATCCCTGACCTCTTCGGATCTCGAAGCGACGTGGAACATCCTAGACATGTCGTGTTCCAAGCGATCGAAGTTCGATCCGACGGAGATCTCGGCGTCGTTATTTCTCCGGCAAAATAGTCCGTACGAGACAGCAATGCCGACGAAGAGGAGGTGAATCAGCTCCCAGAACTTGGTCACCAGAGACTCGCTGATGAATTCAGGAGCTTGAGAGGGGAAAAGCGGTACTAGGACGATAACTAGGGCAAAGATGCAAGCTTTGCAGAGGAAATGAGCGAACGGTTTACCTCGATTCATTCGATCGACTTGGCTTGGCTGTGGATATGAAAATTGAGTGCCGATCGAGTAGCGTCTCGGTTCTTCCATCGAAGACTGCAAAAAGAAAACCCTAGCTGAGTGAAAGATAGAACTAGCTAAAGTGGATTCGAGCCTCGAACTTCGTGTCTGAAATGGAAGTTGGAACCCGTGAAGAAAGGAAGACTTTGAAGCGAAGGCAGACAAAAAAAAAAAAAAAAGTGTGTCTCTGTGTATGTGAGAGAGTGAGTGTGTCGTTTTTTGGAGATAGAAAATATATTTTTTTAAAAAAATTGACGAAAATATCACATTTTATTATTTTTATTTTTCCAAAATTTATGAAAACATGTTTTTTCCAAAATTTAAATAAATTTTACATAAAATATGAAGTATTTTTAAAAAAATAAAAATAACATAAATAGTTTATAATACATTATCTGTCAAAAAAATAAAAAAATAATTAATTGACTAACAGCAAAGGTTGCAAGTTTGTTTCAAGTTGTTTAACAATAATAAAAATTAACCGATTAATATGAATATTGAATCATAAATTTTTTTAAAAGCAATCGGTCTATGTTAGTATTTAGAAAAAAAAAATAATGAATTATGGTAAAACGTACTTTAGTCAAAATTCCGTGCCAATAAACAATAATTACAATGCTGTTTCCATTTTGGGCCCAACTGGTAGATTGGGCCCATAATGACGTCAGGAAAAGCGACGTCGTTTAGTTGCTTAAGCGCGATCGTGGCTAGTGGAGTCACTTCTGGGGAAAATCTCAGAAAGGAAAGAGAGAGAAAATGGCAGCTGGCTCGGAGGAATTCGTGGAAGCAGACAATGCCGAGGCGATAATCTCCAGAATCGAGCAAAAATCAAGGAAGATCGAAAGCCTACTCAAACAGTAACGATCGTAAGCTCTCAATTTTTTTTGTTTCCAGAACATATAACGCTTTGTGTTTGAAACCTTTTGTGTTCGATGTCCGTACAGATCAAAGCCAATCGAAGCGCTCAGAACCGCCCTTGAAGGATCTCTTCCCAACACTCGAAACGAGCGATGCAAGGTTCGTGTGATCAATTTTTTTTCAAAATTTGGACAAATTGGGGTTTAAATATGCGGAAATGAAGCGAAATTGTGGTTGAAAATTGAATTGGATTTTTACGATATGATTCTTGATGCAGTCAGCGAATTGGATCGTGGTCCACAGAGCTTTGATGGCGATAAAGGACATCGATGGAATGTTCTCTTCTCTAGATCCAGAGTACTATGACATCCTCATGAAGTGAGATACTTGATTCTCAAGCTTTTTCATTTTCTGCATAAATATACTTAATTTAGTGATTATCTTAGTGTTTCATTCCTCTTAATTCGATGTTACACATTCAGCTTACAATTTCCAACTTCATCTATGATAAGTGAATTTCCTATGCTCATCAGAGAAGTAGATTTTTGTATATGACGTCCAAATATATCCTAGCAGAACAAAAACTGATGAAATAAATTGTATGAGCTAGTTCAATCATGACTGTACGGACATCGAATACAAAGGTCTAGTTTGATCTGCAAGGACTACATCACACTATTTCATTATAGTTTGAGAGAAATCATAAGAAACTTTGACAAGAATTTTACTGCAATGCTTTCCTGGGTATAGTTCTCATACTGGGGCTCAGTTTAATGGTCATTACGTGGGATGTTTATTGGTATATTGTAGACATGCTTTGATAATTTGAGATACATTGTGATTCAAGGTACTTATATAGAGGATTATCGACTGGAGACCGACCCACGTGCGAACAGTGTCTCAGGATTCACGAAAAGCTGACGGAGAATGCTGGTTTGGGTTGCATCGTTCGCTCACTCTCAGACACTGTAAATACCGTTTGAGGTTCTATTCTAATTTTATCCCGGGCCATTCAGGTGTGTGCTTAGCGGTTCTTAGGAAATACTAAACGATGAAGAATTGGTGTCGTTCTGATTCAGAAATTCCCTTTGTATCTTTAAATTCTTCTCGAATCCGGTCTGTGAGGAGTTTATATAGAACTGGTCTGGAGAATATGTGATATAAATTCAAAAGTGTAAACTACACTAGTGTTTCAGAAGAAAATTTGATGCTCCTTGTTAGGTAATAATAATACAATGACTGGGAGAAAAAAATGGTTTGAGTTTTGAATATGAAAACAGAGATAATGTTTGACTCTTGGGAAGTCAATTGTGAATCCCCAGTTGATGAGATGATACCTTTTGAGATTAGCGCTCAAAGTTCAGAGCTATATAAATATCTAATAATAATATGATTGGCTTTTAATCAAAATACAGATTTGCTGACATTTTCATGGAGAGATCTGCAAAGTATTGTCCCATAGTTCACACTCTATAGGGTTAAGAGTAGGACTGATTTGGCTGTGGAAAAAATAGAAGCACAAAAGCAAGATCCAAATCTTCAAATTTTACCAAAAATAGATGAAGCGCCTATGCAGTAGTAGTTAATCATACAAAATTATTTACGAATTCCGTATTTTCAAATCTTGCTATCTGATAAAGTAATGATTTGATGCAGAGAGAGCAGGTAAAAAAAGGTGACCAATCTCATCAATATCTCTCTCTCTAGGTCCTATAAATTCCAATAGATTTTGGACACAATAAATACAAGTATTCAAGGACACATATTTCTTCACCGGCATTGTTTGCCCACAAAACCTGTCAAGCAGACCTACTCACTTTACATTTTGGGCGACAAAGGGCATGGACTTCGTAGGACCTCTTCTTTATCTGTCACAACCATCTGATTGCATATATAATGGCCACCGGTTTAAAAACAAATTATTAATGTCATTCTTTTTAGCCGTTTAGTTAGTAGTTTTTATTCTTAAATGTAAAGTTTGTATTTTTATTCTTTTATATTGATAGCTTTCATATAATACACTGAAAACTAATTCATTAATTTAAAAATATATTGTGCGAGAAATGGACCTAAAAAATACAAAGTTTCGAATTACCATTTCAAAAAGAAAAAAAATTGTATTTCCTTTTCGGATAACAATAAGTCTTTTGTTTTATTTTATCGCATGACATCGTAAATTATACACAAAATCTTATTCCAACAAGATTTTTATTTTCAAATAAATACAAAAAAATTGTTGTTATATATATTTTTAATGTAATGTTAATATTTGAAATGTGAGTTCTACATAATGAAAAAGTTCTTTTGTTTTCTATTTTTGAAATAAAACAGTCATGACTGCCACTTCTAGTCTAACGTGCTCCGACCTAGGGAGAGTTTTGTGAAGAAACTATTATATATTGATCAAGGATTTCATCCTCTTTTACACCGCTGCAATATGTGATGGTGAGTTGAGTGAAATTAATGTTAAAAGGCTCGCCGCCCATGTCAACGCAGTGTGTTTAAGGGTTGGAGCGGCGAGATTTTGTTGTGTCACTCTGAGTGTGGCAGTTTTACTAATTTTTGTGGAAGTCTATTTTCTACTTTGGTTGGAATCAAAGTCTCTATTATTGTCTTCGGTTGGAAAAACGAATGAAGATCATTCGATCAAGGCGATAAAGAGGCGATAAAGAAGACAATTCGAGCTGGAATCCGAGTTTTATACTTTACTTCCTAGTGTACAAATTTTCTAGAAACATTTCCAATTTTTATAATTAGAATTAGAATATAATTTACTCTTTAAAAATGGGAGTTTGTTAATGATACAAATAAGAAAAGGGAGTTTAAGACTTGTTTGTTTTAAATTTTATTCATGTAATATTGTAGTTGTCAGCTGTGAGGCTGTGCCTATTTGGCAAACTTATATACATAACTAGAAAAGCAAACACATTGAAATTCCAAAAATTAATTATGATTCAGTTTCAACTTTCAACTCCTTCTCTTTACCACTGCAGTCAACAATCCTACTCTTTCCGTTTGCAACAAAACAATCAAACAAAAACCACCCGTCCAACTAAAAACAAACCCTTTTTTCTCATATTAACAATAAAGCATATATAATATCTTTTTCCTTAACATCACAAAAACTACTTATTGGGGCCTAGGCCCCGGGGAGGCCAGTTGGGCCGGCAATGAGGCCCCCGGGTCGGGTGACCCGACCCAGGCCCAGCCGGCGACGAAGACGAAGAAACCCGCTCGCAAGAGGGGCACATGGTAAGAGTTGTGGGAGGGCTCATTTGCATGTAGAGCTGAGGGGAAAGTTTCAGTGCTCTCAGCTCCTGAACTTCTTTCTGCAACCGCCTATTCTCCTCCGTCAGATTCTCGCAACATCGCTTTAGATACTCACAGTCCACCTCCGTTTGCTTCAGCTTCGTCCTGTTTTTTTTATTTATTATTTAATATCTAAGAAAAAATATGTATACATCCGTTTCATATTTATTGCGTCACAGCAGTTCTAAGTACAAGTGTACAACAACAACAAGATCATGGTTGAAAATGAAATCAACGACCTTGCTATATAAATTCATATATTTTATATTTTTTTATTTATTATTATCATCATTTATATCTCCGCCAAGAGCAATATGATAAAATTTAAAAAATTAAATGCTGTGTGGGATGAAACGGTGACACTGAGTAAATAGAGCCCTTGGTTATACATATGTTTACTACCAAACCGCATTTATTTGTTTATTCATTTAATGATTCGGTTTTACGTTATTAGCCTTCATAAAGAAAAAGAATTACTCACCGTGCCCTTCTGTTTTGAAACCACACCTCCACTTGTCTCGGCCGCAGGTTCAGCTGCTTGGCCAACGCCAGCTTTTGCTTCTACACAACAAACAAAAGTGAAAATAAGTCAAATCCCCAAACTACCCTTCTTCTTCTCCAAATAAGATTTACGAGAATACCCTCGGCGAGCTTTACCGGGTTGAGCGTGTTGTGGTCCTTGAAGGTCTCTTCCAGGACGAGAGACTGTTCTTTTGTCAGTCGGAGTTTTTTCCGACAGTTTTCTCCGGCGCCGCCGTCTTCGTCGTCGCTTCCACGTGAGCAGGAATCTCTCTCTCCCTCCTCCGCTTCCTCTTCTCCGGCGGCCATGGGCTCCGATCTCTCGCTCCTCTTTCCGCTCAGACTCGAGACTGTGCTGTTCGGCGATGAAGCTCCGTTATCTTCGTCGCACTCCGTCGCCGGAACTGGAGTATTGTTCACGTCCAGTCCCCGCAGAAACGACACCGCATCTGAGCTCCGGCGTTCTGATAATAAACAAAACGTGTGTATACAGACAATGTGAGTCAATGGCAGTTTCGTAAATGGCTCCACGGTTGTCCGTGTTATGTCGTCACAGAAACATAAAAATTATAATATATGTATTATAGTAGTATGTATATGGATATAATAATCTTTATTTACTTGTTCTAAACATAAAATAAGGTTCTATGCAGTTTTTAAAAAAAATGAGATAGAGAGAGAGAGATAGAGTGAGTTATTGATACCCGAAGAAAGTTGGAAGATGTCATTCCAACGAGTCTTTTGGTGATGAAGATGGTATTGCATGGGATTGTTGATAGGCTTTTGCATGAGATTCAGCTTCTTAGAAGAAGGTTCTTGAGAACCAGAGCCCAAGCTCAAACTCAGCCCTAATCCTAACCCATCATCTTTGTCACCCATTTTTTCTGTGTCCCAGAGCAAAATGGTAACAAGAGCGAGATTACAGAAGAAGAGAAAGAACAAATAAAGGGTGGTTGAGCTGTGTATTATTATTTGTTTGTTATCGTTTAGTCGTATATGGGAGAGCCAAATGAGGGTTTTATTCACTCAGGAAGGCACAGACTTTATCTTTTTGCAGCACGGTAAAAGGATGATGGGACTATATATAGATACAGAGAGAGAAACGAAGACCACTGAAAATTGAAAAAAATAAATAAATATAATGTTATGTACAGAGAAGGGTATAGAGATTTTAATCATGACCTTTGTGTCAGAGAGAGAAGGTATTGGCTCAATAATGATATGATGGCTTATTTTTGCTATCTAGCCTAGCTACTTCTCTCTTATAGCCTTTTAGCCTCGACTTTCTCTCTCTAACTCTAAGGTTGAGTTTTTTTTTTTTTTTTTGTCTTTTGACTTAACTTCACTCTAGTTCCGGAACTTGTCTGAAGAAACAAAATCAGATCTGAATCCGGGTTGGGGTTGAGGTTGGGTTTTAACCGTGGTTGAAAACCAAAAGAAAGCTGGTCTTTTTATGTGTTTTTTTTATTAATTTATTTATTCAACCATGGTTGAAATTGAAAGAGTGTCTTGTCTCTCTCTCTCTCTTCTTTCTCTGAACGTTGACGACGGAAAATAAGGGAACCGCGTGTCCTCCACGCGCTAGGAAAATAATTGAATCATGATGATGTTATTGCTTCAGCCCTATGCGTGGGACCCACATGGAAACTGGTGGGACCAACGAGGCGGCTTTTTACCAGGCACGCCCAGTGACAAATCACGAGGCAAATGAGTTTGTTTTTTGTTTTTAGCTTTTTCTAACTGATGAGATGATCAGATAATTGGGTTGTGTTACAACCTTTGTGGGGCCCACCAACTAGCTTGCTCTTGGAGAAGGAGTTATAACTTGATAATGAATTGATTTATTTTTTATTTAAATAATAGGTTATTAAATGCTTAAATGGTAAATTAAATACTTAAATGTTGACAGCGCGTGGTTCTCGAGTTAGGGCTGATGGTCAGTGCCGTCAGTCAGCGAGTGTCCGGTCAGCGAATAGATTTGAATTGGAGAAAATCGATTGAATGTTTTTTTTTTAAATGATTGAACGTTATATTGACAATTATTCTTTTGAAAAATGACGTGTATATATGTATATACTTTTTTTTTTTTTTTTTATTGAAATCTGATGTTTAAATACTCGGTTTTGTTTTGGCTCAATATAACGAGATTACGTTCTAAACTAAATCACAGAATTACGAACTTTTTTTCCCTTAGATTTAATTATATTTTTATATTATGTGAATTTTATTATACAAATAAATGGTCAAATGGCCAACATCTGAATGATCAATTGTGAAATTGACAACGTTTGTGTTAAACTTAATTAATGATTTTACTGTATACGTGACATATTATTTTACAAGTTGACTTTACTCATTTGTTCTTATTAGCTCGAATTTTCTTTTATTATTTTGAAATTCAAAATTTGAATTGTGATCATTATGCGCCGAAAACAAAACCAAAAATATAATCATTAGTTTTTTATTTTAAGTGAGCGGCTACAATCGAAGCAAGTGTGCTAAAATATTGATTGGCCAAATCTAAAATTATATTAAATAACCGAATATTTGTTTCCAAGTGAAAAAAATGGGTGGCTTAATCATAATCAAAATTCGACAAAAATATAAATACGACGCTCATATGTTATAAATCATGATATAGTTTTCACATATTTATTCAATAAATAATAAATAGTACACAGTAACTTTTTGAGAAACTAAATATTAAACTAGACATATCATTGAAACAAAATGTATGTATGTGTTACATTTCCTTTTGTTTTACACTTGTTCTCTCAATTCCAAATTTTAATATATTTGAATTAACATAGCTATGTAAATATGGAAATTATGCTTGACATGTTGTATGTTGTGGAGGAAATACATGCAAACCCAAATATACATTGATTTCTATTTATTAAAAATTTAGGTTAATGTCCTCTTAAAAATTTAATCACTTGCTTTGGATGCGATGAAACTTGCTCGACGAGTCTATCAGTGGGGAAGACTCTTTTTTTTATTAACGGGACAATCTCATTAACGAACAAAATGGAAAAAGTCTTACAAAAAAATCGGATAAAGGTCGTTACCCACAACACACAGTACAAATCTGATAAGTTAATGAGGAGCAGAAAACAAGAAAAATCGAAACAAAAAAGACGATGTACTAATTGAAAACTAAGCATGGTCCAAACAAAAACACTCTACTCTTAATATACTCGATAGTTGTTTAAGCTCTGAGAGGCCACTAACTTACTAATAAAATATTTCCAAGGTTAAAATGACTCTAGACTCTTTACCATCAAGTGCTTCGACTATTTTTACTAGTAATGACTATATTAAACAAGTATCGTTAAATATTTGAAATGATCTTGTAGACCGTTATCCGTTTAACGTTAATTTATTATTTTTATATTAATTTTATTGAAGAACTTAGTTGAACATAACTCTATACAAAGTCAATAATCTTCTTCACTCGCTCGTCAAACATTTTGACTACTCTTACTTGGAATGACTAGATTAAACAAGTTTATTAAATATTTTAAATGATATTGTAGACTTTTATCCATTTAAAGTTTCATTAATTATTCGAAATGATGTTGTAGACCTTTATCTATTTGATGTAAATCTTAATGTATTTTTAATTTTATTGAAGTACTTAGTTGAGGAGGGTACCACTATAGGAAGCCAATAATTTTATTTACTTGCTCGTCAAACCTAAAACCAAGTGTTAGTCGCTAGAACTTCAGAATACCGCATGTTAAGGTCGGATTTCGTCGAATCTATCTTAACACCACTTGTGTAGTTTTCACTCCCGAACAACGAGAAATGGAGGCGAGATACGAGGAAGGATGTCTTCGCAAGGAAAGCTCGTCGCGAAGAAGGATGTATTCGCGAGGAAGGATGTCTTCGTGAGGAGAGCTCGTCGCGAGGAAGAATGTCTTCGCGAGGAAAGCTCGTCGCGAGAAAAGCTCGTCGTGAGGAAGGAAAGCTCGTCGCGAAGAAGGACATCCACGCGATGAGAGCTTGTCGTGAGGAAGTCTCGTCGCGAAGAAGACTCCATCGCAAGAAGGGACGTCTCCGCGAGGAAAGCTCGTCGTCAGGAATCAGTGTAGATACAGTTGAGTTTAAATAGGAAAGGAAATCGAAAATGTCAAACCGAATAAGATAATTACGCGATGTATTCAGTGAATCTCTGAGAATATATCGTATTCTAAGTAGTTAAAATCCGAGATTAATAAGAAAATCCTAGCAAACAATTCGGTTAACCGTAGGTCTATAAATATCAATGTAAACTCTCATTGAGGGGATCCCGCGTGGGAGATAATCAATCGATACACTTTGAGTTTTCCCATAAATATTCCATGTAATTCTTCAAGTTTCTAAACTAATAAACGAGAAAAATTGTGCCTCATTACACTGATAAATCAAGAATATTACAGATCTCACATTATTTATTTATTACAATTATTATTTTATCTTTGTTACTGTTTTAGAGGGATTGTCGCATTTCGCCCTCTACACCGCCCCAGATTGATTTCGACTGCTCTAACTATGAATAATTAGATTAAACAAGTTTCATCAAATATATTAAATTATATTGTAGACCTTTATCCATTTTATATTAATCTTGGTGTATTTATATTAATTTTATTGAAGAACTTAGTTGGGAATTTTACTATAGGAAGCCGGAAAAAATGAGGTAACAAAAAGCTTAGATGACAATCGTAATTAGTTTACTTTGACCCATTTCAAAATTGGAAGTAATAACTCCAAATCGAGATTATTACAATGTAAATAACGTAATTTGTTTTTTTAAATTATAAAAATAAAACGTGTTTTCTAATAATAAGAAAAGAGAATTCAATTGGAATTGGCTCAATAATAACCAAAACGATTTAGTTAAGTGCTTTAAGATATTTGAACAATTAATTATCCTTTAGAGTTTTTCATTTTAAACAAGTTTCGTTAAATATGAAAACTATTTGTTATTATTTTACAAACATTTTGGGACTTAAAAATTTAATACTCTACAGTAACGATTTAGATGACACATCATGAGTGTAACCAGCATAATAAACGTTTTGTTTTCATTTGAAACGAAGAAAGGACAAGTCAATATGTCATTAATGCAGTTTCTAGGTGACTTAATGATTTTTATTGTTGAAACTTGAAAGGACTTTAAACTCTGTGTTGCGTGAGAAATGTTTTCACTTTTATTATAATTTTTTAAAACCTATTGTCAACGTATTTGACTGGTAATAACAAAACAAAGTACGAATATTGTTACATTAGTTATGCCTTATGGTTACAAGCAACAACAATAATCCACAATTTGTAACATGGGAACTCTAGGTAAGTATCTATTTATGCGACTATAAAGTCAACTAATAAAATTGTCTTACAACGGTCATCTTTTTAAACCAATTATAAATAAAAGCATGCTTACTATATAAGGTGATTAAAGGTGTTGTAGTTAAATATTCAAAAGAATTTAGTTAAATTACAATATTCAGAAGGAGAAATGAATCAAAGTAGCACATTTGAATTTGGTTTCCCAAAATACTCAATTAATTTTTTTTTAAATCATAGTACAAAATACTAAAATACTCATAAAAAAATATTCTTACATTTTATTACATATCTATATAACCGGTTACTATCTATTTTTCTAAAACAAAAATTAAATTAAAAAAGTTAAATACTATTTCACTACTACAAATTTTAATTTTTTTAATTTTATTTTATGTTTTTGACCACTAGTGTAGTATAGAATATTTGTATAAGTTTTATATTTTTAAATGGCAAATGGTTTTTTTAAGTGAAAACACTTGTATTTTAGAAAGAAAATAGATTTTGGAAGATTATGCGAAAGTATAAAAAAAAAATAGTAGTTTTGGGCTATTTCTCAATTCAGAAAGCGTTGTAAATATTTATAAGCATGTATATAACTTTAACGTTATAATGGTTTATCTACAGTAGAAATATTAATATTTGTGTATTTATATTTATATTTTAAATTAAAATTACTTTATTAACACTTAATGTCTTAGTTATTTTCTCAAACATTGAACTTTTAACTAAGTAATTTATTTAGTATTATTGGCAGACTTCAATTTTTCTTACATTGCCTTATTTTTTCGGTATGACAAATTAATAACTAATAGGTACGTATATAATTATTTATTTTCTCCACTAATACACAATTATTCTTTAATCTGCATAAAGAATCGAGATGGGTATGTACGTGATTAGCGTCGATGTTCTTAACCCCTATCCAAGTGAGTTCTAACATTTTTTAATAACAATTTTTTTTTTCCAAAGACTCGCTCTCTAACATTGTCTTATCATTGTTTCAATACAACAGTCCGAATCAACAGTCCAAGTTAGCAACAACATAAAGTTGCAGTGAGCATTGTTGTATCAAATCAAGAATCGTTAGTTAAGTTAGTTAAAGTGTATTTGAGGACCGAGGGTCATTGTAACTAATTAGTCATTATTGTATGAATTGTAATATTATATTCCTAAAGAGATCAAGAGAGTGAGAAAATGGATATTCATAGTAGATTTAAGAGTTTGAATGTAGGCTCTTATTGCAATTAACAGGATAATTGTTTCTGGTATTTGTTCAAACTATTCAATTAAATTTATGATATTTGCTTAGAGCCATTCATTTAATTTATTTCGTTTATTTTGATTCATTATTTAGAAGTTGGATTGATAACTATTCATTTTTTAAGCCATTCTTTAGTGCGAGGCTTAAAAAAATTGATTCAAAAAAGTCTTTTAGGCAAAATAATTTACTTGTAATTTTTGAAAAAGAGTGTTTTGCCTATATAAATATATTATTCTAATTTTGGCACCAAAGTTTATTTTCAGATATAAATGTTAAAATAAGATTAATGTGGATATTTTTAATTATCGAGGGTAGAAAATGACATTTTTTAACGGTAATATCATATATCTCCATATCCAAGCTAATTTATTCACGATATATATATATATATATTAATAAAAAAATATATTAAAACATATTTTTTGTAATTAATTAACTTTCTAAATTTTAGTTATAAAAAACATGATTAAGTATCAAGTAGAAATGAAATAAATTAATAACACCTGCCAATTAAAAAATTATTTTCTTATTATAATAAATTTGTAGCTAAAGGTGGACTCTTGAGCTTTTTTCGATGAATAATTTATATATCAGAAATTGTAAATAATAAAGAACCTACCAATAAAAAAGCTATCAGATAAAGCATCAATTATGAGTTTAAATTTCCTAAAAACCTATCAATCAAAACGTTCATTCGTTTCATTTACTCTAGTAGATCGATGGTATTACAATTGTGACCGTGAATTCAATGATGGATTTACTTTTTTGTTGCATTTCACCAAGAATATTAATGGAAGGGCGCAGAAATTGAACATTAAAGTCCTCTGCTGTTTCCGATCGTGTAAAATTTACTAGATTTTTTGGCACAGGTTACGGATACGTGTCATTAATGAATGGAAAAAAAATTACTGGTTGCATTATGGGTGACAAGTGAGTTACAAAACCCATAATAATAGCCTTGATGATAAATACATAATTAATAAAAAAAACTCATAATCGTAGCCTAACCGAACCATAATTAGCATTCATGATTACCTACTAATTGCTATGAGGGGTTTCGTTTTAGACCTCATCCTAGATTATGCGTTAATTATTTAAGGTACATAATTAGTTTGATTGACCTTCTCAAGGTCATTTTTCTGAGCAACTTTATATCAAATAAAAAAATACTTTTAGCAACGGCGTTACAGTTTAGTTTTGAATAATAGAGACAAGTGCCCTATGCAATATAGCCAGTGCTACAACATATTTTATAGATTTATTTATTTTTGTTAATTGATATATGTGGGGGTGTCAATTTAGTATTTCTCTGTTAGAGCATCTCCAATGCAAAGCAACTCAAGTTGCTTTTGCTTACATGTCAATGCCACATCACCTTATTTTTTATCTATTAATATTTTATCATGTAATGATTATAACAAAGTTACAAATTTTGGCACCTATGCCATCTCTTTTTTTGAAAATAAATATAATAAAATATTATATGCACCAATAATTAAATTTGTGTGGTCCCATTTATAATAATTTTTTATATCAACATTATTTGTGTAGTATTATATAATATTTTAAATATAATAAATAAATAAAAACTAAAATATTTAGTGATGTGGAGAGCAACTTTTGTTGCCTCCATTGGAGATGCTCTTAGTTGTTTTTAACTCACTATTAACTTAGCGACCACGTGGCAAACATTCCATAGTCAAATTTAAACGTCGTAAACTTACATTTTTATATATGAATGAAAATAAAATAAGAACGTATGAAAGTCATCTCTCAAGAATACCAAATACATATATAAGAAAAATCATGTACAAGAAGTTGTATATAAAATTGACACAGTTTTTGGTTAATTTTCATTGAAGAGTTTCATCGATTTTACTCGACTTTTGTCCATTAATTAGGATTTAATCTTTAGTACAAGCTGTGAGCTGAAGTGAAGTAAACAATGAGAGGAGAGAAATATAGATGACCTATTTTAAATCTTTTGTTTACTATTAGTTAGAGGATATCACAATAATACAAAATAGGGACGAAGCCAATTTAGGCTCATCGGAGACTTAAGTCCCAACAAAAATTTATTTATTTTTATATTTTTTAAACAAACTTATTTATTTTGTCATTTATTTACCTTTGTAATTTACAAAGTAGCTCTTCTTGATTTTTTTTTTTCATTTTAGCCCTATAAATATGAAGTACTGACTCCGTCCCTGAGTGAGACTATACTCCAAAATTCTCATATTCATCCACTTCAAAGTTATAATTTTTATATATCCACATGGAGCAATTTATGTTTGCGTTATGCGTTAAAATTGAGAAATTACTCGCTCGTAACGCATCATAAAACAAAATATTATCTATTATGAATATGTAAGTGATTACCTTTTCCAAAATATTAGAATAAGTAATGCTAAACCATAAGCATTTAACCAAAAAATTAGATACCAAACCTAGTAAGAACTTTTAATTGTCAAATTATGATTTAATTATTAATATATCAAAAATACACTTCAACATTATACATATCACATAAAAAATACCAAATTTTATTAGTTTGTATTATTTTTAATTATTAAATAAGTTAAAATACGACGTACCACATGCAGTTAAAACGTGTATTTAGGGTAAAATCAAACGGAATAGTTAATTATGAAATATATATACAGATCTGAGTAATAAACACCAGAAAAGAAAAGTTGAAAATTTTACAAATCATACATTTTAAACGGTTTCTACAAGCATGTTTCTTAATGACTTCATTTTTTTACATCACTTGAAAAATATACGGTTTAAATGACGATCGTTTAATTCATTTTTTATTTATCTTAATAACTATTCATTATTATTAATATTTTATTTAATTTTACATAATTTTTTAATGTCGAATTAAATGATAATAAAATATTCAGTTCAATTCAAATAACTTGACAACAAAATTCAACCAGATTTTATAGTTGACATATTAGTATCAAACGATAACTTTACAGCAGAGAGTAAATCATATTAGCCTTGCGACTCCCTCGAAAGTAGATATCAGACATAGAAATAATCAGAAAAATATTGATTTTTTTTAATAAATCGGCAAAATATTGATGACATAAAATTTAGAGCAAAAGTTGTGCCAAGGCAACTTGTGGAGGTATATTTTCTGTGTCGCCCCACTCAACCCCATAAAAAATTATTAATATTTGGATCCTTCTTTTTAAGTACACCCTATTATTATTATCCCATGTGTATGAAATTCTCTAGGGACAATAAAAATAAAATAAATAATAAGTTTTTCCGTTCAAAAATATTATTTTGTCAATATTGCGTCTGCGGGCATAATATTTCCCTGTCTTCTTTTCTTTCTTTCGATATAATAGAATTAATAAAGGTGGTCCATGCATTAAAAGGTATAGTATATTTGCAGGGGCGTTAGGAATCACGCAAATAGAGTTGTGGGAACTTTAGAATTTAGATAGAGATACAGAGAGAACGATATAGATATGTCTGATACAAAAATACATAGATATAGATATAGAGAGAGAGAGAGATTTTGGAGGGGACGAGACACGTAAAGAGATAAATATAAAAAAAAAGGGACCAAAAACCCCATCACGTGGATAACATGCAAGGCTTCACGTGCACCATCATGCTATACCGTTCCACGTGGCAGCACGTGGTCCCATCATTTGGCACTCGTGCGCTTGCTTTGTCTCTCTCTAACCGGACACTCGTTCCACTTCAATCATTGGATTTCAGTGCTCTCACGCGCTTGGTCTTTGTGCGTGTACGCCACGAAGACGTGTATTGGTGATTTCTTTTACATGATTAACTTAACATCATTGCACAGTGAAAATTACACTTGGTCCATTACAAAGTGTTAATTTTGTTGTTATCAATCAGTAGTATACTTCGAGTTTGATTTGATTAATATGTTTGGTTCTGGACTTGGTTAATAATATTAATGTTTTCTCTCCTTTCTATATTCGACTTTTATTCACGAGTATTATGTTTTTCAGCTTGAGTGTGTTAACGATATTATTTAAAATAAATATTTACAAGCCTTTTCACACAAATATGCGCGTGTTATTAGAATTTGTATAGTATTTTTGTTTGGTGATAAAAGTATTGTAATTAACATTTATATATTAGACATAACCTGCGTATTACGTCGAAAATGGTTGGTCAATGAATCAATTCAAATTAATATTTCAAAACATGAGATACAACGATGTCTTCTCGTATTAAAAGAAGAAAGTTCGCTTAACTTAAATAATTGTTAAATCATTATTACAAAATTAAGGGTTATACATTAATCAGAATTATTTGAATTCAGCTGACTAATTTAACTGAATTATAATAAAATATAAATATATGAATTCCAAAAACTAATATTGACATTATTTAAGGGTTATTGTATACAATAGCCAATTAAATATAAGTAGATTTGAAAATAAATATGATTTTGTAATACTTTCGTAAATAGTCGACTTGTTTGTTTTACAAGTTTTCAAACACCATTTTGACCTCGAAATTATTCCAGCTCAATGTCATACACGCGTCATTACATAAAAGAAATTAATTAACATGAATATCTACCGGGAAACGAGTCCCTTCATCACTTCATTTTCACTTATGCGGAAAGGGAAAATTCATTTCGCCGAAACTTAAACAAAATCTTCATGAACTGCTTGTGTTTTAGAGGTTGCAAATCGACGAGTGTTAGTGATTAATGAGTTGTGAATAAGGTAAATCTTCAAAATCCGTAGTTTATAGATTTTTTTTTGTTTCAAGGTGCAAGAATTTTTAGATTCGAAGTTAATTTTTTATTTGTGTTTTTAATATCGAGTGTTTTTAATATATGAGCGTGCAAGACGGTTCAGATTTGAAGTTAATTTTTCGATTGTAATATAGTCTCGGAAAGATTTCTACGACGATTAAGAGGTTGCGCTGGATAATATATATTTGTTTGATAAATTTGTGTGTTTGTAAATTCTATTAGTTTTGGCCAATCATGAAGTAGTATGATTCCTAAAACCCGTTTTTTTTAATAGTATGATTCCGGTAAACCATGTGTTTTTTTTTATTTTGGAAAAAAAATATGTTGTTAATGTATTTCGTTTGCTATGAACCTTCATTGTAAATAAAATGTTAACTCATGTAAATGACTTGTAAATAACTTGTAAATTTTTCGATAATTAACATCATTACGATAAGTACTAAACTAAAAGTGATTATTTTCTAATATATTAGATCTTAACTACTTTCAGAAATTTGGATATTCACAAATTAAAGATAGATAAACCGACACAATAAATTAATTAATTAATGGAGTAGAGATATTAAATGTGCGAGTAAGCATATTAACATGTAAATGTGAATGTTTCTTAATATATAGGATGTTAACTAATTGGGTCAACTTTAATGAATAATTACTATTTAAAACACATGGATTAATTTCATATCTACGCTCAAATTAACAATTCAAATTCGATAACAATGAACTTGCAAGTACGTAAGATATTCTTTCATGTAAATGGAAAGTAACTCACATGTACCTTGTGTGATAATGAACCATTATGAATAAATTATTAACTAAAACTATTATCTCCTAATAAATAGGATCTTAACCAATTTAAAATTTTTGAATTTTCAAAAACTAAAAATCGAGAAACCAATACAATAAAGATACAAATTGATAAAGTATAGGAATTAAATGGCCGAGTAAATTAATCAACAATTATATGAATATTTCTTTAAAGTTAAGAATCATTACAAATTTGGTAAATTAATATTTAATAAGTATCATTTAAAGCTCACAAAACAAATTACTACAACTCACTTGCATTGAATTTCAAATTTCAAAGTCAAAATTGAAAATTAAGATTAATTTTTTAAAGGAATTACGAAATTTTATAATGCAAATCGATAAATCAAACATGTAAAATGGATTGTCACATAAACGTTTTGGCCACTTACAAAAAATTTACAAAAATGTTGTCATTTCCAAATTTTGTATATTAATGTTGGCCATTTATCCAAACTACTTAACAAGTTTATATACTTATGCACTATATACATTACTGTTGCAGAGTGTGCCAAATTCTGGGTTGATCCTAGGACCGCTCGCGTCGTGGGAGACATTGAATTATACTACCTACGATCAATGCACTACGCTAGTTGCTAGAGAATATTATGTAAGTACAAATATTATTTTTACAATTTCTATTTATAATTATCGTAATAAATTTTGTTTGTATATTGTATACGGAGGCTCGGATTGTAAATCATCTTACTGATATCCAAAAGTAAACACGTGCACAAGCCGGAATGTGAACCAGAACGCTCTAGAAGAGACTGTTATGGCTCATGATGTAACATGATTGAGCTACAAAGATGGGACCATCGATCCCACGCTTCGATTTTTTTAGAAACCAGAGCCCATGGCTCCGAGTCAGGATCTTTTGTAGGACACTCAAGCTCGACGACGCCATCCGACATGGAGGAGAAATTGACGGTTCTTCAAGGAGTACTGTTAGATATAGGCACTAGATTGAGCTAGACTACCGAGCTTGTCAACTTGGATTTTGCATCCAGATTAAGCCAATATATCAGATCGGGCGCAGCGACACTCGTGACCAGGCATGTCGACGACCGGGCGAAAAGACGCGGTGGACGAAGATGAGAACGGGTAAGAAGTTGACCGACTTTACGTTTTTTAGCTGCGTTTACGTTTTAGAATTTATCATTTTTATAATTTTCTAGTTTACGTTTGATTGATTATCGATTTTATTTGAATGATATAATTATGTTCGAATATTTGAACTTGATTAGTAATATTTATAACTTTGAATTTAATTAATATATTTTAATTGTGATTAAATTAATATTTAATAATAATTTTAATTTCATAATATTAAAAAAAATTAAAATTAATAAAATAATCAAAATTTTTACATGGCGGATAGATATTAAAAGTGAAATGTCGTTTTTAAAGTCGTTTCTAATATTTACCCGCCATATTTTTATATGCATTTTTTTTCATAATAGCTTCTAATTTTGTCGTTTTTAATTTTTAGAAGCGTTTTTAAAAATGATAAATTTTTAAAACGGATATTTAAAAATGATAAAGTCACTCCTAAAAACTTCTAAAAACTTTTGTTCGTTCATGCTAGGATACCTTTTATGAAAATAAACAAAGGCGTGTTATTGGAAACTTAAATCTATAATTAGAAACTTAGCTTTGTTATTGGAATTAGGCGTATAGCACTATAATGTTAAAGTACAAATTCACTATCCCTAAATTTCATTGCAAGTTGATAAGTGTGATGAAATTTACAAGTATGAAATAGTAACGGGGCAATGATTGAACCCCACCACCACCATCTGTCCGTACGAGGCCTAACTCCATGTGATTGTCACCTGACTGTGGTCCTTCTTCGTGACCCCAATTAACAACATTACTCACTCTTTCACTCTCACTACTTTATCATTTCAAATCTTAAATTATTTCCATTATTTTCCTTGTTTCTTTCTCTAATCGGCCACACGATTGAGATAAGATTTTTGCATCCTCTAAAAGAAAATCCATTCCTTTTATTCTTTTTTTTTCTTCTTTTCTTTTTCCTTCTTTATGTTATTCTCTTTACGGTTTGGCATCGCAATGAGTTGAAGAGAAAGATCAAGTTCACTTGGGTGAAGTAATTTGGTCCCAATATTATGTGTGCGTATGTTAATGATATTTATTTATAATTTAACTGGTGGATATTGGGAGGTTATAACTTTTGTAATAAAATTTGTATATTTATTATGAATTTATGCGAATCTCATTAGGAAGGTCGTGTTATATAATTAATTATTAACAGTCTCACTATTAATTGCACTAAAAAAATTATATCCAAAATTCTTATTAATGTAATACAAATGTGAGTTGACAAACTGATGAATTATTTCCTTCGTTACGTGGGATTTCACATCATATTGAAAACGGTAAATAATTAGATCCCAAATAGTGAAATATTTTGTTAATAGTAACTGAGGTCAACTTCACTAAAAATATCAATAAATAGTTTACGTAATGAATTCTCTTATTATCGCAATACATACCATTCCAACTTCATCCAAAGTAAATGCTGTAAGTAGGAGTCTATGGCTGCTTCAACTCATAATCAATCAATGGGAGTATATATAAATTGGTCAACTCGTGTTTCAAGCTATGAAGCTCTTCAATCAACTATTAGGTCTACTATCTTTGATTAGCCACATATTATCAGATCTAAGCTTGAGTTATAGATTATTGTACGGTTAAAATTTTATTTTATAAAAAAGTTAGTTCATCGAACACCAAAATTAGTTTATTTATTTCAAATAATAATTATCACATTTTTAAAGTAAATTAAATCAACTTAATCAATTTATTAATAAACTTCGATCTGTTAAACTATAATTGTGTTAGAATCACTTTGATTAACATTTAAAATATAAATTTAAAATTGTCTACACACACACACACACACACATATATATATATATATACATACATATATATCCTTTAATCCGACAGCTTAAATTTTAAATTAAATTAGCATTTCCTATATTTTAATTGTCACATATATTTTTCGAGGGATTGATTTTTATTGTAAAACTACCTGCTGACTGCTGCCAAGCAAAATATATTAACAAATAATTTATGCAGCCTATATAAACACTAAAAAATGAACACGTTTATATCCAACCTCATCTGCAATATACATATTCCATTTGAAAAAAATAGAATGGAGTGTTCCGAATAGTACAAATAATAAATGAGATAAATAAGTATTTATAATAACACTTGTTAATCTTACTTAAAAGTAAGTGTACTTTACTAAATATCACTCCACTTGATAAAAGAAAAATATACCTCATCTTATATCGAAGTCCATCTTTTTTTTTTTAAGTTTTTGCAAGCGGTAAAAATAAAAATTAACGCATAAACAAACAGAGCACAAGATCAAACATGAATTTGAACTAAACTTGCGCATGAAGTTATATTCTCATATAAAACGTCAAGAACATAAACTGGAAAGTAATAAGAGAAAAAAAATACTCACTTCATTTTACAAAAAAAAATTAGCGGAATGATTAACGTTTGGACAAATTTTAGTTAATGATCTCGTTAAAATTAAACCAAACTTTTTGTACTATTTTCGCTCAAAAACTTTTCCGCTCATTCAATAACCACAGTTAAGTTTTTGGACGAAAACAGTCTAAAAAATTTGATTAAAATTTAACGAGCTTATTAACCAAAATTTGACCAAACGTTATCCATTTTGAAACCACTATGTTTAAAGAGTTATATTATTTAATAAGTCCAGTTGAACAAATCTGCAGACGTATTTTCATGCAATCATGATTTCTTGGTTTTAATTTATTTTCGAGATCTCTATATTATCACCCTATATTTTCTCTTAGTACAATCTCAATTAAAATGAACGCGATGGAGATAAATTAAAGCAAATTATTTGTTATCTACACGCATGAAACAAGGCTAACACATATTTTTTTGCACAACAAACAAATCAACTCCACCACATGAATAATGACGAGGCATACTTTCCACAATATCCACTCACTTTTAAACTTGAAGAGTACGTAACTATACTTTTTTGTGGTGAACTATAAATTTCTGTATCATTCTAGAGCAATTGTAATGTTTGAGGTAGGTACATTAGCTATTATTATTTTGTGTAAATTTTACCTCCACGCACTTTATCTAAAGGAATTATCGCCAGATTGTGTGATTTCTACAAATAGAATATATTATCATGATGTATGCCTTCAAGGGTTGATATGAACCCACCAACTTGCTGAATATTGAAAAAGGAAGCCATCAAGTTGAATTTGGTATCTTTCAATGAATGGGATGGTTATAATATGTGTATATATATTAATTATTTGAACAAATTGATTTACGTATTATTAAAGTTTTTAATTTTTAAGATTAAGGATTAATGTAATTAGTTATGCAATCTATATAATTTAAGATATAAATCACGTTTGGTAAATTATTGATAAATGATCGACCCAAATTTTTTACATTTTATTATAAATTTAGGCTAAATATGTATTCTCACTTATTCTAAAAATAAAATAAGACAAGTGAATAAATAAAATGCAAAATAAGTTTATTATGTAAATACGTTGATTATTTACAATAAATTAACATAATATTAGTTAAATCTAATTTTTTATATTTATGTTGACTAATTAGCGTAATTTTTTGATAAATTAAATGTAACAAATCGTCAAAATATTATTAATCGTCGATATTTGTTTTTGACATGATGTCTGTAATTTACAAAGGTCGGAAGTCCAAATATAAAACTTATATACTTGAAAAAAGTGTTAAGCATGGACTGACATTGATGAAACTAATTACGAAGACATGTGGTTCTAATCATATAGCTCATCGAATTATAATATTTCAACCTTTCATCGTGGGTTTTCTTTTAAAGGGTTCATCGTGGTTTAAAGTTTCGAAGTTAACCTTCTTTTTACTCTCTTTGTGCATGAAAAGTAACAAAAGAAGGTACAGCGAGGCACACGTGTGCTCACATGTTGTCAAACCATTTAATCAGGTTGACCAAATTATTTAGAAAATCTGAAGCCTTTATAGTCACCGTACGATGAGCACAATAATGGTGAGCCGTTAGATTGGAGGTCCCAATCATTGTTTTGATTGAACTCTTGATGGGTTATTGTTTTAAATATTTAAGCTAGAGTACTAGAGTAAACGAAAGAATTGAAAACTTGAAAGACAAAGATGGGGTTTTGCACGTGTTAGAAGTTATAAATCCCAACTGAATCTACGTGCCTCCCAAACACTTTTTTTGGTTATTTTATTTATTTATTTATTGCTAAAGTCTTGCTTATTTTATTCGTGCTTTTCAAGATTCGAGTTATATATTTGCTACTCCTAAGCTATTACTTTATTTTTTTAAAAATTTATATTAATTTATGTTTTCTGTTTGCCTTAATAAACGTGCCAATAACGGTCGATTTATTTTTTCAAAAACCTAAGTTATGGTCATATGTGTATATACTATAGATATGTATAGTTAACATTACAATTCTAAAGTAATTTCTTGATGATAAAAAAGAAAAAGAAAAAAGAATTAGAATTGATTGGGATAGTAAAATGAAACTGAATACGATCATAGTCGCCGTCATTATCGTCTCAGATTTTTCAAAAACTGAATACGGGATTATTAAGTAAATGAATTAAATAGGAGGGAACATGAATGAAAAAATGATGTATTATAAATAGTTAGAAAATTGATTGGTTAATGTAAAAATAATTATAATCCATTATTTTGTTTGGTATACAAAAAAAATCATTATGTATTGTACTAATATTACTATATTACCTTTATGTGCACATAATAATTATATGTTGATTAAAGTTAAATTTGTAGTTTACTTTTGAACTCTACGCAGTAGTTTTAAATAGTTTTTTTGTTTGTTTTTTCTAATTTTTTTAATATTTTACAGTAATGAGTATTTCTGATATTAAAATTTTGATTTGCCGATTTTTTAGACCAAATCGTTTGTTGAATTTGACCTTTTTTTTTATACTAGTAGTAGCAATGCAGGGATAGAAACATATACACTGATATATTAGGTATACACTGCATAAATGATTCATAACACAACAGACTTGTAAACAGTGTCATTACTGTTTTAGTACTGAAATTGTAGAGCATGCCAATATTTCCAGTTTATTAATCTAATCGGAGTTCACCTCCCACAGTCTAATCGGAAACTTCATTTTATGTGTGATAAATGCACTAATTTGAGCTCTATGTTAACGGATAGGGTCAATTTTTCTTATAAGTATGGACATCTTTATCAAAATACCCTTAAACATAGAAACTAAATTAAAGTCTTTTTAATGCATCATAGGTGTGTTCGTATGTGACGAATATGGAGAGTAAATAACCAAAGTATAATTTGTTTCTAAATCATTTGATATCGGATAGATAAGTATTTATACAACAAAGTACGATATTTTTGCTCCAATTATAGACAAGACTTATAAAATACGTCATAAGGTTGTAAGATATAGATAAAACTTAGCTTAAAAAAATTTGAATTTAAAAATATTGACATTAGTATTGGAGTCAGCCCTCCGATTACAACTGATGTTGAGCTGGAAATCGACTGGGATGTCAACTTGAAAGTCTGTTGGGGTTGACTTTACTGAGACTTATAGTCCAGTGATCAAGTCAGGACAGTTCGTCTCATTCTAAAATTGGATGTCTTCAAAGGTTGGGATGTCAAACAATTAGATGTTAGTATCGCGTTTATGAACCGAGTCTGGTCATGTTTGTCGCTTGCACAAGGCGCTGTAAGAACTTTGTCAAGCCCCAAGAGCATGAATTTATTGCCTTGGTGATATTCTTCAGTGAGGTTTCTCAAATTCTATAGGTGACATATTGTTATTAATTTTCTCGCATAATGGTCTTTAGATTGTTTGTTACGTAGATGATATCTTAGTGACTGAAAATAGTCCTCACGCCGTTGCCAAGTTCATTGTTGATATTCGCTCTCTGTTTGCTCTAAACCAACGGTGTTCGCTGTATCTCTTTCTCGGCGTTCATGCCCATTATAACACTTTGGCCTCTATTTGTCTCAATTAAAGTATATTGCTGATATACTTGAGCGACTTCACATGACCGGTGTCAAAACTTATCCCACAACTTTTGCACCCGGTCAAAATTTATCTTAGTTTGATGGCTATTCCATGAAGACTGATACGACCCTACCTCGAGAGACCCCACATCAGGAGCAAGACGCTAGTGCCAACTCAGCAAGCCCAGAAGAAACGCAAGCACTAGGTCGAGGAATGCGTGAGAAGAGAAAGTCTAGCTGGCAGAAGGATTATGCGTGAAGGGCATGACGTTCTAGAAGATCCAATTGTATTTCTTTTATTACTTTTATATGCTATTTTCCTATTGGTTGCTAGAAAGGAATTCTCTGTTTTGTGAGAAGTTTGCAATAAGAGATTTCTAGAATTTTACCTCAGCATTGGCTTGCCTGTAAGAAAATGAGTCATTTAATACTTAAATGGAATTATCACTCATGACCTCATATTTCATCCCACTTTTTTTTATCTCCAGCTTCTCTGATACTGACTGGACCAACAATCTCGATGATCGGCGGTCGACCTTAGCTTACTTATATTATGGTTGGATGCCTGGGTTTTTAGAGTTTATGTAAACAAGGAGTCGTTGCTTGCTCCAGCACATAGGTTGAATATCGTGCTTGGCTCATGTAGGTGTTGAAGTTGCTCGACATAAATCTTTTGGTGAGTAAGCTATGCCACTGCCTTATACTCCAACTATTTGGTGTGATAACTCAGGCGTTGCAATTGTAAATGTTAACCGTGTCTTTCATTCTTAAACTAAACATGTGGAGATTGCCTTAATTTTGTTCAGGACATGGTTCTTTGCCATGACTTTGAAGTTCGTTATGTTCCCACTGCGGACCAGACGACTGTCTTGCTGACTAAGAACCGCTCGATGAAGTTCTTCCTTTAGTTCAAACGCAACCTCAACATCAGCTAGACTCTGTACCGATTGATGGGGATATTGGAGTCAACCCTCCAACAACAGCCGATGCTGAGACGACAACCAGCTAAGATAACAAATTAGAAGTCCGTTGCCTTACTTAAATGTCGGGAAGGAGGAAGCTTCCTAGTGAAGCTATTGAATGTCTAACATTTTATAAATACCACATAATACTCTGTATCGATCATTCATTTAAATATTCAAACCCTAAATATTACTAAGAAGTGAGAGAGTATAATTTTTCTCTTCACATTCATACATCTAAGTTTTTCAACTGTAAGTTACAAGTTTTTTGTCATATACGGCTTGTGTAAGTTTTAATATTCAAATTTCAGTAGATATTCATGACTGAAATATTCTGCTAACATACCGTGATGATTTTTTTAATGCTGTGGAGCCATACTTCAAGATTATTATTTATAGAAAAATTGAGCAGTTTGCCCATCATTGCTCTCTAGGGCATAACAACACCACCAAATGCACCAAACAGTAATAAGCGGTTGTTTTCATTCAATCCCTGCATTCAATTAGAGTACATTGCATGCATTTTGACTCTCACCAATCCCTACCAGTGGACATTCAAGCCATAAATTGACAGACAGAAGTCAGATATTTTCTGGGTGAGTGAGTTTTAAATGATTGCAATAATTGGAAAAGAAGTGGCTTCAACCATTAATATTTAACCGGTTGGTGGGTAGGTACTTTTTCACTTCTTTGGTTTTTACACGAGCCTGAAAAACGTGTTCAACAATCAACTAGAGTGTGTGTGTGTGTGTCTAGTGTTTAAGCTGATAAGCTAAATTATATCCTAACACCCACCAAATTTGTGAGTCCATCCCAGTTAGTTGCGTATTAACTAAGACCCATTAAAAAAACAAGCCTACTTGTGGTTGTTGAGGGAACCAACTTCATGAAAAACGCTTTTTTCTTCTTCTTGAAATACATCATAAAAACAAAGTACAGAGCTATTTCTGGAAAAACGTTACAATTTAAGGGAAGAACTTCAAGTTAAGCCGAGATATTTACCCTGCTTCTTGTTAGGTTCCGGATTGTTGCAGCGGCTGAGAATATACATATCCATCCACCAATTGCTTTGCCAGTTGTACCTATTGATCGTCCCAGAGACAAAAACAGGGTCAAAGGAAATAGTAATCATTATTCTCACTTCTTCTCCCTCGCTAAAAGAATACCCGAGAATAAGACGGGACGTTGGAATGAAGATTATACATATACAAAATGAAGTATACAAACAAATACACTCAAGAGAACAGACTTGTATTGAAACATAAAAAGGAAATATCAACTCGATGCAAAGACGAAACATTCCTTAAGCAGTAAAGTGT
Source organism: Urtica urens (assembly GCA_958296335.1). Classification (NCBI taxonomy): domain Eukaryota; kingdom Viridiplantae; phylum Streptophyta; class Magnoliopsida; order Rosales; family Urticaceae; genus Urtica; species Urtica urens. Next base: position 25,660,902 of record OY282522.1, on the reverse strand, counting down.
ATGCTCTTCAAAAACTCACTTTTGCAGAGGCATCTGATATTTGCAATTATAGAAAAACCAGTTTAACTGAATTTTTATAACTCGTACTGTCGTTATAGTAGCGGTTACAATTGCAGGGGATTTTCAGTTTGGACACTCATCAGATTGAAACTTGCACTTACATCTACATGTTAAAATCATGACAATCACGCACCTAATTTACTTGCTAAAATGATGACAACAATACACATCTAACAAATGAAAGCTTGCCTTCAAAAAAAAAAAAAAGTACACATCTAACAAATTCATCCTGGCCCCAAATACATTAAATGTTTAAAAATTACTTTTCATGTATCAAACCATTATGAAACAATGAGGACTAGGTATGTAACCTGTTGGGAACTCCCTGAAAACCAAATTTGCCTTTGATTGTTTTCACCTTTTCCACCATGGACCTGTAAAAAAACACGGACAGAAGAGGAAATACTGCCAAAGAATGGAATAACAGTACAATAGGGAATTATTAAATCCGAATGACTTAATTAGTGTTCATTTTAACAATGCTTATTTATTTCCTGTCTAGAACTGCATATAAATAAACCTTTATAACGAGATACACAATATTTTTTTTCTTTCCTTTAATCTAACATCAACTTAACATGTCTGAGCCACATGTTTATATATAATGTTCACCTTGATTGTTGCTCCAGACTCATTTCTAATCCTAGAAATGTTGGAGCCATTCTTGCCAATAAGACCACCAACCATTGCTTCTGATATCACCGTCTCAAAAGTTACATAGTCAGCTGCAAGATTGGCTGTCCTATAAGACGATGTGTTTATAAGAAAATATAAATCAAAACTTAATATTGCCGCAAATGTGGCAGTATGTATCTAATTTCTAATAATATGTGTGACCTGAAAGTTGGCTCACGTATTGCTGAGGAGGTTGATTTTTAGGTGGGCTGACATAAATCACTTGTTTTGGTGCGTTTTCCCTAAGCAATAAGGAAGCAAGACCTAAGAACATATTAATGTCCATACTTCATCTATAATGCTGGTACGCGAGTCGACAGCGGAAAAAACCGAGAGTACCTTAATTGAACCCCAATATCCTCCAAAGCCTTCAGAACATCAGAAACATCACCAGATATCTGTATTTGGGGAGGAATAACGATTATGCCCCAAATTTGATACTAAAGCTAAACTTCCTTTATGGCTGTAATTCCAAGGGTGAGAGTGATAATTTCACCTGCACAACTCGGTCGGATTTGTGAGCAGATGCGCATAATGGCAATTGATTAGGAGAATGAATTGTGATTATGGCACCGGAAGAGTTCCTTAATTTCTCAATATTTTGGCCAGAAAGCCCAATCAAAGCACCTGCCTGTGATCCGGCAATTAAAAGTCGTATTGTATTCGCAGCCACGTGCCTGGTTCCAGTTCTCAAAGCCTCCACGCTGTCATCATCCTCCTAATATTTTAAAATCCGTCAATAGAGCGGTTTTTTTAGCCATTTTAGCTTTACACTGAAGATCATGGACCACATTAATCCAACAGCACATAGTCAATTTCATCCAGAGGGACAAAGTTTCACTGAAGTTGCTAAAGAATCACCTCGAGAATCAGATTTGCGATTCGCTGCAGTGCATTCTCGGCATCAGAAACCTGGTTGTCATTCTCTTGGGAACTTACGATAATCACTCGCTCTTCATCCCGCTGCAAAGAAAAATGTAATTGAAGTCCTCTCTTTTGTTAACAAAAGCAACAAAAATAAGGTTACGAAATTCATTGTGGATAGTAAAGAGTATAAGAAGTACTCCTATCTATTCAATGAATACAGTACATGATACAATGTTCATGATCAGGAATCATTTAGCTAAAACTTGAAAACCAAAGTTCGATTGGAGATTCCTAAAGTCTCATAACAGCTTAACTATTTCAAGCTCTTCATAACATATGTATATAAAAAGAACTACCTCGATTACTCGCCAATACAACCTTAAACAAGTACACTTCTCGGAAACCAGAGAAAGTACTTACAGCAATGGCGTCCGCAATTTTGACGTTGGCTTTGAATTCCTGGCGAATCTTCTTGATTCTGCAACCTTCTCTTCCGATGACTTTTCCAATCTGCCTCGACGGAACGATGATTCGAAACAGAACTTTCTGTTCTTTAGAACGCCGCTTCGGCTCAGATTCACTTTCTTCCGGCGCCGGCGGCGATAATTCACCAAGCTCGCGATCGTCCTCGCGGCGGCGCTTAACGCCGGCCTTGAGGTCTGGTTCGGATCCTCTGGACTGGTCGCTCGGGCTTGAAGGAATTTCGCCCTCTTCCATTTCTATTTAGCTTTTACGGAAGTGAAAGAACTATTGGATTTGAGAATTCGATGATCTTCTGAAATCAATAATCTAAGAGGATGAAGAAAGAAATGAGCTCAGGTAAGAGAGAATAGGAGCGAATGAAGAAAAATGTTTGAATATCTTGATTTTTTTTTTTGAGGAAGATTGAATATCTTGAATTAAATAAACGATTCTTGTTTAAGAATTGCTCCAATTTAATCTTTGTCAAGCACGACTAAATTTAATTAATTTATTTTATATAATTATCATTTTATCGCAGCTCCCAACATCTTAAAGTCGCGATTATTTATTTTGTTTTACATAGTTCTTCTCGAATTTTAAAACTTGTTCACATTCATGCCCCAATATTGTGATTCTGATAAATTGTCTTTAACTCATTTAACCATTACTCAATTTTTTGTAAATAATCATCATTTTCTTTTGGACCATGCATACTTGCTCATGTCATGATTTTAGCATTTCTAGAAGCCTTGAAATTTCTAAAGAAAGGCATGATTTTATTTTATTTGGCAATCAAAATATCGAACAATTTCCTCTGTCCATGAAATTTAGTGTATTGTTTGTGAATAAAGCTGATACTTATCAGACACTGTATTCTAATGTTTGTAAGGATTAAAATTGTTCATGGAAGCTTAGTTCGAGTGCTAGTGGAGAATCCAACATTTGAGCTAAATTTCTTCATTTAAGCATCATTTAGATCCATTAAACATGATATTATGAGTTCGAATTTGGATTCATTCACCCGAAAACTATCATAAAAATAATGCGTAATCGTTTCAAAGTTGAAATATGTTATTACAAAGTTTGAAAATGTCGTAAACAAGTTTTAACTCAAATTCGTGGAGTTTTGAAGAATTTTATTCTCATTTGCCAATTATTACATAATTAATCAAGCAGAAAAATCAAACAATTTTTATGGATCATTGTCTATAAATTTTAGTTTATGTTTTTTGTTTTATTTTATGTTTTCAGTTATACTATTTTACGTTAATGTATTTGTTTATTTCAATTTATGTTTAACATGTTGTTATTGTATATCAAGGGCACTTAGTACCACAAAAGTCGGTATTTTGAGAAGTTTCAAATATTTTTTCTTGGCGTTTGACGTTGGTTCGTATGATACTTGACAACGTGTTAGGGTTGAGAAATATTTTCTTGATGTCGATCCAAAATTTTGGGCAATGTGTAGATTTCTTGGTAAGAAATTGAATATAATGACCATCAACATTTCATGATCCCTAAAGTTTATTTTGAATGATGCCTGTGGTGCCCTGGTTGTTTTCCTTGTTTTAAACTTTAAGACTCTCATTAAACAATAATTTAATGAAAAACGGGTCACTATCCCCTTTATGATTTTTCGTCTAACTGAAGAACTTTCAAACTTTTTTCCAAACTTGAAGATAATGTAATTATTATGAATGTGCGTTTTTTCATGTTTATTTACAGTTATTTTATTATTTTGTTTATACTTACAATATTATAATTTTTAGTCAATTTATATGTGGTGATAGTGTTTTACCAATGAATGGTCAGCAATATGAAGTGATTGATATGTGTTTCACAATGTTGTCGACGTGGGTTGTTGGAACTGTTCTTGTGGAGTTTGACAAGTGGATTTATTCTCATATGTTCATCCATGTGCTGCATTGTGAAGGTTAAATATAAACCAATTTATTTTGTTTTCTACTGTCGGACGCGGCTTGTCGCATATATTTTGGACTATTAGACGGTCACCTCGTTAACTCCGAACTCCAACGCGACATTTGGTCTCACATATTATGTTATGTCATCTCCCATTCACCATTTTTGTTGTCATATGAAACTACTTTCTTTTTCTCACAGTGTCCCTCTTCGCGCTCTCCTTCATGCGCCGTGCCGTCGACAAGATCGTGTTCGCTGCGAATTTGATTTGATTTCAGTAAACTGAATTTCAAATTTTTCTATTGGATAACCTTAAATGGCACACATTTTTTTGTTTCCTCACGTGAGACCAAATTTTTGTCCAATTTAGTTATAAATTTAATTGGTGATTTTTGTACAGCCTTAGCTGTTTTCATTGACAAATGCTTATTTAGATAACAGGTTGTTCTATTGATTTACGGCAAAGATGAGTTAGTTTTGTTGGTGCTCCAGTTCTTGGCGCTGTTGGTTCAAGGTCCCAAGGAGCTTGTCTAGCGTCCACGAGGCCATGGAGACACTTAATGAAGCTGGTCCTATAAATGAACTACTTTTACCGCTTTACTGAAATCTAGCCTTGATTTGTTACAATAAATGTCGTTAAATTTGTTTTTTTTTTTAAATTTGGTTGAATGGTCAACGGTCATTGTCATAATTTGAAAATGGATCACGTTCCACAAAATTTATGTAAATGACCTTAGTGCTTGCATGTCAACTCAATTTATTGTGTTATTTTACACGTCTGTCTTTTAAAATTTTTGACAAAATATTTAAAATTTGAATTTCATTTCGAGTTTGAAATTTAAATTAATCTGAAAGTTAATTTTCGAATAGTTTCAGCAATTTTTATTTAGTAATAATTGAATTTAATTCCCAAAATATTTTAAGATCCTATAAATTTGAAAATAAAATATTATTACTTTGTTTAATCAACTATCCAGCCATTAATTTATTTTACTTTCGGTTCCAAATTTGATTATATTGTTTATAAACAATTTTTATTTGATATATTTGACTAAATTATATCAGATTAATTTTCTTTCTCTTCGTTTCATTTGAATTATGGGTATCAATCTGCGATTTTAAAATTCAAAGAAATTTGGAAACAAATCTTATTTATTGTCCATTTTCGTACTCGATGTAGATTGTTTTCAAAATTTAATTAAATTATTGCAAATTATTATAAATTGAAATGTTGTTTTACATTGTAAATTGTAAATTATAATGTAAATTGAAATACGTTTTAGAGGTCAACGCTAATGCAAATCGGTTGGAATTTATTGATGGAGTCATCCGTAGTCCAATAATGTTTACAACCGGTCGATTAGCAATGTTTTACATCTAAAACTAATCAAAACAAAAGATTAATGAAAAACAAAAATAAGAACATACAATATAAAATTCTAATTTTTATTCACCGACGGAAAAAAATCTTTTACTCGAAATATAAACAAAATTACTTATGTTATATTTGAATGATAAACAAGAATTAAATTCGGAGAGAAACACCATATCGAAAAGAATTTCCAAAAAAATTCAATACTCGAAATCTCTGAAAAACAATCCAAAATATGAAAAATTCACATGCTCAAACATACTCAAAGTTTTCAGAAAAATAAATTGTTACCACGAATCAAATAAACTTTGAAATCTTAATGCACTAATATAATATTAACATGTCTAATTTTTTTGAATCATTTATTTGATATCCGAGTGTTACCATATTCGATGCGTTAAAAAATAACCCTCCTAGTGTAATATATAAATAAATATTCAGCGATTAGTTATATATAATGAAAATGAATTTAGATGAGAGATGAGTTACAAAAAGCCTTCATTTTTTCTTTTTAATTCTATTTAGTAGTAGTACTAGTACCCATGATTCTTCCCAACAGAGCTCTGTTCCTCTACCTCCTTTGTCGTCACTTCTCTTCTCCGATCGCCTTAATCAAACCCGAAAAGCGTTTGGTATTCAGATGCACAAACAAAATCCGAAAAGCTCACAGGTCCGAAGCCATCGTAGAAGCCAAGAAAGTCCTGAGAGAATACCTTCACTCCACGAAATCACTGCCTTTCATCTTCGCCGAGCTCATCGCCTACAACGCTCATTTCTCGCTCTCCAATCTCTTCCGTAAGGTTCGATTCTCCGTCCCCAATTTCCCCAACTCCTTGCGTAAGCTCTTAAGGTACGAGCCCATCAACGAGTTTGAGTTTTTCCTTGAAAGCATAGGCATCGAATACCACCAAGTTCATAACTTTTTGCCAAAAAACAAGTTCTTCCTCTTGGAAGATCGTACTGTCTTAGAAGCGGCTATTTCGCTTTCTCAATTTGGGTTTCCGTGGAATACTCTAGGGAAGCTATATAAAGAAGAGGAATCGATTTTCAGTAGGAGTTCAGATGAGTTGAATGATAGGCTTGAAGGGTTCAAGGAAAGGTACGGTCTTGGAAATATCGAGATCATTGGGGCTTGCCTGGCTTTTCCGAGCTTGTTGAGACTGGAAAATGCGATCGAACCCATATTCGAAGACCTGCAAAGGGTATTCGTTGATTTCGAGGGAAGTGTGGGGGATTATTGGTACGAGGTTTGTTGTAAAGTCAGAGTCTTTTATGATTTGGGTTGCGAGAAAGGGAAGGTCGGTGAATTCATGTGCGAGAACAAAGAGGCATTTCTTCTCTGCCCGGCCGAGGTTTTGGCTCGAAAAGCGGAGTATTTCGGAGAATTCGGGGCCGAGAGAGACGAGGTCGGTTCGTTGCTTCTCCGGAGGCCCGAGATTCTGAGCCTGGACTTGGAGAGCCAAATGATATCAGTGTCGAGACTGTTGAGGCATTTCGGGATGGACGAAGAAGAGTTGACCCGAGTTCGCGAGAAGTACTCTCACGTGTTCGGTAGAAACCAGATGGCCAATCTCCCTTCTGTCACGAGAGCTATGAACCTCCACCGCTGGTTCTTCGAGAAGCTCGAGAGCTCTGACGCCCGATTGCTGAAGACCTTCGGACTCGTCTCTCCCGATAAAAAATCAGACGGGGATTTCACCGAGGCTCTCAGAAAGTTCGAGTCTTCAAAGTACCCCTCGCATTGGAAGAAGAAAGTAGGGTTCGTGAGACGAATCGGGTTCGGAGAGAACAGTCTGACCGCGAAAGTCGTGAACGGCCTGCACGGGAACGGAGACGAGCTTCAAGAACGGTTCGACTATCTCGTCGGGGTCGGGATAGAGCACTCGAAGCTCTGTCGTTTGATTACCAAGGCTCCGAGGGTGCTCTCTCACACCCCCGAGAAGTTGGAGCCGAAGTTGGATCTCCTGCTCGGAGAAATGGGCTGCTCGTTGGAGTACCTCGAGAGGTACCCGGAAATCTTGTGCTTCGACTTGGACCGGATAAAGTCGCGGTGCCGATTCCGGGTTTGGCTCAGAGAGAGCGGTCTTTGCAAGAGAAAGAGAGAGTACTCGATAGCGAGCATATTGTCTGCCGGGGAAACGAGATTCATCGCTTTCCTTTCGGCGATTCACCCAGCGGCTCCGAAGCAATATCTAGAGAAGTTTTCGCACAGGAAATTCACGGACTGCGATTCTTCATCGGAATTGTGATGCAGATATATCGAGTGGTCTTTGTTGCTCATCCCCATTCCCTCTGTGAAGGATCAGGGTTCGAGATTATTCAGTTCTATCAGCGCTATGGTTGAGAACAGAAACTTGGGGCATATTTTTTTATGCCAAAATTTGTGGGCTTGGTACCTTATGAGAACTCGGAAAAACAGAGTTCTTCGAGAATGAACGAAAGCGACTTATTTTCAAGCGGACATCTATTTAGTTCCTTCCTTTTGTTCCAGGTATGTCTTTCTCCTTTTTATTTCTTCCTCTTATCTAGATCAGTATGTACTTGCATTGAAGAATACAATCTACAGCTCAACTGATTATTTTCTTCTTCTTTTTGGTTTGTTATAGTAACTGCAGTGACAGTGTGTTAACCAGATTGGGAATCACATTCTCGTTTATACAAGCTGATTTTAAGGTACTAAACTTAAAAATCTTGAACCCCTTTTGGTTTCCTTGACATAAGCTATATATATATAATCGATCATTATGGTCCTTTGTAGATTTGCTGGGACGTTTCTTTGCACCTGCATGGGCAACTCAGGTACAACGTGGAATCGTTTAGCTGTCAAATCAAGAAAGTTATGATTCGCTTTAATGTCTGGTAACAAATTGTTTTCATTTCACAATCATATGTAGACGGAAGGTGATGATTATGCAGTTCTTTTGTTTTCGATGACCAGAGTGAAAAAAAAGTAGGCTCTTTGATCATACGAAGAAACCAATTCCAGTGGAATTCATTGTATGAATTTGAGTCTGATTTTGAATGAAATACCAATCCTTTTCATCATCAAGAAAAAAAAATACAATTTGGAAACTAAACTTCGACACTAAGTGGATCATAGACGCCATTTGATCTTCGCTTCGAATCGTTTTCCAACAGCCTCTGCGATAATGGAGTTCTTATTAATACGGAACCCCATTTAGAACATTAGTGATCAGCTTTACCCAAACGGAGCGATGTCAACATCAACCCTTTGATCGGCTTCCTCCATGTAAATCTTCTAAGATGAAGTTGAGCTCTCTCCGACCAATTGAACACATAAAGTATCATCATTTATAATTGATTTTCCCAAAATCAACTAAAATTAATTTTTTTCCAAAATATCAGTACAGAATATCAAAATACTCCTAAAATAATTTTTTTTTTTTTTTTACTTTAATCCAAGGTTTAAACGGCCGCTAGCCGATAAACGGCCGATAACTCAAAATCACGGAAATGCCGCTAGCCGAACGGAAATTCGACGGAAAAAATGTGGAAAACGGAAAAGGGAATGCCGATGGGATTGCCGTTGGCCGGTCGGAAATTCGATAAAAAGTACGGAAATTCGACGGAAAAAATGTTGATGACATTTTTAGTTCAAAACATGAATTTATAACTATAGAAAATGTTCAAATCATTAAGTTCATACAATATCAAGTTCATACATACCATACCAAATAAAAAGTTCGAAAAGATCATACGAAATCAAACAACAGTAGTATTCAATAGTAACTGGAATGACGTGCTGGCTGATAAAATCCACCGGTTCGTGCCTGAAGGTTACAATAGTCCAACCACGTCATTTGGTTCGCGTACGATGAAGTATAGTTAATGACGTGGTTGTTGTAGTTGGCTTGCGTTCCCCCGACGACGGTGCACAATATGGGGTACTCGGGTAGTGGTCCTTGAATCTCGGCACCTATAATGACCGGAACTGGATATGGAACGGGATACGGATAAGCATACGAACCTTGACCGTCGTATGATTGGGTAGACATTTGGTCAAATGACATTGACTCAAGTTGAGTGGAAATGGAGTCAACGTCGTAATCCGTAGAACTAGTAGACCACATTCCCGCTTGTCGACCTCCCGGGTATTGCGCAGACTCAAAGTCAAAGAAGTCATCCGACCTACGAGACATTAGGTTAGATGTTAATAAATGTAACTTGCTAATGCATGTAATATATTAGTACCTGTCCCGATCCCGCGCTCCGTGATCTTCATCTTGAGTAGCTTGGTAACCCGATTCCATGGTCCATGGATCGTTATTCCAACCTCTGCTTGTGCCACTCCCGACACCAACACTTGTGCCGCCACCATCTCCGCCTCTTTGCGTCCCGCCACCATCTCCGCCTCCTTGCGTCCCGCTACCATCATCGTCACTAGACGAATCTATACCAACATCTTGAGAGACGACCCGGTTTACATCAACGCCTTCGGAACGGGCCTGTGAGGCTACTTGCGGATCAGTACGGTTGGATTCATCGTCGAGGTTGCATGGTCGAACCCACTCAAGTAGAACGTCATCGTCGGCCTCATCTCCCATGGCTTGCATAGATTGCTCTATGATTTCTAAGGGGTCTCGGAGTTCCTTGTTTTCGTACTGAGCTTTGCGATCTCGTATCTGTAATTTCATGTTATAATTACAAAACACAAGTTGCTCCAACCTTGAATACGCAAGACGGTTGCGCTGTTTTGTGTGGACTAAGGCGAACGTGCTCCAATTTCTCTCACAAGCCGAAGAGGATGCGGTTTGTGATAAAATACGCATGGCCAACCGACGCAAAGTAGGTGCTTCAGTTCCAAACATTCTCCACCATTCGGCTACAAAAGTAAATTAAAAATCAAGTAATGTTAACAGATCCCACACAACGATATCGTTACGTACCTGCGGCCATATGATCACGGTTGGAAACCGCAGTCTTCCTTCCAAATAGTCCACGTGCATCTCGAAACGCAATGAGCTGTGTACATAATATGTCACTATACGGTGAAGGAACATATTAATATGTGTAATTACGTACCTCATTTCCAAGAACCGAACAATCATCGTGCGGATGTAACACCTCAAAAACGTCTGTAACAGCAGTTAGATGTTCGGGTGTCATCGTAATCTCTGGGTTGTATTGACACCTCGGGTTCAAGTAGTAACTTGCTTTGTGTAATGGGTGACAAAGTTGTCTTTCCCATCTGTCGACAACGATATCGACAACCCATCTTTTATTTGGCAGGGCCTCCAACTTTTTCTTCATTAGATCGAAAACGTGGTATAGTGCACCCAACGTCGGAACGACCTCAATGTCCACGAACCGAAGAGCTACAAATAACGGCTCGAATACCTGTCGCATTAACGTAAAATGTTAGTTCTACAAAGTAAATTACAAACATCATACTAGATACAAAAGTACCTTACAAACTCCATCGAGGTGTAGCCAAAAATTTGCATCATTTACTTTTTCCTCCGGCGGACACTTATCACATCGTTTTACATTCTTCTTCGGATCGTTTCCGCTAAGATGCAACTTCATACGAGTGATACCTCCACCTCTTGTGGTTAACCCACAATATTTGCACGTAAAATGATTACTGGTCCCCGCAACGACGAAACAATGTTTTCGGACGCCTTCATCTGCCATCTGTTATCGTTAACAAACAAAAAAATCAATTCCGTAACTCCAAAAATTATGAAAAAAATACAATCTTATTAAATTTCAATTCCAAACAGATCCTATTTCATACAAGTTTTTGAGAAAAAATCATAATCGACGACTTCAACCAAAACAAACTAAAACAACAATTCCCGATATATAATTCAAATTCTCTAATCCGTGACACAAAAAAATTTAAAAAAATTCCAATCTTCTTAAATTGAAATTCTAAGCAGATTCTATTTCACACATAATTTTGAGAAAAATTCATAATCAACGACTTCTTACTAAACAAATTAAAACAACAATTTCCGACAAACAATTCAAATTTCATAATCCGGGACTCAAACAATTATGAAAAAATTACACTATTATTAAATTGAAATTCTAAACATTTTCTATTTCATACGTATGTTTCATAAAAAATCATAATCAACGACTTCAACAATAATCAACTTAACGACTAATCGAACTATTAACTACAACTATCGAAATTACTTCATATTTCTCGTTTCCGACGTGAATTAAATCTGAAACAAATCCACGAACCTTAAAATGTCGTTCCAAACAGATTTCATTTCATACAATATTTCGAGTAAAAATCGTAATCACAATGTTCAAGAACAATCTTATAGTTCTTATTTCAACATATTTCATTTCATAACTAAAACCTCCGAATTTACTTCATATTTCAAATTCCGGATCTAGAAAAAACCCAAAAAAATTACATCATCTTCAGAATCTTATTCCTAACACATTGTATTTCTACAATTATTGCTAAAAAAAATCATCTTCAACCCGAAAATCAGCTTCAACTACACAGATCTACAATTGTCGGTATATACCTCGGATTTCGCCGGTTTTCGGGGATTTTCGCCGAAAAAATGTTGAATCCTCGCTGAAGACGTCGGCCGACGACACGATCTGCGGAAACCGGGGGGAAATTCGGCGGCAAATCGTCGGGATCTATCTCCTCGTCACCGAAATCCGTCGGCAAAGAGATGTGTGGGTTACCGAAATTTCTTGGATTTTTCGTCGGTCAAGTGTGGCTTTTATACATAGTGCGAACGACAATTATCGGCAAACGACATCCGGATTTCGTCGGCAAAAACGACGAATTTCGGCGGCCAAAAACGACGAAACGTTTATATGGGTCGTTTTTGGCCGGTATCCACCGAAAAACGAAAAACCGGCGGCATTTCGCCGAAAACCGCCGGCATTGAAAACGTTGCTTTAATCCATATCTATAATAATCGGTTACTACTTATTTTTTTTAAAACAAAAATTTAAAATAAAAAAGTTAAAAATTATTTCACCACTAATTTTATTTAATTTTTTTTGACCGATAGGGTAATGTAAGGTATTTGTGTAAGTTTTATATTTTTAAAGGGCAAATGGTTTTTTCAAGTGAAAAACACTTGTATGTATTTTGGGAAGAAAATGAGGTTTTGTATTTCTCTTGATACTATTAGTCAGGCACAATTTGAAAAAGGTTTACTAATTACAAAATTACTTATGTAAACAATGTTATTTGATTATGCAGTTAATGACATTAGTAATATAAATAATTGAAATAGAAAAAGATGAAGATAGATAAATATAGAGATATGGAGGATAGTAGATTCAAGGGTCTAGATGCCAATGGAAAGCATAATTTAATAGACTGTTGCAGTTTAGATCCACCATTTGAAAAATATTTCAAAATAAACTTTTGGATTAAGTTGAACAAAAATAAATATATAGACAAAATGTTTAGTTTTTTTTTTTAATGTCTAAGAGCTTTATTTGAAAATTTGACCATTAATTAATTGTTTTGAATGATTTTCTTGTTAAAATGATCAAATATTGTTCGTATATTGATTATTAGCAACATGTATGTTAAATATGATTAATTTTTATTAAATTTAAATCGATTTTGAGTTTTGAACTTTAATGAACATTTTAAATTATAATAAGATACGATTTTTTATATACGATGAGGATGATAGTGTACAATACTATAGACGTCGTTTTTTAAAAAAGCGACGTATAAAATGTACAATAAAATTATTAAAAAACAGACATTCGTTTGTTTAATTTTTTTTCCCGTATCATAGATTATCGTATAAGAAAAAATAAATGAATTTTGGGTATTTTCAAATATTTTAAAGTGGTATTTTCAAATATTTTTTAGTAAAAATTTGGGGAAATGAAAAATATATGAAAAGAAATAGTATTTTGGATAATTTTTATTAATTTTATCGACCCAATAACTGAAAATAAAGAAGCACAAACTACGCAGTAGGAAAATAAGTTGCCGCAACTCGATGATCAACAACACACCTTAAAACAAAGATACTGATCGCTCTTCAAAGATATCCACCTCCAACTAAAAATCAAGAATTTAGTAAACATATCTATTAAATAAGGACTCATGAACTTATTGGTTTGTTAACGTTTCTCTCTCTTTTATGATCTATCAAGACATCTTTTTGGGCCTTTTATTTACTATGGATATGTCTACTATGTAATTTCTTCTAATGAATGTCTGAGACCTGGAAAATCTTCCACTGTAGTTTCTCTGAAAAAAAAATTAAATATTTTTTTATCGTTATTATTTCTTGAATATTTTGATTACGTAATTGCTTTTAACTTATTGCACTACACTACATAGCACATGTTTCAACTTAGTATGAAAATAAAGTTAATTAGCACAACTATTCTTTTTCCTTCAGACGATAGATAGGAGTGACGACAATCAATTTTTTTTGAAAAATTGATCTAAATAGCATTAAGAAACAATAATAAAATTTGGTCATACTTTATTTATCTTTACGTAAATAACCATAAAGGGTGACATGACTTTTTTTTAATTTTCTCACTTTCAATAGTGCCCTTCTTTTTTAATTAATGATATATAAATATTATTGAGCATTTTTTGGGGTAGTTAATGACAAAATCGTTTTTAATAATTAATTATTTTTATAAATAACCGCTAATAGTAATCTCTTATTTATATAAGAGCATCTCCAATGCAAATCAACCAAAGTTACTTTTACTTACATGTCAATACATAACCTCATTTTTGATGTATTTCTTTTATTATACGTATCCTCGATCTTACCTTTGGTACCTTAATACGGTGAACAAACTACGAGTATCTTTCTTCGATACCTCGTACCTATCAGTACAATGATTATAAAAAAGTTGCAAATTTTGACACCGATGCCATCTCTTTCTTTGGACAAAAAAATAATAAAATAATATATACATCAATAGTTTAATTTGTATGGTTCCATTTATAATAAATATTAACATCACTTAAGTACTTTTATATAATATTTTAAATATAATAAATAAATAAAAACTAAAATATTTAGTGATGTAGAGAATAAATTTGGTTGACTCCATTGGAGATGCTTTAAATAACAGGTAGTGAGATTGATTCTTTTTTTTTGTAGTGGATATTAATATCGGTTGATTTGTTTTTTTTTCGAATTTAATTTTTCTAATCACGTTTTTTTATTCAGGAATAATATTGTCAATAAGCGGTTTATTTTCGTTTATGGCTATAAACTAATTTTTAAAAAAATTTGGCTATGGCTGTAACTTATTATCCCTTATTTTTAGATTAATAGTTTTTTTTTTCGTTTCTCTTCTCTTGGACTAAAGTCCGTTCCCCTAAGGAGCTGAAACACATAGATAATAATTATGAAATAAACATCGACTATAACAAGCTCTTGTGTAAATAATGATTACGACGTAAAAACTTCCACTGTCACTGCCAGTCTACATATAAGCACGTCTGATTTTTTCGACCATTGTTGGAGCTTGATGGGACATCTTTGAATTATGTTTCTTTATACATAACAGGTCTTTTTTTAATTAGTCTTGTATATGCTTTCTAATGATAGTAGATGGAATTGCTATATATATTATACAAAACCCTATAAAATATCACAAATCAAGCAGTGTTTAATTGCAAATTAAACACATTGTGTTGCCTTTTTATTACAACCATATTTTCTTCTTATAAAAGTCGTGCGCTCGGTGATTAGGACGAGTCAGTGTAACCATTTGTTGAGAATGAAAAGTACTAATTTATATATAAATAGACACTGACTGACTCTCGTTTCTTAGTACGCATTGTTTAAAAAATTAAAAAGAGAACACCGGACCATGATGAAAAAGAATGTTAGTTATCAGATTTTAATATTGGTACTTGTTCTTACTTTAGCTTTGACATTTTACAATACTAATGTATGCGCCTATGATCCCGACCCTCTTCAAGATTTTTGCGTTGCCATCGATCGTCCGGTGAAAAAGGGAGGCAAGTATACTTCGTTCATTCATTTTTTTAATTATATATATATATCGCATAGTACGATTAAAATACTTATAATACCATCATGGCTAGACCCAGCTATAAAATTATCGAGGTTAAAGTAAATTTAATTTTTAGATATTTTTAATACGCTATTTAAATAATTTACGCTTTTTTAATACATTATTTAAATAATTTAGCCTTTTTTAATACATTATTTAAATAATTTAGCCCTTTTTAATACACTATTTAAATAATTTAAGTCTAAAAGAAATTTTAAATTTGGGGTTTTTTTTATTACCTAATTTAAAAGTTAAAACACTGAAGATTAAAACAATTGCTTTATCAGCTTAGGAGTAAAAACGGCCCGAATTATGGCCATATTACTTAGTAATACTTACAAGTCAAAAAATGTTGATTTTAACATTTAATTAAATTAATATTTTTAGTATTCATAAAATTATAGCTTAGGATAATCTTATGAGATAACGTTACGAGGAGCTTGTAAACTACATCTTTTATTTTTATGAATAAATTGTACATTATTATGTATACAATTTCAAAAGTTGTTCTTTTCAGTTTCATTTACATATATAGTGAATTTTGCAGTGTACGTGAACAATAAATTATGCAAAGACTCAGAAAGTGTGACGGCGGACGATTTCTTTTACCCCCAAATTGATAATTTCACTGAAGAAAGCAGTATATGGGGAATTAAAGGGACCGTGGTAGACGTAAATCTACTTTCTAGTCTCAACACTCTCGGTGTGGCAGCCTCGTACGTTGAGATTGCACCGGGCGGAGTTGGCCCCGCTCACATACACCCACGCGCGTCTGAAGTCATGGTAGTCTTAGAAGGAAGTCTCAAAGTCGGATTTGTGACCTCAAATGTAGATGGAAATCGATTGTTCGAGAAGACGCTTGAGAAGGGCGACGCGTTTGCATTCCCAATCGGACTAGTTCATTTTCAAGAAAACGTGGGCGATATCAAGGCTATCACCTTTCATGCTTATGGTAGTCAATCTCCCGGAATTCTAATAATTCCCAATGCATTATTTTCCGTGAAACCTCCTATAAGCGTAGATGTCTTAGTGAAGTCTTTCCAAGCAAAGGACAAGATTATTGAGCATCTCCAGAACATAAATTGGGCTCGTTAGAGACTACCAATGATAATAAGCTCTTAAGGTAGTGGTCATTTTAACCATGATGGCAATGTTTTACGTTTAATAAATATTCAATAAAATTGGGTGCCAACGTTTTGTTTCAATCATACAGTAGTTTACCACATTTATGTTATTGGTTATTCATTATGCTTCAGCATAATTTTTTATAATCTTGATGTTGTTATTTGGTTTCATTTTATATCGGAAAATGTTTTTCAACATGTTTCGCAACTTCTACCGTTATGAAAAATACGATACTAATATAAAAAAATATATCATGCTTATTTTTCATGTCAATTTACGTGTATAGGGCTAATATATATAATAATCTTTATTTCAATACAAAAACTGCTGGGAGTGAGACATATTATGACCTCGAGAATCCAAGCCAATTCTTGATCATGACCCGACTGAGAGAGTTAAAGCAAGGTGAAAAATATGTCATTCGACGATACATTAATTCCGAGGCTTTGTGACAATAACTTGATCTAATTACAAGTGAAATCGCCCTAAAAACAGTACCCTCTCCCATAAACTCTAGAGACAAAGAGGCAAACGAAGTAAGAAAAAGTATTAGAACCATGAATTGCTTCCTGACATGAGGAAGTATTTGCTGAAGTTCGTAGAGATAAGAGTCTTTGTCATTTTCCACCACATTTTCAGAGGAAAATAAAATTCAGTTTTTAGTTATACACTTTATCTCTTATTTTTCATCATAAATTTTTTCACTTCACGGACCCTTAATGCTCGGACCCAACACCAACAATGCTGCACCACCTCAACTTGAGAGAGCCGTCATGATTGACCGGTCGTTGTAGTATTTATTTATTTTGTAAAACCTGTGTCTCGTTCTTGGTTTGAAAATACTTCATTTTATTTTAAGACTACTTCACTTTTTTACATTTTTGTCTTATTTTCTTACTTATATATGATAGATTTTTGCTCTAAAGAAACTATAAAAAAAATTAGTGGGATGATCGACTTTTATTATCTCATTTTAATACGATTAACCTTTTATTAACCTCTCCAAGCGATTACGTGTCAAATTAATTAATTTTATATATTTTACTATTTTTTTAATTATCGGCTATTAACAAAAGTTTAACTTGAGTGGTAACATTTGTGAGTCATATTGAAAATACATTATGTTTATAGGTCTATTATACTTTAATTGGCAAAATATTCAACGTTTATTACATCATTTTCAATATGACCAACGTTTCGTTAAATTTTTATTAATGATTCAAGTGTTTATATGTCAAATTAATTAACTAGTTATTTTATTAAATTATTTTTTAAATTTCGACTACTAACAAAAAATTATCTTGAACCGATACACTATGTTATAGGCTACTCGATATCTTATAGATTTGAAAGAGGAATTTCAAAAAATATGTGTGACAGTGAGTAATATTATGTTTCTATATTTCTTACTTTTAATTTCAGTTACGTCATCTTACCTAATTAAATATTAATTGCGATACTTTACGATCAAATTTTGTAAATGATTTTTATTTATTTATCTTTCCACACATATATTACCCTCACGAATATTTTCTGAAATTGACAGTGGGGAGAGATTTATGGATGTAAAAGCCCACCAGACCGAAATAATAGTGGGCCAGATGAGCCCGGTCAAGCTGAGCAGTAATACTAGCACGACGATGATCATGATTTGGGTGAGCTTTCGCCGATGAAGAGCGTTCCCAAAGGATTCGACATTTCCACCTTCCTCTCTCGTCGCTGCTCTTCGACCGAAAAGCTTCCCAGATTCCGATGCACTAACGAAGTCCCACCGCGCTACAAGATCTTCGTCGTCGAACAATCCCAAAACGTCCTCAGAGACTACCTTCACGCCACCAAATCGCTTCCATTTGCCTTCTCTGAGCTCATCGCCAAGAACTCCCCGTTCTCTCTCTCCGGAATCGTCAGAAACATCCGATTCTCCGCTCCCAATTTCGCCAAGAGCTTGCGGACCTTTCTCAGGTACGATCCGATCAACGAGTACGAGTTCTTCTACGAGAGCATCGGAATCGCTTACTGCAATGTCGGGAAATACTTGCCTAGGAACAAGTTCTTCTTGTCCGACGATCGTACTGTCCTCAATTCGGCCTTTGCTCTCGCGAGGTTCGGATTTCCGTGGAATACTTTGGGAACGTTGTACGAGGAAGAATGTTCGATTTTTCTCCGCTCCGAGAAGGATCTGAACATTTTGCTAGCTTCGTACTCGATTTACTTAGGGTTTTCGAACCTCTCTGTGGTCGGGATATGCCTGGCTTTTCCTCGCTTTTTAGCGTTAGACGGTGAACGAGATCTAGGTAGCGACGCCCAGGCGATCTTAGACGACTTGAATATGATCTTCGTGGAATTCGATGCCGAGAGAAGCTGTATCGAGGGAAATGTGGATGCCTGGTACGAGCTTTGTTGCAAAGCTAGGGTTTTCCACGATCTGGGCTGCGAGAAAGGGAAAATCGGCGAGTTGATGTGTGCGAAGAAAGACATCTTTCTCCGGTGCCAGAAAGAAGATTTGATCCGTAAAGTCGAGTACTTCATCAGGTTCGGATCAAGCAAGGTCGATGTCGGCGATCTTCTTCTTCGCAGCCCGGAGATTCTCGATCTCGATCTCGAAACCCAGGTAATGTCTGTGTTCAGAGTCTTGAAGCATTTCGAGCTCGACAAGGATCGCTTAGTGCTCGTGATTCAAAGATTCCCCCACGTGTTGGGAAGGAACGAAATGGCCAATTTGCCCTCGGTGATGAGAGCTTTAGACCTGAACCAGTGGTTCTTCGATAAAGTCAAGCGCTCGGGTTCAAAGCTATTAGAAACCTGTGCCCTTACTTGCTCAGAAGAAGATCTCGACGAGGAATTCTCCGCGGCTATAAACAGGATAAAATCTTCGAGGTGTCCCGGTCCTTCGATGAGGAAAGTCGAGTTCTTGAAGAGAGTCGGGTTCGGAGAGAACGCTCTGACGATCAAGGCCCTCAGATACGTCAAAGGGACTCGCGATCAGTTACTCGAACGGTTCGAGTGCTTTCTCGAGATGGGGATCGAGTACTCGAGGCTCTGTTTGCTGATACGATCGGCTCCGCAGATACTCACGCAAAGCGCGGAGAACGTTCGGAGGAAAGTGAAATTCTTGCGAGAAGAAATGGGATTGTCGACGGATTGTTTGGAGAGCTTCCCGGCTTTTGTGTGCTACGATTTGGACCGGGTGAAGTACCGGTACGCGTTCTACGTGTGGCTCAGAGAGTTCGGGCTCCTCGAGAGAGACTACGGGATCGCTACCGTGATCGGGACCAGCGAAAATCACTTTGTCTCCAGGCTCTCGAGGGTTCACCCGGCCGCGCCGAAACAGTACTTGGAGCGTTTCGCTCGGAGAAAATTCGATGATTGTTCTCGCAATTGAATTCTGATTTTTGACTTTTTTTTTTTTTTTTGTAAGTAGAAAATTCACGTAGGCCTGCAAATGGAGATTTCTTTCGAATTTGTTTATTTTTTTGGGATTGGAAAATTAGTTCTTCGGCGACTAACTTATTATATGTTAGTTAGTTCTATATGTAATTTCTTTTCTTCATTTATCTCAAGAATTACAGGTGATAAGAGAAGTATATGACCTTACTCGTTCAGAGTCATATTCGTTAGATATAAATGCGTGTAACTTTCTGTCGTCGTATTAAGGGCAAGACTCTCTCATCATTCTCAACGAATGGCTCAAATTTGAGAACCATCGAATGAGTAACATAAAGCCTGATTTTTGGGTGATTGGGGTGTGGATGCTCGATTGCATTATATTTCACTAGGTTGATCGATTTCACGTATTCTTGATGATCTTGTGTTTTCTGTCCGACTCATGCACGATTTATTGATTTTATGGTAATTTTTGTAGATATCTAATTAAATTATAGTTAATTTAGATATCTGAAAGTTTTTGTAAACAAGTCGTAAATAAAGAAAATGCTAAAAAATTATTAAAAATTAAAAAAATAAATAAAGAGTAAATTAGATAAAAAAATTAACTGCAAAAAGATGTAATTATATAACCGTGATTATTTACGACTTGTTTACAAAATGTTGGTTATATCTAAATTGTCTATGTTTGAAGTGGGTATAGAATCAATATTTTGTTAATTTTAATTACTTGGAGGCATGCCAATTAGGATGTGCAAATCGTGTGTATTTAAAAACTTGCGAATTGGAAAATGGCATTCTGAAACGATTGATAATAATTTGTCCGAACTTACAAATTATATCTTGTTTACAAGGCTTTATTAGTATATTTATACAAGGCTTTTTGTAAATTACATCTCTGGAATGTATGAAAAAGAAAAGAATTAAGAAACATAAGTAAATGGGTAAAAAATCGTGAGGAAAAGGCTAAAACCCCAGAAACCCTTGGAAGGCCTGAAATGTCTCTTCCCCGGAAGGTAGTGATCTCTGCTTCGTGTCCGAGTGGCGCCGGAATAAACAAGCCCTTTCAGTACGTACGGACGGTGTTCAGGCCCAGATTCGTCGCCGAAGCTCAAAAGTCAATCAGAGACTACCTTCACCAAACCACCTCTCTCCCTTTCGCCTACGCCGAGCAAATCGCCATTAACTCCCCCTTTTGCCTCTCCAAGTTCCTCCGCAACGTCCGATTCTCCGCCGCCACCATCGCCTCCCAGATCAACAAGGCCGTCAGGTACGACCCGATCAACGAGTTCGAGTTCTTCCTCGAGAGCATCGGCGTTCATCGCGACCACCTCTCTCGCTTCTCTCCCCAGAAAACCTTCTTCTTCTCCCAGGATCGAACTTCCCTCGACGCCGCTTCCGAGCTCTTCCGCTTCGGATTTCCCTGGAATAAGCTTGGCAAGCTCTACGTCGAGGAGGCTTCGGTCTTCCGGAGTTTGCCGGCAGATTTGGATCGGAGGCTCTGCGAGCTGACAGAGCGGTTTGGCTACGACGATCGCCTCTTCGTCATCGGAGTTTGTTTGGCATTTCCTCGCTTGCTTTCTGTAGCCGGAGGAGAATTCTCCGACGCCGACGACGATGAAGAGCTGTTCAGGACTCTGAAATGGGTATTTGTGGAATTAGGGTTGGAGAACGGCGATTTTGAGGTCAAAGTGGATGTTTGGTACGAGGCTTGTTGTAAAGTCAGGCTCTTTCACGATTGGGGCTGCGAAAGAGGCGAAATCCAGGAGCTTCTTCGCGAGAAGAGAGACGAGTTCTTTCGCAGCTCCCTGGAAGTTCTCACCCGGAAATTCGACTTCTTCGCCAAATTCGGCGCCTCGAACTTTGAAGTCGCCACATTCCTCCTCAGAAATCTGGAGATCTCGAGCCTCGATCTCGAAACCCCGACTGTCTCGATCCCAGGCTTCTTAAAACACCTCGGACTGGACTCGGACGAGATCCGTCGAATCGCCAAAAAGTACCCGTACGTCGTCGGCAGAAACCAGATGGCCAACCTTCCCTCCGCCATGAAAGCTCTGGACCTCCACTCGCCGTGCTTCGACAAGATCAAGAGCTCGAACGGGCGCTTACTAACCGAATACTCAGTCGAATCTCCTGAGGAAGGCTCGGACCCGAGATTCGAAGCCGCGAGAGAGAAGATGGAGGCTTCCGGGTGCGTCCACCACATCCGAAAGAAGCTCGAGTTCTTGAAGTCCGTCGGGTTCGGAGAGAACGACGCGACGCTGAGGACTCTAAAGAATCTCCAAGGAAAAGGGGTCGAATTGCGAGAGAAGTTTCAGTTCTTGGTCGGGCTCGGGATAAAGCACTGCGACGTGTGCTACATGCTGAGACGGAGCCCGAAAATGCTGGCCCAGAGCCGAGAGAAGCTGCGTCGAAAATCCGAGTACTGCCTCGGCGAGATGGGCTGCTCTGTTGACTTTCTGGTCAACTACCCGGACTTTTACACCCTGGACTTGGACTTTCGGCTGAAGCCGAGGCACATGTTTTACCTGTGGCTCCAGGCTGGCGGTTGGAGGCCGCGATACTCCATCGCCGGAATGCTTCAGATCACTGAAAAGAGGTTCGCGAGAAGGGTCTACGCGATTCACCCCGCTGCTCTCAAGCACTACTTGGAGCGCTTTCTGAAACCCGTTCGCGAAGAGCCCAGATTCCGGTGGGTCGGCAGCGTTTCTAATCAGCGTTTCGAGTTCTTGGAGAGGTTAAACAACTCTAGAACCGTCGGGAATTACGCTAAAAAACCTAGGTGTTTGAAGGAGGTTTTTCGAGGCCCTTTTGAAAGTGACTTGGGTGAAAAGCTATAGAGAATCGGCCTTTTTCTCACCGATTACATGAAGATAGATGACGCGGTTGATTATCTTTGTTTTCACAGATTTAAGTAACTTGGTGTTTTTGTGAGGAATGAATGAAAGAAAGGAAAAAGAAATTCAAATTCATCGATGTCTGCGCTTCTGTGGTGCTATTCATGTATTTTGTATCTAAGTTTCTGATGGAGTTGCGTTTCTTCTCGATTGCCGGTAGTGCTTCAGATCGGTGAAACGAGGTTTTCTTTCGACGGGTTTATCGAAGAATTCACATTGCTGCTCGGAAGGACGTTTTCGGAATGCGAAAACTGTCATCGATGGTTGACAAAAGGGAAGTTTGTGTCTCCAAGCTTTTGTCTGAATATTGACAATTCTTGAAGGACTTGTCCAACTTCTATGCTTAGGAATCAACTTTTTTTTTACGTAAATGAATGTGCATCATTAATAGATTGCTATATCTTTGGTAACAAAAATTTAAATAAATCAACTCGGTCACTCTAATTAACGCTCAATTAATTTCAAATCTGAGTAATAAAATAGAAAAATTGTGTGAAACAAATTAAGAGGAAAAAATGTGAACTTCAATACGTACAATTTAGCCCATGTCAACGTGGTCGTTAGATTGTTAGAAAGCCTCTAAGGTTCACTAGTATTGAAATTTGAATGTTTCAAAGTGGTTTAGTTGTTAACACATTCCTAACAAAAGCCTCTTTTAGTACCTCTTTTAGTGCCTAACCTTTCCAATTCAAATGAAAGGACTATCTTATTCTTAGTCAGGAAACAAGCTTGGCCTCACATATGGTACTAGAAATATGATGAAATCTGAAACACAACTTTAATACCACCGGAAAAGGACGCCGGCACGAAGCTGAGCACCACTCAACTTTGTTTATTGCACTTTTGCTCATTTTTCATTTATTTTTACATTCCAAATTTATAAATTAAGCTGTCCTGGGTTTTTTTTGCCAATCAACCCTCCTTAATCTAGATTCTTGGATCTGTCCCTCACACCCCGCCACAACCGGGTAATTTTGTTTTCTATGCTTATACGTATGATTTCTCTACAATTTTCTATACATAAGACCCACACCCAGATTATGACCCGCCGAGAGCTTCACTTAGCGAGCTTTCGAATCCAAAATAATTACAAACGAGATCTTTTAGGCCAACGAATATCTAGAACCGCTCGAGATAATGTTTCGGCAGAGCCGGGTGATATTTATATAGGTATAAAAGAAACTTTTTCTCAGGGAGATTGATCGAGAACGGAATCGAATCAAATTTAGCCAAACCCAACTCTCTAAGCCAAAGAACAGCTGCGAGCTTGCTCTTGAGCCGGGCATCGCATCTGAAATGCAAAAACTTGGGGCGAGCGATGAGTAATTGCATAGGAAATCCCGTTTCGTGAAGCAAAAAAGTTACCTTCTCTTCCAAGATATCCACGCTTTGACAAATGAAATCCGGCGCTCTCACTATCATCAGGCATATATCCGAATGCTTGAAACCCAAGCGGACGAGGCGGTCAAAGCGCTCTCTCAAGCTATCTCGGACTCCGCAGATCCGATTCAAAAGTTGCACAGTCTTCGTGTTCTCGCCGAACCCGAAGCCTCTCAGGAGCTCGTATTTATTCTTTCTCCTCTTCGAACACTGCTTCCAAGCTTTCGAGAAAGCTTCGTCGTCGCCCTCTTCGAGGTGGTTCAGGGAATAAGTTTGTAGTAATAGACCGTTCGATCTCTTGATCTTGTCGAAACACCACTCGTGAAGATCCATCGCTTTCATGATATTGGGCAGATTAATGATTCTGTTCCGACCCAGAACGTGGCTGTACTTTTCAGCCACGGACTGTATTCCGTGTCTCTCCAATCCGAAATGTTCTAGAACACCGAGCACCGATACCAACTGGGTGTTTAAATCGAGACGAAAAAGCTCTGGCCTTTGGAGGACGAAAACGGCAGTTTCTTCTAAGTTTCCGACCCCGAATCCTCTGAAGAACTCGAGCTTTTGCGACATAGATATAACGCTGGAACTAATGAATAATTCGATGTTATCGATCATCGAATCAACAACTGTAGGCTTATCGCAGCCAGAGTCCCAAAAGAATCTGGCTTTACAACAAAGCTCGTACCAAACGTCCACGTTTCCTTCGACGCAACTCTCGGCGTCGAGAACCATGAGAACCCTCTTCAAGCACCGGAAAATCTCGTCGGAGTCTCTGGGAAACTCGTCTTGTAACCCTAACAGACGAGGGAAAGCCAGAAGGATTCCGACCAAGGCGAGTTTATCGACGCAGTACCTCTCTTCCAACGCGCAGAGCCTCTCCGATAGTTCCGCCGGAGACTTCCGAAGGACATTTGCGTCGCCGGAGCAGAGCTTGCCGATCATCGTCCACGGGAAGCCGAACCGCGAAAGCTCAATGGCGGCGTCGAGAGCCGAACTGTCCTGCGAGAAGAAAAACGTTTTCGGGGCCAAGAATCGGTGGACCTCGGTTCGATCGACGCCGATGCTCTCGAAGAAAAACTCGAACTCGTTAATGGGCTCGTACCTGAGTATCTGCCGGAATTTGGTCGGAAAAGTCTCGCTGTAGAACCGGATCTTGGGGAAGAGCGAGGCGAGAGAGAAGAGGGAGTTCTCGGCGATGAGCTCAGCGAAGGCGAAAGGAACGGACTTTGTGGCGTGTAGATACTCTCGAAGGGCTCTCTGAGCTTCAGCGACGGCTGTGGCTTTGTAGTCGCCGTGGATTCGGTTTATGCATCGGAAATAGGGAAGCTTCCTCGAGGCCGTAGAAATGGAAGAGAAACTCCGGTGAGAAACGGACGTTTTCGTTGCTCGAAGGAAGACCAAGTGTTTGGGGTTGAAGCGTGGCATTTGAATTTTACAAATTGGTGGGGGATTTAGGGTTTTAGGCTAATTTAAGGAAGATGGAGTCTCTTCCTTAAAAAAAAAAAGGAAGAAGTCTTTTTATTAATTTCTTTTTCTACTTTTTATGTTTAGGATTTTCAAAGTGCACAACGTTAAAATTTGTAAAAAATTGTAATCAACACCATTAAGTTTTGCAGCTTTTATAAACAATTACAAATTCGAACTAAAATAGTTCAAATAATTCTCTAAACAATTTGATGACTATTTACACAAAAATTATAAAACGTTGCATATTTTAACGTTAGTGTCAATATTTTATTATCTTTCATATAAAACTAGACCTCTCCTTCACTCAGATTCGCTGCATCCATCGTCAAGATCAGTCACTGTTGTTCTTCTCTTCAGTGCCGTCTTCATTTGCCTTCCATTAACGGTTGTAATTTGTCAAAATTTAGCTGGTCTATTTGAATGTTTCAATGACTTTTAAGCAAATTTGATGGTGTGATACTTCTAATAGCGTCTATGTATACAATATTTTTGATGGTTTCACATACAATGTTGATGGTTTGAGAGAGAGAAAGAGCCAAAAACGAACTAAATAATAAATTGACATCACTGGTTAGGAAGAGAACACAACACCAAAACTTTCCTCAAAGGACCAGGACTGCTCTTATAACTGTTAAAACTGCTCTAAAAGCACTCCAAATATTGTTTTGGGGAAGCTGGGTGAATCCTCAATAGACGCTCAACAAAGCTCTTGTCGTTGCTCTTAAGCATATGCGAAATCGAGTACTTTTTGGTGTACAAACCTTTCTCGCTCATCCACACGTAGAACCTATGCCTCCGTTTGATCCGAGCATCCAAATCGAAGTGCAAAAACCTCGGAAACCCGACCACGAAATCCAATGAACAGCCCATCTCTCGCCGCAGGAACGCGATTTTTCCCTCCAATTTCTCGGGGCTCTGACAAATTATGTGCGGCGCCCTCTTTATCATCGAACAAACCTCCGCGTGTTTGAATCCCAGACCGATGAAGAAGTCGAACCGCTGACGAAGATTGGCTCCGTTCCCGTGCAGATTCTCGAGGAGCTTCAAGGTCTCGGCATTCTCTCCGAACCCGATCCCTTTCAAGAACTCGAGTTTGCTTGCTCGAAGAGCCGAGCTTTTCGCTGACCCGATTATCACGAGCTCTCCGTCGCGTTCTTCTTCTTTGGCGGCGGTGACGAATGTGGACAATACTCGACCGTTCGATCTCTTGATCATCTCGAAGCACCAAGCGTGTAGATTCGAGGCTTTGGCAACATTAGGTAAGTTACCCATTTTGTTCCTTCCCATCATCACATGAGGGTATTTTTCCTTCAGGCAATGAAACCCTTCCGCGTCTAACCCGAAGTGCTCGAACAATCTCGACACCGATATCACCGGCGTGTCCAAATCGAGACCCAAAATTTCAGGGTTTCGGAGGAGCAACGTTCCGATTTCGATATCACTCGCCCCGAATCGCAGAAAGTACTCGACTTTTTGAGTCAAAACCTCTCTCGGGCATTGGAGAAGAAGATCGCTTCCACATATCGCTTCCCCGACCGTCCCTTTCTCGCAGCCTAAATCGTGAAAGGTTCTAACTTTACAGCAAAGTTCGAACCAAGCTTCCACATTTCCCTCAACACGGCTTCCCTTTTCCGATTCCGCGAAAACCCTTTTCAGATCGGAGAGCACAGCGTCGATTTCGAAGCCGAATTCACTTTCAGAGCTCAGGAAACGAGGGTAAGCCAAACAAACGCCGACCACGCAGAGACTATCGATTTTGTACCTATCTTTCAACGAGCAAAGCCTATCGGTTAACACGTCCGAGGAGTTCCTGAAAATCGAAACCTCCTCTCTGTAAAGCTTTCCGAGGCTATTCCATGGAAACCCGAACAGAGAAAGCGCACAAGCAGCGCAGATAACACTCCCGTCGTCGGAGAAAAAGAGTTTCCCCGGAGGCAGGAATCTGTGGGCATGGCTGGGATGGATTCCGATGCTTTCGAGGAAAAACTCAAACTCGTTGATGGGTTCGTACCTGAGAAGGTTCTGGAAGCTTCTGGAGAAAGCTCGGTTCGAGGAGGGAAGCTTCTGAAGGAGCTTGGAGAGGGAGACGAGGGAGTTGTTGGCGATCTGCTCGGCGAAGACGAAAGGAATCGACTTTGTGCGGTGGAGGTACTCTCTCAAGGCCTTCTGGCCTTCTTCCACGGCTCGGGATTTGTACTCCGATCGAATGTTCGAGAACTGCGGATATCTCCGAACCCTCTTCTTGGCGGCGGCAATGGCTGTCGGAGAAGAGGAAGAGAAGCGACGACAAGAGAGGAGACCCGGAAGATGTCTGGGAAGAAGAGGCATTTGTTGTTACCTTTGGCTTAACCGAGCGAGCATTATTACCAATTTGGAATTTGACATTTCGCCTCGATAATTTATACCGTTTATGTATAAATGAATGGTGTTAATGCCTAAAAAAGACACAAAGTCTCAACGATCGTTAATCAAAATTAACAAAGTATGAATAAAGTTCTGATAAGACTTAGGTCGGATTTTCCTTATACAAGACTAATCTTAAATACAAGAAGTGTGTTTCTCTCTCTTTTTTCCAGCCCCCTTCTCCTTTGCCAAATTTCCCTTTTATAGGACCTGTTTTCGGAACGTGGGTTGATCAGACCCACTCCTTGTTATAACCGCTGTTGGTTATTTTGGTCGTGTGTTCGTGCGCGTGGTAACCGTTTATTCGGTTATCCTTGGCGGTTTTTATGCTTACGTGGCCTTCGTAAGTCTTAATTCAAATGACTAGTCTTTTCACTCGGAGTACTTGTTCTATTGTTTTCGTTTCGTTACTCGGAGTTCTGAACTTTCGTTTGTGTTCACGTTCGTTTCTCTTCACCGTATCCGAATATTCTAGTCTTTCGGATATGGTTTAGGGTCGGTGTTTATCGTTTTATTCCGATAGTAACACTGCCCTCTAGTTTTTCAGCATATAAGAATTTTTGTTGAGAAACTTTTTATCTTGGGGGTCGATGGCAATCGGGATTCTGCCCCTAAAGGATTGCTTTCGACTTTTTTTTTTTTTTTTTTTTTTTTTTTATCTTATATGCTTGTCGTCAGCGTTTTGTATATTTGTATATACATATATATCCCTTTATGATTATCGCTTTGTAATCATTTCGCCGGGGTTTGTGACGTCTGTTGAGAATGAGGGGTCGCGACCTTTGGTATTCGGATGCGACCGTCTCTGGCGTCGCGTCGCTTCGTGTCAGAAAATTTGAATTGCTCTTTAGCTTCTCGAGGACGTTTCCTTACTCTGTGTTCCTTACTATAAATACCCGTGGTTCTTACTTCATTTTTTCTTTCCGCTTTCCCTCCTCTTGCTCGGATTTCTGTTCTGGCCCTTATTCGGTGAGTTTCTCTTCGATCTGCTTCGCTTGTTCTAGTTTTAATTTTAATTTCGTTCGGGTGTATACGATACCGGTGTGGGCTGAAATGTCTAGGGCCGATTCCTTTCTTGGGTCGGCGGTTGACTCCACCTCGGATTCTTCCGCTGCTCGTTCTCGTGATGGGTCGAATACTTCGTCTACTTCGTCCGAAAATGTCCCTATTTCTAGAAGGTCCATTTTGCGAGACTTCTCTGATTCCGATTCGTTGGCGGAGCCGGCCGTAGAAAATTCTAATCCATCTTCGTCAGGAACGTCTCAAAATTCGACCGAACGTAGATCGACCGATTTCTCGGCGAAGCACCAGGATTCAAAAGTTTGTGAATCTTACTTGTCTACGTTCCGAAAGACGCTGGCCGTCCCTTCGCATTATTCGTTCTTGGTCCCCGACCTTCATGAACGCGCTCACCTTCCTCCTGATGGGTTTGTCGCCGTTAACCCGTCAATTTTGCGTATACTCGGTGGTCTCCCCTTTCACGGATTTATCACGAGGATCCTTGCCGAATCTAATCTTGCGCCTACACAGCTGAATCCGAATGTTTATCGTACTTTAGTGTGCGTGATAATTTTGTGGCGTAAGTATTACAACCGGGATCCTCCGACTTCGGTTATCCGTAAGTATTATGCTGTGAAGCCGAATCCCCGCTGTAATGGGTGGTATACTTTACCACGAGGACCCGAAAATTCTCGTTAATTACGGATCTCCCGACTTGCAGCAAGGATTGGAAAGATTGGTTCTTTTTTATAAGACATATTGATCTTCCGAGGACCAAATTCAAACTCCCGAGCAAATATTACATGTTTGGTATGTTTCAATTGTTTGCTGCTTACATTTCTTATATTAATTCCGACTGAAATTTTATTTTTCAGACAGCTTCCGTGGCCGTTCAACTTCGGGAGATTTTTCGTTAGTCGAGGGGTTGTCTCCTCAGGAAAGGTCTTATACGGCACTCTGGACTTCGGAGAATTACCTTCAGCATTACTGGCTATTTTGCCCGGCTCATCCCGGATTTGACTCAAGTATGATTTTAAATCGTAGGTAGGTCTGATTTCCGATTATTTGCTCATATCTCTTTTTTTGTTGTTCAGAGATGGGTAAAGCTCCTTCTATTCCCGAGAACTTGGTTCTTCCGAAAGGTTTTAAGGTCCCGAAGCGTGGGGTCAAGAGGGTTGTGTCAAGTCCGAAGGCGGACAAAAGTGGTAAGAGGACGAAGAAATCCGAGTCTCCTCCTCCACGTCCCTCTACTTCCGCTCAGCCTTCGACAGTCGATGCTCCCGATCATCTCAGCCCAGTCTTCGCGTACATGATCGATCTTCCGGGACTCCAGGATCCGAAGGTTGTGACTGATGTCCCCCTCGTTGATCGGCTCAACAGACTCCCGCATCATCTTGCGCTTGTGAGTTTATTATTTTTAATCGGAAAATTGTATATGTCTTTATCTGTTTTTGATCTCCTTCCTCCCTTTTTTTTTTATAATTTGCAGGCGATGGCCGATCTCTCCTATTTGGGTCCGGAGATGTTGAAAGACTTTTCGGAGAGGGGGGTTCTTCAGGATATCAATCAGCGTCAGATGGACCAGATTGCACTTTTGAAGAAGGAGTTAACCTTTTCTCAGGAAAGAGTACGTGCGAAGGAGTTGGAGATCGACAGTGCTTCCGAGAAGATGCGTGAAAAGCTCAGGAGTGTTCGAGCCGAGGTTAAGGAGAGGGTCGAGAGAGCCATCACCGAATACAAAGAATCCGAGGACTTCCAATCGGAGCTCTCGAAGTATTATTATGCTGGTCGTGTGGCTACGGTCGAGTGTCTGTTGAAGAAGAATCCATCTTTGGATACTTCTGATCTCGACGCTCCCGAGTCTTCGACAGACAACGCCGATTCCAGTCTTCCTACTTCCCCTCCGAACGAAACTCCTGCAAGTGACCCTGCACCTGTCGATAAGGCTTCTTCCCCGAACGATGGTGTTTGATTAACTGTATTTGTGTTTCGAATTTTCAGTATCCGTGGCTCGGATTTTAACAGCCAATTAAATGTCTAAGGGTGTTATGCCCGCAACTTTTTGCACTCGGTAATCCGTGGCTCGGATTTTAACAGCCATTTATACGTTTAAGGGTGTTATGCCCGCAACTTTCTGTACTTGGTAATCCGTGGCTCGGATTTTAACAGCCATTTTTGTGAACTTTATTAGTATTGAATATTTGTAAGTTTATTATCTGAATGTATTTCGATTAACAACTTTTACTTAATTAAATTATAAAATTATTATTCATGATGAAAATATTCGATTTGTATTAGTTTTTTATTTTTAAAACAACTTGTATCCGACTAAATGTTTTGTTCGGAGTTTTCACAAAAAATAGCTCAGGGTTGTTTGCCCTAACTTAAAAGGGAAAAACAGAAGTTTTGCGGTTTTTCGTTAGGTGAGAAGTTGAATGGAATTTAAGTTATTATCCGAAAAAGACTTAGAAATTACTTTGGCGATAACAGCCTTGATTGAAGCAAGATAAAGAACTAAAATGTTTGGCAATATTTCGCCTTGTATGTAAAACAAAAACATGAAATTAAAGTGCTTGGCAATATTTTGCCCTGATATAATCCGAACAGAATTCAAATTGCTTGGCAATATTTTGCCTTGATTTAATCCGAACAAAATTCAAATTGCTTGGCAATATTTTGCCTTGATGTAAACAAAACATGAATTCAAATTGCTTGGCAATATTTTACCTTGATTTAATCCGAACAGAATTCAAATTGCTTGGCAATATTTTGCCTTGATGTAAACAAAACAAGAATTCAAATTGCTTGGCAATATTTTGCCTTGATTTAATCCGAACAGAATTCAAATTGCTTGGCAATATTTTGCCTTGATGTAAACAAAACAAGAATTCAAATTGCTTGGCAATAGTCGAGATGTCGCTTAGTGGTAGTATCGTCGGAGGTGTTCCGCATTCCAAGAGTTTTTCTCTTCCTTTCCGTTTTTGGAAATTCGGTATGCGCCATTTTCGAGTGAGGAAACGATGATGTATGGTCCCTCCCAATTTGGTCCGAGCACTCCACTAGACGACTCCTTAGCGTGTTGAAATATTTTTCGTAACACCATGTCTCCGGCCTGGAAATCTCTTTTCCGAACCTTTTTGTTGAAGCATTTGGCAATTCTGGCCTGATTCATTTGGTTTCTGATCAATGCTTTGTCTCGTTTTTCTTCTAAGAAATCAAGATTATTTTTGAGGTTGATGTTGTTTACCTCTTCGGAGTAGAAAATCCATGGATTGGTTTCGATGCCCACATCTATCGGGATTATCGCGTCTGTTCCGAATGCCATTGAGAAAGGGGTTTCTCCATTTGACGAGTGTGGGGTCGTTCTGTAGCTCCACAGCACCCCGGGTAGTTCTTCCGTCCAATTTCCTTTGTGACTTCCGAGTCTTGTTTTTAAACCTCGTTTTAACGTCTTGTTGACCGCTTCGACTAATCCGTTTGCCTTTGGTCGAATTGGGGTTGAGAAAGCTTTAGTGATTTTGAACTTTTCGCAAAATTCTCTAAAGGGAGAACAGTCGAACTGAGTTCCGTGATCGGATATGATTTTCTTTGGTATTCCGAATCTTGAAATAATATTTTTCCAAACAAAATTCTCAATTTTTTTCTCTGTGATTGTTGCCAATGGCTCGGCTTCCACCCATTTGGTGAAGTAATCTATGGCGACTACCGCATATTTGCACCCCCCTTTTCCTTTGGGCATTGGCCCGATTAGGTCAATTCCCCATTCGGCGAAGGGGATCGGACTTACAATATTGATAAGTTCGGTCGGTGGTTGATGTGAGAAGTTGGCGAACTCTTGGCATTTTCCGCATTTTTTAACAAACTCCTTTGCGTCTTTCATCATCGTGGGCCAGTATATTCCCTGTCGGAGTATCTTTTTGGCTAATGCCATACCGCCTCCGTGGTTGCCGCACACTCCCCCGTGTATTTCTTTCATAGTGTAATCTGCGTCTTCTGTGCTTACACATTTGAACATCGGAGTGGAAAATCCTCTTTTGTATAGAGAATCTCCTTGCATCGTGTATTTTGCCGCTTTGAACTTTAATTTTCTGGCTTCTCCTTTGTCTCCTGGGAGTTCTCCGTGTTTGAGGAAGCGGATAATCGGATTCATCCAATTTTCTCATTCACCTACAAAATTTACTTCTTCTTTTAGGATGCTTTTTTCTGATATTTCAATGATCAATTGATCGGAGGGTTTTTCTATTAAACCTGATCCGATTTTGGCCAAGAGATCTGCATCTTGATTTTCCTCTCTCGGGATTTGTTTGAATTCCGATCTCTCGAATTCTTCGGATAGTGATCTCGCGATTGTGACGTACTGTATCAAAGTATGTTCTTTAGTTTGGTAATCATTGTTAATTTGATTGACCACAAGTTGGGAATCGGAGAATACAGATATTCTAGAGATATTGCAAAACTTCGCTAATCGCAGGCCTTGGATTACTGCCTCGTATTCTGCTTCATTGTTTGAAGCTCGGAATTTAAACTTTAATGAGATTTTTACCTGGAAACCATCTTTGGCTTTTAGCATTATTCCCGCTCCGGATCCGGAGTCGTTGACCGCGCCGTCCACGTACAATTCTCACGTTGGACTATAGAATGGTCGGTATGTAAATTCGACAAGGAAGTCAGCTACCGCTTGACCTTTTATTGCCGGTCGTGGAGCGAATTCTATGTCGAATTGAGTGAGTTCTACCGACCATTTTGTCAATCTCCCGGAAGTTTCCGGTTTGTGTAAAATCTGTCGAAGTGGAAAGTTTGTTAACACTTTAACCGGATGTGCTAGAAAATAATGTCTTAATTTTCGGGAAGCAGTTACTAAGGCCAGAGCCAATTTTTCGATTTCGGGATATCTCAATTCAGCATCCACCATCCTTCGACTCGTGTAGTAAATGGGAAGTTGGGTTGATTCCTCATTTTTAATCAGGGCCGAACTTACTGCGTGTTCGGAGACTGCTAAGTAGATGTCTAGCGGGCATCCCTGTTCCACTTTCACCAACTGGGGTGGTTTTGCTAGATATTCTTTTAACTTCTGGAAGTCTTCGTCACACTTCTCATCCCATTCGAATTTTTTCGAGCCTCGCAGTCGGTCGAAGAATTTCACGCTTTTGTCCGTCGATCTTGAAATGAATCTTCCGAGGGCAGTGATTGATCCGGTGAGTTTCTGGACTTCCTTCACATTCCTCGGTGGCTTCATGTCGACGAGTGCTCGGATTTTGATTGGATTTGCTTCAATGCCTCTATCATTCACAATGTATCCGAGAAATTTTCCTGCAGAGACACCGAAAGTACATTTAAGCGGATTTAACTTCATGTTATACTTTCTTAGTATTTCAAAAGTTTCTTCGAGGTTCGTGACGTGATCTTCGGCATTTTTGCTTTTAACCAAGAGATCGTCAATGTATGCTTCCATTGTTTTCCCTAGCTGATTCTCGAACATTTTATTCACCAATCTTTGGTATGTCGCGCCGGCGTTTTTTAATCCGAATGGCATTACTGTGTAGCAGTATAACCCTCGATCAGTGAGGAAAGCTGTGTGATCTTCGTCGGGGCCATACATCGGGATTTGGTTGTATCCCGAGTAAGCATCCATGAAACTCAGCAATTCGTGTCCTGCGGTTGAATCTACCAGTTGATCTATCCTCGGCATTGGAAAACTGTCTTTTGGACATGCTTTATTTAAATCTGTGAAATCTACACATGTTCTCCACTTACCATTTGGTTTTTTAACCAAGACAGGGTTTGATAACCAACTAGGGTATTTGGATTCTCTTATCGATTTGTTTGAAATTAACTTATCGACTTCTTCTTTTAATGCAGAGTATCGATCTGCATTCAAAGGCCGTCTTTTTTGCCTTATCGGTCTAGCTTTTGGATCGATGTTGAGCCTATGGCACGCGTAAGTCGGATTTATTCCGATCATATCTGCTTGCTTCCAAGCGAAAATATCTAAATTTCTCGACAGTAGCTTGATTAGATTAGATTTTATACCTTCTTCGAGGAATTTTCCGATTTGTAGACTCTTCTCGGGGAATTCAGAATTCGGGGATATGGATTCCACTTCGTCTCCGGGACCGACGTATCCTCGGCTTGGGAGTCGAGGGTCGAGGTCTTGTAAATCATTTATCATCATCATGGCGTGTCCGCATTTACTCTGGCTGTTTTTGACGTAATCCGAGTAACAACTCCGTGCAGTCTTCTGATCTCCGATTATCTTGCCGATACCAGATTCCGTCGGGAATTTTATCGTCAGATATTTTTCCGAGGTTACGGCACCGATTGCTTGAAGTGTCGGTCTTCCGATTACAGCATTAAATGCCGATGATCCGGGGACAATGACCCATCGCGGATTCGTAGTTGTGGTATGAACACCTTCTCCTACAGTTAGTGGAAGTGCTAGTATGCCTCTTGGCAATACCGCATCTCCCGTGAAACTATACAAATGAGTGGGGCTCGGAGTCAAACACTCGGTGTTTAATCCCATTTTGTCGAAAGTATCACCGTATAGGATATCCACTGAACTTCCGTTGTCAACGAGAATTCTTCCGACTATATGATTTCCGATAGTTGCTCTCACTACAATTGGATCATTGTGCGGAAAATGGACCCATTTTCCGTCATCGTCGGAGAATGTAATCTCATTTTTATCTTTCTTTTGGGTTTTCATCGGCCTTTGATCGGAATTGTACATGAACATCATCGATGCCGAGTCCATCTCTCGGGTATAATTTTTCTGAGCGCGCCTTGAAGTTCCTCCGACGTGCGGACCCCCCGCTATTATTGCGATCTCGTTGTATTGCCTTGTTGGGTCTTCTTCTCGGAGTTTATACTCGGGCTGATACTTCTTTAGCTTTCCTCTTCTTATTAATGCCTCAATGGCTTCCTTCAAGTTGAAACAATCCGCTGTATTATGCCCGATATCACTGTGGAAAGCGCAATATTTTGTACGATCCCTTTTCGTAATATCTTTTTTAATCTTTGCTGGCTTCGGGAAATCTTCTTGATCCTGTGTTAGCGCGAAGACTTCCTCAATCCCCTTGGTCAGGGGTGTATATTGATCATACATGCTCCGAAAAGGTTTGTTCGGAGCTCGTTGATTGTTTTCCCTTCTAAGAGGTCTGGTATCTTCAACATCCCGTTGACTAGAGTGTCTCCGATCGCTTTTGAATTTTTCGAGCTGAAGCCGATTTTCTTTACCACTCCTTCGATGATCTTCTCTTCGCTCCCGGCTGTTTTCGGTCGGTCTCTTCATTGAGCTAGCTGCCATTCTTGCTTCTTCGGCGTTGATATATTTTTGCGATCGGATAATAAACTCATTGTAATTCTTGGGTCCAGTTTTTTGCAATGACCACCAAAATGCCGAATCTGTTCGGAGTCCTGAGGTTATTCCCGATAGGCGAAAATCTTCGTTTAAGTTTTCCACCAATATCGCCTGATCCGAATACCGGTTTATATAATCTTTTAAAGATTCATCCCGGTGTTGTCGGATTGCCAATAGTCGTTCCTATTGCGACCCTACAAACTGGTCCATGAACACATTGCACATTGTTTTCCAGGAGTCGATCGATCCGGGTTTCAGCATCCTGTACCACTTCTTGGCAGATCCAACCAGCGTGATCGAGAAAGCTTGGCACATCACGCCGGAATTTGCTCCTTGCAAACTCATCCAGGATTTGTAAGTATCCAAATGGTCTCCGGGATCCGATTTCCCGTCATAAGGGGGGATGCTCGGCATTCTGAACCCTCTATGTGGGAGATGACTCAAAACTTCATGCGTTAGCGGTGAAGTTGTATCTAATCCCTTCGTTGGCTGACCATTTCCGAGGGCGATTTCTTCAATTCTTTGCTCTAACTTTCGAAATTCCGTTCGTTCGATGTTTTGTGACTCTCCTGCTTCGGAATTTGCCGCAGATGACCGAACATTTTTTGATCGTATTCTTTTAGATTTGGCTACTTCATCGTTCGGACAATATCGATCTGCAAAACAAGAATTCATTGGTTGGGTTGAGCTCCGAGTGTCTTCACTCGATTGCCCTTTCTCGTACCGATCCCTAGCATGTTTGCGGCCTTTTTTGTACTTTTCTTTCTCCGGTTCCACCTCTTTCCCGGATCTTTGCGCGTGTGGAATCTCGTCGGGGGTTACTATTTCACTCCGAATAGTTACCCGCCTTCCCTTCAGTTGCTCTTCTAAGAGTTTATTCTTTTCTTCTAAGGCTTCCATACGCTCTCTCATGTTCTTCATCAGGTCCGGCAAGCTTTGCTGTTCGTTTAATTCCGCCATCTCTTCTTCGGTTTGTGGCAGGGTACGGTTGTGATTTTCAATTTCCTCCGCTTCATTCATGATGCGGTCACTTTCTTCTTGAATCTGTGGGAGAGACGGGTGAGCCATTTCCCCCTCCTTCTAGCGCCAAATGTTAATGCCTAAAAAAGACACAACAAAGTCTCGACGAAAGTAATCAAAATTAACAAAGTATGAATAAAGTTCTGATAAGACTTAGGTCGGATTTTCCTTATACAAGACTAATCTTAAATACAAGAAGTGTGTTTCTCTCTCTTTTTTCCAGCCCCCTTCTCCTTTGCCAATTTTCCCTTTTATAGGACCTGTTTTCGGAACGTGGGTTGATCAGACCCACTCCTTGTTATAACCGCTGTTGGTTATTTTGGTCGTGTGTTCGTGCGCGTGGTAACCGTTTATTCGGTTATCCTTGGCGGTTTTTATGCTTACGTGGCCTTCGTAAGTCTTAATTCAAATGACTAGTCTTTTCACTCGGAGTACTTGTTCTATTGTTTTCGTTTCGTTACTCGGAGTTCTGAACTTTCGTTTGTGTTCACGTTCGTTTCTCTTCACCGTATCCGAATATTCTAGTCTTTCGGATATGGTTTAGGGTCGGTGTTTATCGTTTTATTCCGATAGTAACAAATGGTATGTATATTGTTATAAGATTAAAGGAAGACTTTTTTCAACACAAATATTTGGAGATGAGCGATTAAGAAAGAGATGCAGAAAAGTGATAATTATAAAATTCGATGCAATTTTGTTCATCCACACTCGTCTAGGTATAGTCAAAAGTAATGATGCTGAGATCACAGGTTGATTAATCGTATTCGTGTTTCTTTTCTTTTCAATCGCATTTGTTATTTGTTTGGTGAATCCTCTCCTCTGAACCAAAAGTATTCATTAGTAAGAGTTGGTCTTGGTGTGCACTCACCATGAGCAACTTACACTACACACTTAAATAAAAACTTCAACCTTCAACATGTGCATTTGACGCATAATGAATAGAAAGAGTTCCGTGCCATTTCAGTGCTTCACGAAAGAAAAAATTTGTACGCTCGGAAAAAGTGTTGCCTATGCATATTTTCTATTCGCTTTGAAGATTACGTTTAGAAGATCGTGGTATCATCACATTAATGAGTATTTGGATTTGAGAAGATTTGACCGTGGAAGAAAAATAGACGAATGATTAGTCCATATTAGACTCAAGACAAATTTTTAAGACTTTAAAATTTTGTTCGTGAGCCTTATATGTAAGTCTTCTATTTCGTTTGGTGAATCCTCTGCAATCTTAACCAATGTATTCGTAGTATTTATTATTAAGAGTTGTCATGGCGCCAGAAGCTGATTAAGTAAGGTGGTTCTTGTACTCACCATAAGCAACTTAAACTGAACACTTGTGTAGATAACACATATTTTTTTATTCGTTTTGAAGATTACGTCTTGGAAGATCGTGGTGTCATCACATTAACGAGTATTTGAAGGAGATCTAATCGTGGAAGAAAAGAAGACGAATGTCTAACCTATATTAGACTAAAGACGAATTTTGAAGGTTTGAAAATTTTGTTTGTGAGCCCAATTTGTAAGTCTTCTATTTTGTCTCATTGATTGGTTGCTTGATATTTGTTCTCCGTCTATAATTAATTAAATAATTTAAATTATTGTTTACAATCATATTTAATTTACTTGTGATAGTGTAATTATTCATTTTCATATTTTTTTTGGTTGTATAAGGTGTCTAAACCAACAACAAAAGAAGAAAAAGAAAATTAAAGTCCAAAACTCATATAAATTGTTGACGTTGAAGGACGAAAGACTTGTGCATGAAATGCAGGAAACATGTCTAATGCGACAATAAGGAACATGAGACTTCTTTCTTCCATAGCGATATCAGAATTAACATAAATTCAACTTTTTTGAAGTTGAAATAGTTTTTAAGTACGTTCAAGTTATTATAAACTACGTGAATAAAATTGGAACCTTAACATCTCATAAGAACGACATTGCCATAATTAGTTGTTGTATGCAATTTTTATTTATTTATGATGAAACATGTGCTTAGTCTGGTGTTTAAACTTTCAACGTCTTATTTAGCACTATAATTTATAATGTTTCTACTATCGCACGATATCTTAACGATTGTAATATAACCCTCATATTCAGCAGAAGAAAACAAAGTAACGAAATTAACTCGTCATTTCGTCATAAGTTCTTATTTATTTCAATTTTTCAAGGGTCGCAAGGCTCAACGGGAAGAAAAAAAAAACTGATTAAATTAAAAAAAGAAATTAGACAAATTTGAATGACGGTTTTTAAAATTAATTACTATTTATAAATGAAGGTATTTTTAATCAAAAGAGATTAATTCCTCTTAATGTATATTAATATTCAAATAAAAAATAATCTCAAAAATTATAGTTAATCGTTAATATCCAGTAATAACTGAATTATTCATTTATTTTCTATAATTAATTTCAAATAAATTCTCTGAAATCAAGATAACCACCACCCGATTAATTTTTATTTATACGGTTTTTTTTATTATTTCATTTAATTCAAAAGTAAATAATAGAATAAGCTATAAGCTTTTCAAAATCGCTAATGAACATGAATTTACCATAGATTAAGTAGAGCAATTCTTCATTATTTTTTTTTCTTAATGAACTTGAATATGATTAATTTATTTATCTTTGTACTAGATTAAACAAGAAAAAAAGTTCGGAGCAAAAGAGAGGAGAGGAAGAGCAGAAATTCTCTCTTCTTCCTTAAACACCGGCCTAAACCCTAAAAACCCCTCCACTTCGTAACTCAAATGCCACGCTTCAATCCCAAAGCATTCTTCTTCTTCAGAGAACCAACAACAACGTCCATATCTCAGCGCGGCTTCTCTTCCTCGCCCGCCATTTCCACCGCCACGAAAAAGCTTCCCTATTTCCGATGCATAAACAGAATCCACAGTGACTACAAAGCCACAGCCCTCGCTGAAGCCCAGAAAGCCCTTCGAGAGTACCTCCACGCAACGAAGTCCATTCCTTTCGTCTTCGCCGAGCTCATCGCCAAGAACTCCCTCTTCTCCCTCGCCACGCTCTTCCCCAAGATCCGATTCTCCAGCAAGACCTTCCCGGCGAACTTCCGCCAGATTCTCTGGTACGAGCCAATTAACGAATTCGAGTTTTTCTTCGAGAGTATTGGAATCGAACAGTCCGAGGTCCACCGATTCTTGGCCC
Organism: Urtica urens; assembly: GCA_958296335.1. Classification (NCBI taxonomy): domain Eukaryota; kingdom Viridiplantae; phylum Streptophyta; class Magnoliopsida; order Rosales; family Urticaceae; genus Urtica; species Urtica urens. The sequence continues at coordinate 25,620,315 of OY282522.1, read as the reverse complement.
CGAAAACGTTCTTCTTCTCGCAGGACAGCAAGGCTCTCGACGCCGCCGTCGAGCTTTCCCGGTTCGGCTTCCCGTGGACGATGCTCGGAAAGCTCTGCTCCGGCGACTCGTCTGTCCTTGGAAAATCTCCGGCGGAACTCTCGAGGAGGCTCTGCTCGATGAGAGAGAGGTACGGCGTCGATAATTTTGCCTTAGTTGGAATCGTACTTGCTTTTCCTCGTCTGTTAGAATTAGAAATCGAGCCTCGCGGAGATTCGGACGAGGTCTTTCAGTGCTTGAAAAGAGTTTTCGCGGCTCTCGGCACGGAGAGTTGCGTCGAGGGAAACGTGGATGTTTGGTACGAGCTTTGTTGTAAAGTCAGATTCTTTTGGGATTTCGGTTGCAATAAAACTAGGGTTGTGGATCTGATGATCGAAAATATCGGCATTTTCCTTAATTTCGCCATTAAAGATGTTTCGCGAAAGCTCGAGTTCTTCAGAGGATTCGGGGTCGGAGACGGGGAAGATATCGCAATGTTCCTCCTTCAAAGACCGAGTCTTTTGGCTCTCGAAATAGACACCCGGGTTGTATCGGTGATCGGTGTTCTACAACATTTCGGATTGGAGAGACACGAAATACAGTCCGTGGCCGAAAAGTACAGCCACGTTCTGGGCCGAAACAGAATGGGAAATCTTCCCAATATCATGAAAGCGATGGACCTTCACGAATGGTGTTTCGACAAGATCAAGAGATCGAACGGTCTGTTACTCCAAACTTATTCCCTGAACCGCCCCGACGAAGGCGACGACGAAGCTTTCTCGAAAGCTTGGAAACACTGTTCCAACAAACGGAGGAAGAAGTTCGAGTTCTTTCGAAAGTCCGGGTTCGGGGAAAACGTGAAGGCCGTGAAGGCTCTGAAGCGGATTCGCGGCTCCGGAGCGAGCTTGCAAGAGCGGTTCGACCGCCTCGTTCACTTGGGTTTCAAGCATTCGGAAATTTGCCTAATGATCGAGAGAGCGCCGGATTTCATCTGTCAAGGCCCGGATACCTTGGAAGAGAAGGTAACTTTTTTGTGCCACGAAACAGGTTTGCCGATGCAGTTACTCGTTGCTTGGCCGAAGTTTTTGCACTACTGTTTGGATACGCGGATTAGACGACGTGTCGGAATGTTTATATGGCTTAGAGATATGGGTTTTGGAGGTAAATATGTTTCGATTCCATACACGGTTAATCTAAGCGAGGATAAGTTCATTCGCCGGCTTTATAAGTATCACCCGGCGATTCCTAAACATTATCTAGAGCGGTTTTAGATGACAGTTAAAATTTAATTCTTTTATTTATTTTATATATGCCAGCCAAGGAATCCTTGTATCTTATAGCTGCCCTGCTATGCAAATTGCTTTGGGTTTTAATTTAGATAAATAGACGCACATATTCATATAGATATATGAAATATCATTTTACATAGTTCATATAATGTATAGAAGCCGGCTCAAATCCGATTTATAGTTAAAATCCTTTCAGAACGGAGAAGGGAATTTATTTTATTGACAAGCATGATTGTCACAGCAATATTACTGCGGTGAACATGTACAGCCAAATCAAATAAAAGAGAGGTTAAATGATCAGAAGTGATTTTCTGATAGGGAAGATTATGGAAAAACATGGGTATTGCATATCCCTTCATAGTTTTTCTGTCGCAAAAAATAGGCCTCCGCAAACCTCTTCGATCGTTATTGTCTGGAAGATCCAAGATTTTAAAAACGCACGGTATACCACCGAATGTCATCTATATATCTGGAAAATCAGAATTTCGATATACCGTCAAAAACTACCGGTATTAATTTTTTTTTCTTCACAATCTTATATTTTTTAAATCTTGAAATTTTATTTCGATATTCAACTTACAATTGATTTTAAAGACACGTACGGGTACATGGTTATTTTTTTTTTTTTTTTTAAATCTAACAAAATGTCGTTTATTGTCAATCAACTACGTCAAAGTCGATCACATTAGATTTCTTGAAAAACTTACACGAAATCCAGTGGGAACAACATTTTGTCAGTGATAATTTCGTCACAAAATATTGTAACTACGTCAACAATATTTTTTTCTTTCACGAAATCTAGTGGGAACAACATTTTGTCAGTGATAATTTCGTCACAAAATATTGTAATTTCGTGACAAAACTTTATCACGGAATACAATATTTCGTTAAAAAAAGTTGTCCCGAAACTGGCAAAATATTGTCACGAAAGTTACAATATTTTTTAATCTACGACAACTACCTAACTAGTTCGAGCGGGTTGCCAATATTGATATTTTTAACAGCTCTGTGGTTGGTAAAATATCACTATCAAGTACCATACATTCTATTTTGAGCACGTGTCAAGTAGAAAATATATTTATTTGAATCGAGAGAAAATCCGACCATACATCTCTCTTATTCTCTCTCTTTTATTTTGTCACCTAGGTTCTCATTAGACCTATGATTTTTTTTTTTTGTTAACTCGAAAACTTGCTCTGAGTTATAGAGTTAATAGTGCCCATACAATAATCCAATAATTCAATCAATAGACTATAGCGGTAGAAACTATAGTGGTTGCTCGAATTCAAAGAGACGTGTAGAAGACTCGCTGCGAGGGAACAAGCGTTTCAAGAATCAAAGATTGGTACAAAGTTTAAATATTGTTCATAGTTTAATTTAATGTAGATTACATGTTCACACACTTTTTCTAGGTTATAAATTGTTTACATATAAGTTTTTTATCATGCCACTATGAAGTGCTAAAATATCTTTTAAAAACTCTAAAAACGATTCCAACGTGAATATGTCTCATCAGTGCACATAATTTAAGTATATATTTCAAAAGGAATATGCCTCATTGTATAGTGTTTTTCATGAGTTGTTCCGAAATTATGAATTTGCGGTCACTCGGGATTTCGTAACAACATTGCCACAAAACGTGGTTCATGTGATAATGTTACCACAAAATTTAACGTTAAATTTGATTTTTTGTCTAATGTTTTGTGTCACGTAATAACTATTTTGAGACATCAAGTGTACCAAGTATTAAAAATCACTATAAATTTGTGGTTACTGCAAATACTCTCAAAAAACCTTTGTCGTATGTACAAGAATAGATTATCGGAGTCAACTGGTTGTGAGGTGGAGATTGGTCGGAGCTTCGTTTGCTGAATTGGATGAGAGTTGAAACGCCGAAACGTTGAGTTTCTTAATGTTCTAGTGACTGGACTTATGAGTTTTTGTCGACGTCAATGTTCTAGGTCTTTTTGCTGCGGGGAAAATGTGATTTATGAGTATAACCATTGACGGATGTGAGATGAAGATCAGATCTAGAAGAAAGATGAATGAGATTAAGAAAAAGCATGAGAAGAGATAAGATATTAATCATAAAATTTTATTTCATCTCTCTTGCCGAATTTTAAATATAATTATTTTTTCAAAAGTTATAATTAAAATTTGCATAAGATTTACGCTTATAATAAGCAAATTCATAAAAGAATAAGCAAGTTAAGAGACCAATGAAGGTTATTTCGTTTTGGATTTTTTTAATTTTATATTTTCTGCTTCGAAATTACACACGGTTTATTGACCAAACCACCCAATGTACATATTACTAAATACTTAATATTTGGTAAATTTTATATAAATTGTTGATGCCTAAAAATGGTACAACAATGTCTCGACGAAAATAATTACAATGAACAAAAGATGAACAAAATAATGATAATACTTAAGTCGGATTTTTCTTATACAAAACTAATCTTCAATATAAGAAAAACATTTTCCATAGAGATTCTATCTGCCCGTCTCTCTCTCTTTCTCTTTAGATTCCTCTCTATATAGTCTCCTTTCCTGGGAACGTGGATTGATCAGATCCACATTCGAGATAGCCGTCGTCAGTTATTTTCATCGTGTGTTCGTGTCAAGATTAATTGTTATATGGATATTCTTGACGGTTTTTACGGTTACGTGGCCCTCGTAAGTCTTATTTCAAATGACTAATCTTTATGCTCGGAGTATTTATCCGATTAATTCGGTTATGTTACTCGGAGTTCTGGACTTAACTTATGTTCATATTCGTTTCTCTTTATCTTCTCTGAATATTCTTATCATTCGGAGAAGATTATGGTCGGTATTCTTTGATCGAAATCCGATAGTAACAAATAATAATTTGGTTTTATAAAAAGATATTAAGTTTTTCATGTTTATAGCTCGTTTCAATTTCCAAAATTTCATTGAAGATGTGATTATTAGTTCAGCAGTTTATGAAAGGTATTATTATTTAGATTTAATAATTTTCATTTTGTATTTCAAAAAATTGTAAAAGTAAATAAAGGTCCAAAGAATTCAAAACCGTAAACAAATATTATAAACAAAAAACGCCAAAAGAAAATATATCTACAACTTGAAAAATATAATTTCACAGAAATATATATATATATATATATATATATATAGAGAGAGAGAGAGAGAGAGAGAGAGAGAGAGAGAGAGAGAGAGAGAGAGAGAGAGATTTTGTTTTGTTGCATAATGCATCTCATGATACGTCTTGTTTTGTCAAAGTATTGTTCCGATGTGGACAAATTAAAAAACGACCTATATGACGCTGTTCAAATCTTATTTTTTACTAATATTTTTCTTACAGAAGATATTGGGGTGCATTATTAGGTCCCAATTACTATTATTTTTTTGTCACAATTGTTTTAGAAGTTCTGAAAGGTAAAATAATGATAAAATACATATCTATATAGAGCCAAATCCAGCATTATTTTGGCAAAATGAACATATTCGTATGTTACGGGACAGTATTATTCAATCAAATCTCAGTTTTTTGTCCTAATAACAATATTTTTTATGTTTATAACATCTTATAGACATATAGAATATGTTGATATTGTGTTTCCGGTTTTAATGATGAAAATAAACTCGACGAAAAAGACTGCGATGGTGGAGATCGAATTTGTACAAGAGTTTCGGTTTATGAGATTTTTAGATGAGAGAAAGACAAGAGCGCAGTTAAAAAAAAGTTGTGAAAACTAAAGAAAAAGAAAAGGAAATTAACGAAAATAAACTTGAGTAAAAGTTAGAGAAGAGCTTTATTGATTGACGATAAAGAAGTAACAATGAGTTTCTCTCTCATTCATTTACAAATAGATTTGTTAATATTTTAATTTTGGTTAGATAAAGTCTATCAAAAGTGTATTACTCTTAAATTTTTTAAACTAAACGCGATAGATATGTATTGTATGTTACTATATAAATTAGGATATTTGATTTAAAAATCATACAAGATTTTTCCAATAGTATAATAATAAATTGAGAGATCATAACGTTAAAGCTAGCGAGGAGTCACAACACAAAAATCTACCAACCAAAAAATGTCCAATCGTCGAATTATTTATGATTGAACTTTGCTAAAACTTTATTAGCATTAAGATTATATTCTATACTCAAAACGGTAGGTACGTGTTTTGTGGTTCATCAAGAGTTCGGAGTCTCAAAACTATATAAATTAAATACAATCTTATAAATAAATAAACAATTAGTGTCGAGATACCCTCTTAATTTAGTTCAACAACTTATCATCTCCGAGTGCTCATCTTCCTCTACTCTTTCCTTCTGAAAACTGTCGTTTGTTAGTACTCCATTATGATATACTCTTAATCTAGATCCTATGCACCTTTTGGAGCAATTAATTAATTAATTAAAAAAGTATAGGTCTAGATGGTACTATAATAATATATAATGTTCGGTGCGAGCTACGGACAATTATGATGAAAGGAAGGTCAAATGTAGCAATTTGTCGCCCATTTTCTAATTATGGTACCAATTGATTTACAGATGGCATTTCCCAACTTAACTAATAATAATAATATTATTATTGTAATGATGGAATTGTTTCTTACACCATCTTCTATTCGGGAATCGGTGGAGTGAGGGAAACGCATCTATGTTATTCAGTCATATTAACTTGAAGTTTTTTATTTTCTAGTTTTAAAATACGAAAATATATAAGCTAGACTTATTTTTTTTTTAATATTTAATAATAGATTTTAACTTTAAAATTGGACCGAAATATTTTTGTACTCAAAATTTTGTATATTGTATCTCATCGTATTTCATATTATCTTATTGTACAAAAAAATATTGTATCTCATGATATAATATCGTATCTCATCGTATAGAAATCGTATAACATTATATTGAGTTTGAAAATTTTGAATACAAAAATATATTAATCCGATTTTGGAGTTAAAAGTTCATTTTTAGATATTTTTTTCAAAGATGAGTATAATTTGAATATTTTCCATAATTTTAAATCTAGAAAATAAAATTTCTCTATTTCTTTTGACATTCTTTTTCCAGTGCAAGACTTTGATTTAAATCTTCTTCTTTTTGTTATAATCTCTTATGGTGAAAAGAGGCTTGGTCATCGTCTCGATCATTGTTTTTGGTTTATCTGTTGCCAATTTATTTTCTTCTGTTGTTTTATAACTTAAGTATGCACTTATGTATAGTAATAATATAATAAAAATTTATCTACCATTAAAGTTCATTTTAAATAAAATTTATAAGGGTTCATTAACCTTCATAAAAGAACTTGTACAGCGTGACCCATATAAGTACCCAAGGTATACAAATTTAAAAGAATTTTAATTATATATCTTACGTATGTATATAGTTTGCGGTCATTAATGATATTGAATGTGATAAACAGTATAAGTTTAGTCGCTAAACTAATATAACACGCTAGTAAAATTGTTAACACTGTCCATTTCCTAACGATTTTGATTTGACCTAATTAAATCGTCATGAATGTTTTTTTTTCATCTAAGACATAAATAGCTTAAACACAATTTAAAATGCTAATGCTTATTAGTTTAAGGGCAAAGAAACTACTAATTACATAAGATTAAACTTACACCCAAATGGCCACAAATCTTTCGGTCCAAATAGTTTATGATTTTTGGCCAAACCAAAACAAGACACATCGTGCTGATTGCTATTGAAGATTTTGATGTCACTCACGAGTTATAATAAAAATTGAAACTAAAATATACAGTTTTTATTTATTTATTTGAAAGGACCAAATTTATACCTAAGTTTTTATTTGAGGGAACTAAATTTGTAATTAGGTTTCGTACATGTCCATGTACATAAGATTTGTAATTAAGCTTGTATTTATATTTAAATGTTGGATTCTGTTATAAACTTAAGACCACAATAATTATTACAAAGTTAATGATTAAACTAGTTTTGATAAGTTGGCGTGTAAAAGTATAACCACTTGAATGTGTGACACTTCGCATCATGATTAGGAAGACTATACAATCCATCACCATCTATTTTAACAAGAGAGGCACTAATTTGTCTTCACTCCATATTACAAAAAGAAGAGACACTGAAATCTCAACAAGACACGATCAGATCATTTTTCCCATCACGGGTCTTTGACTCTTGAGACCCTGATTGACGTAAAAACAATTATTATCCTATAATAATCATCAACAAACAAACCAACGCATTTTCACCCCATCACTCTCTGTTTTCGGCTATCAAGTATAACGAACAAAACAAACAAACAAGCTACACCAATATACATATTAACCTCAATATAATAAACAAAAAATTAACTCTATACCCGAAAAACTTATAAATTTCAATATATTTAACATTACGTTAATTTTATGTAAATAATCACTTTTTTTATGAATAACTTACGTTAAAACTATCTTTGATGAAAAATTTATTTAATTTATTAAAAAAAGATTAAAATAGTCCAAAATTTTTCTTAAACGACTTATACAGTATTTACGCAGAATTAACATAACATTAGCTATATTAAAATTGATAAACATACGAGAATATACTCGTATATGTAAAAGACCCTATAATAAATCTATGTACACACGCAAAAGCATACTAAAAAAAGGTTAAAACTAATCAAAGCGTGACTTGATTGCATCTCCGTTGTTGGTGATGGTGGTGAGTTTGACTAATGATTTGACTTTGGTTTGACTTGATTTCCTCAGCGCATCTCAGAGTCCTCTCTATGTGAAACGCTCCTCCGATCCCAACCTCTCTCTCCAAATGACAACAATAGCTCTCGAAAACGCTCACATTCACATGCAACTTGAAACCCATCAAAAACAAAAACTCCAGCTCCAACTCGTTCAGCTCCTTCGTCGTTAATCCACCCACTTTCGCAAAATACGAGTTCCTATAATTCCTGAAATACCCACCGAAACCCACAAAACTTTTACTTCCAAGAGCAATAAATGAACATAAGAAAACAGATATATTAATATGAGTAATTTTAGTATATATTCATCTAATGAAAATGTAAAAAAAGAAATGTTAAAAATTAAGAAAAATATTAAGTATAAATTGGATATAAATAAATAATCGAGTATATCTAAATATTCAATGTTTGATGTATACTTACATGTCTTCGGTGTATTTAGAGGCGACCATGATGGTAGTGATTAAGAGTCTGTGGACATTCGTGGCGCTGATTCTGAAACCCGGGTTGGTCTGACAAAACCGGTCGATGTAGACGTAAGCGACCACGTAGACCGATGGACCGGCTCGGGTGTACCGGAAAATCCTCTCCAGGTAAGACTGGATCGTCAGGTCCGGCGTGACGTGGCAGTCGAAAACCCTAGTTCTGTTCGGAAAACTCGCCGTCGCGGCGCCGCGGTTCCTCGTGGCGATCCTGTGGTTCCTGGCCATGCTTCGCTCGATGAGCGAAGCCAAGACGTTGACCACGAGAGGCGTCTCAGAGTCTTCCTGGTAAGAGTACGAGTATAAATCTGATCGGAGCTTTCGAGGCGAGATCATCGAGAGGACGTTGTTGCTTTCGTCAGAGCCCATAGTTCTCTTTTTCTATTTTTATTTTTAGGGTTTAGGAGACGATTATTATTAGTAGTTGGGTTTTCAGTGAATGAAAAAAAGGGTTGTATTTATATATATGAGATTGGACATTGGTTTTGGACTTTTGGAAGGTGAGTGGAAATTAATAAGTTGAGAGAATAAATTAATTAAATATTTTTAGGAGACGAGAGAGAGATAGAGATGTTTAAATAAATTAAATTAACCACTTCTACGTTGTACAGCAAAAGTACAGACAAACAGCTCAGCTCTTCTATTTTTTTTTTCTTTTTATTCATGTATGTAATATTATATTGTTGAGCATTGAATTTTGTCGTTTTCCTCTTCTTTTTTTTTTTTTTCTCACTCGTATGAATGGGTTTTTACTCCATACTCACTTTCATATTTATATTTAGTGTTTTTAATATACCAAAAATTTTGTAATTTCTTTTAAAATAACCACTTAATTTTATTTATAAGAATATTGGGTTAAGACTATTTTCATTTTGCAGTTTTATAAACATTTACAACTTCGGATAAAAATAGTTTAAATAATTCTGTAAATAATTTGAGATTGATTTTTACATAAAATTTAAAAAATGTTAAATATTTTGAAATAATAAACATTTTTACGATTATATAACTAAAAGACTTTATTTATTTATTATTATTATTATTATAGAGGATTTGATGTAAATATAAATCTCGCCGACAGTGGGTTGAAGGGAAAAATTGCATGGGAGAAGAATAAGGAGCATTAATAGCTGGTAGGTCTTGGATTCTTGGGTAGCTTCGTGTAATAAAAAATAATGTATTTATTTCCATGTATAATAACTTTGTTTCCAAAACACTCACTCTCACTCACTCACTCACTCCTTCCTAGAGATTTGTTTACTGATATTTTTTTTATACGCGATACGTACAAGTGAGTCAGTGCTACTTCAATTTACACGTGCAATTGGGGTTTTGAGAGGCTTCGAAATAGAATCTCTTTATCACTCTTTCAATATCTTTCTTCTTCTTCTTTTCCAAACCGGTCCTCTTTAGATCTTGCACGTTAGAAAAAAAAAATTATTATCCTCGTTTTTACAGAGTGTGAATGTCATGCATAATTTTACCTTAACTAGCTTTTGTAGTGCTGTTTTAAGGTAGAGAATTAAGTTGGACGATCAATGAAGATGTTTCCATTTCTCAACTTGCATAACCTTGTGGTGAATTATTAATATGGGCATAGAAAAGACCTTCCATATTTACTATTATGGTTAACATATCCTGTTATAATACATAATTTACTCTGAATTGTATAACTATATTATGTTCCACAAGTTGGTTATGTCACACTTGCCAACTTAGGCACTTGTTGAATAATCTTCTTAAGTTTAGTCAGGGAAAATCTCTATCTTAAGCTTGTTGCCTTTGAGTTTAAAGAAACAGTTGAATGAGACACTGTTGGACTTTAGTAACGCAACCAAGCACAAGAAACGGTCAAACACACACAAGATTGCAACACTTAAGAATAAAAAACACTCTTTTACACCAGCAAAAAACATCACCAGAAAGAGTTGTATATTTGCTTTCTCTTTAGTAGGAGGAAAAATACTTTTTTTTATATCCATTTTCATATATATTTTTCTCACATATCTACACTCAGATCTCTACGCCTGTTTTCTTACATGTCGTTCAAATGAAAAGATGTGAATCCAGATATCAAGTCTCTCAGAGTATCTAAGACTCAAGTTATAGTTATGATAGTTTAGTTGTAATAACACATGACTTTCAGTTAAGAGTTCGTGAGTACGAACCCCATCCACAGTTATACTGCTTAAAAAAAAACGAAATAAAAGAAGGCAACAAAAAGCTTGATTTTGAAGTAAAATATATGAGTAAACCACTATAACTCGTGTGTTTCATGTTGCCTTTATTTCGTTTTCTTATCGACATAAGTATGATTCTAGCTTGAATCTTAAAAACTAGTATCATAGCTCATTGGATAAAAAAAGTCCCGTCTTCCCAACATATTGGAGCTGGTATCCTCTGTGTGATACATGTCGTAAATGTTATGCGAAAAACCGCATTGACAGTCTTCTCCATCAAGTAGTGGTGAGGTTTTGAATACTTTGGCGTATCGATTGAATGATATTAGATAGAAGGAAGAGATAGCTTCTTCCACTATTTTTTGTACCAAGAAGATAATTTGGAAATATTAATAGAGAACCTTCTTTGTTCAATATAATTAACACGTCGTAGACGGCTTGATGTGGTGCATCTCTTCATCTCTAACATCATAATTAATTGCATGAGAGGACTCCCTTGTTAAAAATTGTAGAAATTGAATCACTTTGAAAAACTTCATGTAGGTTAAATTAGTGTACTAATTTTGATGAAACTGTAATATGTTTTTGTTTGTCGTTGTTGCTGGTGTTAAATTAGTGTACTAACTAGTTGGTTTTCATTTTGCTTATCATACAGATCTAATTTATGTTACTCATTGTTTTTAAAGGCTAAAAGTTGTTGAAAACGACCATTTTTACTTCAAAAATCAAGCTTTTTGTTGCCTTCCTTTTTTTTCGTTTGAACCCTTTGATTTCATTTTTATTTGTACAACACAATTAAACCTAGACTAACGGACCGGACAGATTCGCCCGGCCCGTTAGTCCGCTAAGGTTCGGTAATTATTATCGGACCCTTAATGGATCGGACGGACCGGTCCGTTCAGAGAAAAAAAAATTATAAAGTGCATTTAAAATAAATTTTTGGGTAAAAAAAAATATATAAATATTTTTCTTAGCCGTTGGATCTTAGATCCAACGGTCAGTTTTAAAAAAAAATATTACTGGACCTTAAAGGACCAAGGGGTCCGGTCCACTACTTTACCGGACCGATCTGGTACCGCTAACGGACCCTCGAGGTCCGTTAATACCTTACTGGATCGGACGGACTAAGTCCGGTCCGATTCCAATAAGCCAGGTTTAAACACAATCATAAATAGTCCACGTATTTTATTTATCATAATATAGCTCTTTTAATTGTTCAGTTGAAAATAGAAATTAGAAATTAGAAACTCACATCTCCAATCTATTATAATTGAGAGGTATACTAAACTATATAAACTTTGTTCTCAACTATATGTTAAACTATAATTTGTCTTTTTTATCTGTAATAAATATTTTCTTGTCTTATAAATTTACAATTAACACTCGACCTCTTTAAATAATTTATCCGACCTCCGAAAAAATCACTTTTAAAGTGGTGACCTACCAAATATATTTTTGCCACAATTTATCTCTATGTGTGTGTTTCAGTTGGCTCTAAACTACATCTTCAATGTTATTAGGTAAGTGGCAATGTCATTTGTCCACTCACTCGAAACAACTAGTATTCCTGAATCCATAAACATTTAAATGAGCCATGTTAAAAGATTTATAAATATACTAAAATTGTTAAATTTTGTTGACTAGCAATTGATGCTTCATGCTGGAAATGAGTGTGATACTCATACAATATCTGAAAACAAATATGAGATTTGAAAGTTGACATACTAAAGAACATTAAATTTTATTTTTATTCTTATGCTACAAGAAATATTAATATTTTAACATATGTTTAAATAATTCTACTATATATATACACTGGTGTTATCCAACTACCCTAACATAACAATGAAAAGGATTAAATTTACGCATATACGTGTACGGATATAACATCTTATTTTCTTACAAGTTACAACCAAATGAGAATAAAGAACTACAAGCTTTATTAATAGCACATTTAAAAATATAAAAAATTATCATGGATCTTTATTGATATTTTCGAAACATGATGACTCGAATATTTATTAGTGTGTCGTTCGTCCCCGAACAAATATTTCGAAAAGTTTAATTTTATTTTTCTAGTTAATTAAATTATTTATAATGATATATGGGTCCCGAAACACGAAATCAACCCAGATTTTGAGCAGCTTACAAATATCTACAATAATTGAGATTCTGTTTTCTTGCCTTAAAAAAAATCAAGTACAAGATCTGCGACCGACACTTTGTATGGAATTCGTGGGTTCCGACTCTTGGGAAAATATTTTAAATAGAAAAACGAATTAAAAAAAAAAGAAGACCAAAGTGACTAGGCCTTATGAATTAGGCTATTAGCCCATGAAAGTCATAGCCCAAACGGCCATTTTTTTTATTCTTTTTCATTGAATCTAGAAAGCATGTACTAGACTGCAGTCAAAGTCAACCTTCCCGACGGAAATGAAGTAAAATTCAGTAAAAAAAAAAATATTAGCAGTCAATTTCGTTTTAAATAATTCTTTTTTAAAGAGAATGTTTGATAAATTTGTTATAAAAATAAAATGTGAATTGTGAAAGTTAGTATAATATTTGTTGTAGTTATCGTGAAAATTTTGAATACCGCTCGATATGTAAATAAATATAACAAATTTGACCGGTAATAATCAAACAATACAAAAATAGATGAATAAATTAAAACAACAATTTGAAACGAACAAAAATAAATAGTTCACTTCTCTTTTACATATCTCGTTTTTTTTTTTGCATATTCACGAAAATAGCATTATGAGATCCACGAAAATCGACACTTCCATCAAACACGGAAGAGACCCAGAAGTCCTTCCTTTAATCTTTTGTGTACACAGGGCCAGTCAAGCTGGTGTCGGGACCTTAAGCAAAACATGAAAATACGGTCTTATAAAAAATAAATTACAAAATTCAAAAGTTATATATGTATCAATTTTAACAAATTTTTTTAGAATATCTTATTAAATTAAAGAAGTGAATCTATCGAGATCGTTACGAGCATGGCTCAACTCATACATCCGAGCTAAATAAAAGATCTAACAAATAAATATTTGAAGAAAATTGAAATTTTCTTAATTTTTATGATGCAAATAAAATTAAATGTTTAAATTATGGCGGGACTAGGATATCATCTCTCTCGTATCAATTCGAATTTATTTTTGTGTTTATAAACTCATACTGTAGAATAATACGTTTCTATCATGATGGTTGTACAATTAAATTTTGTTTATTTATATTTGATCTTTTTTCATTTTTGATTTCAACGTGTAATTTTTTTTGTTAATTTCAGTATCGATGTTTGGTTGCCTTATTTCGAAGTGATTTGTTAAAGAAGATGAGAATCGATGTTTTTCTGGATGAGCTTTTCTTTGTACTGTTTGGGTATAGTTGAGAGTCGGTTTAGTTTTTCCATAAAATAAACAAAGAATTGTTCTATACAGCCAATGTTAAACGTTGTTATTGTTATTTGTCAAAACTTTTAGTATTCTTTGATAAATAGTCAATTATGATGATGTGGCATTTTATATACATTTTAGTTTACTTTTTTATCATTTATTTTTAATATTTTAATTCGTTATTTATGATTAATTGCTTTTCAAAATTTGGTTAGTTACATACGTTGATTTTCAAAATCGTTTTTTTCATTATCAAGTCATCGCATTTGTTTCAGTTAATTTGAAAAAATTTATTGAGAAGAGAAAATAATAAACGATTTATATCCGTTTAATAAAATATATATTCTATATATATTCTTAGATTTATCTGGATATTTCATATTTGAATTTCGAGTCTAATTTCTATGAGATTTAAAAGTGAAACCGTACATTTAGACCAATTAAATTTTTTAATCACGTACGTTAATTTTGGAATATTTTCTATGATATCATTATAGATTTACAGTTATATATAGCCTTTATTTGAGGTATTAACTGCCATTTAAACATGGTTTTAATTGGTTATTTCTTAATTTTTGGGATTCGAATCATTAATACGTTTTATTTAGCAATAAACAGATTCCTTTTTTTCTTCTTTTTGAATTGATTCCGAAATTCATAAACCCCGCCAGTCGAACATAACTGTATTTGTTCATTTATTTTGATGTATATATTTATGTCCAGTTTTTTTTAGGAATATTTATGTCCAATTGCTATAAATGAAAATTGGTAAAAATTTGGCTATTTAGCAATTTTTATGTTTCATATGGATATAATACTCAATTGCCCTAAAATAAATTCGTGTGTGAAATTAATGCATGGGTGAGCCTGATTAATTCGTGCCCCCCAGTTTATAACAATTTTTTTTGTTAATTTTGTATTTAAATCTGCTTATTTTTAATAAGGAACTAACTTGATTTGATTAATAACCAATAATTTTATTTTAATGAAGATAATTTGGACTTTTTGATTAATGACTATTAATGAAAACTTTGTTAACGTCGACTAAAATATAATGCAAGTCTCAGATGACAAGATTTCGCAGTTGTCATTCTTAATAAGAGTCAATATAATATAAAAAAAAAAAAGTAATAATTCTCATAAGCATATTTGTTCAAAACAACTACTATAGTTATTGTAAAATGATTTTGGTAATAACTGGTAAAAAAATATTTTCATAACTCCATAATATAAATAATGCATATTTCCTAATTGCAAAAAGTTGGAAAAAGCGAAGACATATTTTCTTTTAATTTAGTTTTTTGGACTAAGACAGAGCGAGAGATCCATAAGGAGTAACATGTCGTATTTATAAGGAGAGGAGGCTCGACTTTTCTGTGAATAAAAAAAATATAAAATATAATTTATATTCTACTTCTAATTCTTAATTAAGAGGAAACAAAATTTATTTGTATTCGAAAAATATTTGAAAACTAGAATTATATTAGTATATATATACAATAGAACATAATTATAAATTATAAATTACAAATAATTATAAAGTTATAAAATTGTTGTTTACACACTTCTTATTTCACATACGGTTTATCACTGTCATAAACATTACTTTTCCAATAAATTATCTCATATAGTTCGCTTTACTATTTTATTTTTACATAAAGTCTTAATGTTATGGAAACAAAAACTACATTTGTTTTTTTAATCAAAACTATGAAATTTGTAAATAATTAATTATTTCATAGTTCACCTGACACTCTGATATTGGAATTTGTAATGTTTTTTCTTTGATGATTGCCAATCATTGTCTTGGTTATGAACATAATTTTGATTGTTTTCCTTATGTTCTAGATAAAATATTTTGAGATGTAATAACCATGCATTATGCATATGTAGTTCAAAGTATAATATGTAAGAAAAAAAAAAAAACTTTTTCAGATCGGATCAAGTGATACCATGAAGAAATGCTCCGAGGATTTGTTTGGGAGTTTAACATGCTTTATAAAAGCAAGAAACACTTTGGATACAAGTTGTTCATTTATTTTTTTTAAATGTACAAATTATAAATTAGTTTTATGATTAATTGATGTAAAATATTAGAGTGAAGAAATTATGTCTTTTATGTAAGTAAATCACATCGATCGTTGACAATTACAGATACAGTTCGTGTGAACTGTTAACTTCTTTGTGAGCAAATCATGTAGAATTTCAACATTTATATGAAGAAAAAAACATGATATTTATTAAAAATATTGTCATTTGTCCACATATATCATTTGTTTATATATATATATATATATATATATATATATATATATGTGTGTGTGTGTGTGTGTGTCAATAAATCGTCAAAGAAGTTTAAATTTCTAAAAAAACAAAATTTCTAACACAAACAAAACTCAAAGAAAGAATAAGAAAAAAAGAAGCAAACTTAAATATGAATAAGGTAAAACTGGATTAAAAATATTTTTAGAAGTGGTAGTATTTGTAGCAATTTCATTTTCTGGTTAGTATAAATCGCAACCATTTTTTAGAGGTTTTATTTTGGTAAAGATAAGCACGTGAATTAAATGTAAAAATATCATATATTTTTAATAGATTGTTTATTTGTAATTTCGTAGGTTTTTGGATCTGTTTGACTCTAGCCATTGTTTACAATTCTATTTATGAGCAAATAATCTCAAAGAACTGCTTATGCTTTAATAGAACACAATAATTTTAATATTTTTTTTCTTTTATTAAAACTAATTTTAATTTCTTTAAAAGCTAAAACCCATTTACAAGGTTATAAATAAAATTCTTAAAATTGAAGTATGATTTTCAACATTTTTACTAAAAAAAAGTAAAAATTAAAATTGGTAGGTTTTAGAATCGTAATTTTTTAAGTTTTAGTTTGAAGTTTCTCCTTCATACTTTATTTTTCTCTTACATTAATTTTTTAAAATTATATTCTCATGCTTTATTATTTAAATCACCAAAATTTATAATATATTTTTTAAAATTTATAGACATTCACTTAAATATATTTTTTATATACCAAAAAATATTTTAGTACTATTATAAATTACATTATATATAAATAATCATTATTTACTGAATATATATATATATATATATATTACCAAATCTAAATAAATTTTTGCATACAGTTACAACTATTTTACAAAAATTTGCTCAAATGTTTTTTTTAAATAACATTTTTTGAACAACTAATCTAAAATCAATTTTTAAAAAAACAGAGGTCCTTCAAACCGAACCATTATTCATTGAGTAATTAAAAATAGAAGTCCAAAAAATGTGATAGTCAAAGAGAGAAACAAGAGGTGAGTGAAATACAAAATATTATTCATCTAAGGACAAACATTTTGATTACAATATTTTCAAAGGCTACGTAACTCTTCAACTCTTTTAATTATCTTTATATATCTACTTGTCTTGTTATGTATATCATATAAATTTGTGCTTCCACTTTTCTATTTAATCATACTATTAGTGATATTATAGCAGTTAGTAGTTAGTATTTATTGTGATATTGATTTATATATTATTAGAAACATAGACTATATCTAATAGGAAATATCCATCTTAAAACGCCCAAGTAACAACTTATCAGTTGACTGAACGTCTTCTCTCCGGTGAGTTACATCTTCAAAGCACATCACTTTCAGTTCTTCAAAATGCAAATCTTCAAAGCACATTAAGGTTAAGAGTAGTGCTTCGTTTGCCGTCAGATTAAAGTGTAACAAGTCTCTGCTCTTGATCATATCAGCAACAATGTCACCTTGATCATATCAAGCACATCGTTTCATGTCCTCTCTCTCTCTCTCTCTCTCTCTCTCTCTCTCTCTCTCTCTCTCTCTCTCTCTCTCTCTCTCTCTCTCTAATAATGTTGACAAGTATAATGTTCTTTATTCGTACCTGCCATGCAATACAAATCAAGGAACTTGAATGACACTACTTGACAATGAGTTCTAAGGGCTTAGGCATTTAGCGTTTGGTTTATTTCCAAAGTTTTATTTGTATTTGTAATCCTTTGCTTTGGTTGATTAGCTTGGGTGATTAGCTAGATACTTTATTGTCTTCCACTTCAAAGTAGGACCTAATTGTGATATATAAAGGAACAAATGTGTACATAGACAATGTTTACTGCTCAAATATTAGTTCCTTGTATTATCAACATGCAAGGAAACTATTCCTTTCCTCAAGTCAATCGCCGTTCAGAATTCCCATGTGGTTTTACCCTTAGATCAAACAATGAGTTTCTTAAATTTCTGTAAACAAATCTTTTTCATTCTTAAATTTCGAGAACATAGAAATCCAACACAGATTTTGTGCCTAGGGTTCGAGGCTCATGAAGGATAAGGAACGAACGCTCATATAACAAAAGACGGACTCTATAAATCAGAATTTCGAAGAGTAAAGAATATAATAAGTTAATAAGGCAAGTCAGATAATGAAACACATGTAAATGAATAAACAACATGCTCACCTCGACAATTAAAACCGAGGAAAGCACAGATAATCACTAAAGAAATAAGGCTATAGACAACCGCATAAAATATGTGACAAGTCATCCCACGATCCAAGACACTCTCTCACAATGCCACGAACAAAAATGAAAGAATATCGTACCTCTATAACTAACCAAAAAGACAAAATCAGAAGATGACTAACCTTTACACACACAAGAGCGTCGACTTATTTCTTCACCTATTGTAATACACCATTGGTTTATATTGCTCTCATGTATTAAATTCGTCTTTATGTAGAAAAATCTAGTCAATATAGTTTAAAGTCTCCGAGACTGCGACCGAATTTCTGATTATTTCGCGAAATAGTTATTATCAATTTTGCGAGAAAAAGATTTTCTCATAACTGATATTTTAAAAAGATAAACATAGTTTAAATCAAACCAAAACAGTAATAAGAAACTGAGTAATTATTACTTTTTGTAATAGAATCTGGGCTGATAGGTCTGCATAGCTTATTTAAAGTTAAAGATTTCCTAAATGGTTCAAGTTTCATACATCTAGTGAAATATCCAAAACGTGCACTGATTATGTTACCAAAAGTAACATCAAGAATTTGGCGAAATGGTACTATCTTACAAATGTGATTTAGTTTTATCCAATAATTTGTAAAACTTTTGTAAATGTCCAAAACGCTTACATGGAACTTTTATATACGTTTTTAAGTTACTGTTACACCCTTGTAATTTCAGAATTATTTCTGTGTAAAATTTCAAAAAAAATTTATTCTTATGTTAATTATTTAAAATCCGGCGAATTAATTAATGTAGATAAAATCCTACAATTTTGGATAGTTAATTGACACATTAATTTCAGTTTAATTTTTTTTTTTTACTCTTCTTCTGGCCGTTTTAATGAACATTTACAGTTTCATATCCACTTATTTCTGTAAACATTTAATAATTGTTGAAATTCTAATTATTTTCATAAAAGATCTGGTTGTTCATAGTTTTTTTTAAATTCTTCATTTACATCGTTCAATATTATGCTCGTTAATTAATATTTAATTTACAATGAAATTGTTCTAATGTAAATTGAGTTTTGTTTTACAACGTAAAATTGAAGTTTTTCATCATTAACTTCATATTAATTAATAAAACACGAGTTTTGTTAATTTTATTAGAAGATAGAAATCAAAATTTCATACATGAATTTGAAATCCAAATCAAAACAGGAAATGAAGAAGAAAAATCCAAACGAATGTCGTGTTCATAAAAGCTTCACATCATTCTCCGCCATGAAAGATTCACATCATTCTTCTTCTTCTTTTTCATCGCCGTCGTCGTGTTCCTGTAGGTCAAGAACATTAACCAGAAGCAAGATATGAAGGATCCGATTTAAAAAAATAATGTGCATAAAATATTTAAAAAATAAACACAAATTAGATACAAAAAAAACATAAATACCTGATAATCGCCAACCGATTTACCAAGAAATGGTTATAAAGATAAGAAAATAAATACTAGTAAATCTCCGTCCGATTTACCCAGAATTCTTCTTTGCAATGGATTTGAGTTTCTAAGAGATAATTTTTGAAAATATTTTTTTTTTGCATGCGGGAGTAATTTCTCTTCCATCAAGATTGTGTATATCAATAAGAGTAACGAGCTGCGGTTATTTATGAACCATTTATTCGAAAATATGATTTATTAAATTTCATTATATTTTGGGAGGATTATTTTTTGAGGTAAAATTAGAACGAATTTTCTGTTAATTAAAGGTGTGGA
The DNA here is from genome assembly GCA_958296335.1 of Urtica urens. Classification (NCBI taxonomy): domain Eukaryota; kingdom Viridiplantae; phylum Streptophyta; class Magnoliopsida; order Rosales; family Urticaceae; genus Urtica; species Urtica urens. Next base: position 25,599,974 of record OY282522.1, on the reverse strand, counting down.
CATTTACAAAAAATTTACAAAACATTGGATAAAACCAAATTCTCAAACCTATATAAGGCTATTATATACATTAAACCCTTAAAATAATACTATTTCTTTATATCTATCACATTCATACCTCTTCCATTCAATCAAAATGCTTGTCGAATCGGCCACAATATATTCACTAACTGTAGGAGGAGGAAAAACAAAATTCCAAAATAAAACATGATTTAAACCAAATGAAAATTTAGCTATAAAATGCGGTACGAAATTGCAAGCTCCAAGATAAAAATGAATTCACAAGACATAAAGTTATTGGTTTCTTTGAAGATATTTTGGACGACTAGACCAACTTCGGTACCAAAACAGATTGGACCACGAGTTTAGAGAAACCCACTCATTTTTATGATGATGTTTCTTCAAATTGCATGCCTTCTGCGACTGTGGTGAGAGACCGAGCAAAAGATATAAAAAAAAAGTCTTCAAAATGTAACTCGTAAAACTTCGAAAAATATCTCCTAAGTCGCACTTCTTCCCAACTGAAGAGAGAAATGTACCCACGTTCAAGGCTAAGACACTATGCGAGGAGACAGCTGCAGTGATTGTCGAGGGAGGGACGGGAGCTGCCTCGCATTGGGACGTTGCACTCCAGAACTCTTCTTAGAATCTAATCGACAACTTGATAACACGATAGTGTTAAAACGACTATCATATATATTAATTAGTTTGTAACGACTATCACATATGAAATTTTGTTAGGCGCTTAATCAATTGTCACACTCAACTGTTATAACAATGAGTTCAACACTTAGTCAACCAAATATGAGATAGCAGTATGAACACACGATGTATAGTAAAGAACACGCACAATTGGTAACCTAATTCGGAGCAACGTCTCCTACATCTGGGGACTGTGATAACCCAGTGGAAATGATTTCACTATGATAAATAGTACTCAATACAAATATTCTTACATGAACAACATAAATATCAAAGTCAAATTACTTACTATAAAAGTGAAATTTAATTCAGTCATCCCCCTGAATTAGTAAACCCTCACTGTTCCACGAAAGGCGCACCTTCACGTGATCTTGATCACCAGAAAAACCTTCAGGGTGACTAGTTCATTCACGAGTAAACACATATCCAATAAGCGAATCAATCACAGTGAGTGATCTGATTCTAAACTACTCTTCACCAAGTCAATAATTTTCCAGGCCGCCGATCTTACTCGACTAGAAAAAGTTATAATCAATAAAAATATCATGGAGGCTAATGGCAGTAATCATGATATTTATAGCATCCCATAACAAAAGTATTTTATAGAGTTTGAATCGAGAATCACACGACAACCTAACAAAGAAAAACCTTTAAAAACTTATCTCTGAGAATAATAAAACTGATCAAATATAGACATTCATAATCCAACATTATTACGTTAATGAGACATATTGCATCAAGAATATTTGCCTAATAAAAATTAGTCAATCAATAGTAATAAGTAATTTTTTTTGTGCCATTCGTAGTTTTGCTTTCTAATGAGCCCAAGAGAGAAAGATTTCCATATCTACAGACTTAGACTTTTCAACAACGAGCGTGTGATTATCTTGTTGTCCATAACTCCATATATGTATTTTTTCAATCATTATAACTTTAATGTCCCAGTAGTTGATCAACAACCCTTTTACTCGAGTCTTTTATTGAACATACACTCTGTCAGTGCCTACTAGAGAAAACACATGACCGGAAGGAACCACTCATCTTAATTAAATTAAGAGTATATTTGATCAATACATAACTAGGGCATAAACCATAGTCGGTATTTTGATATTAACCTGGTACTATGTTGATGTTATAAAGTCATGAATAATAATGATACTTACCTATATCGGAATAGCGATTCATATATTGCTTTATTTTACTCTAGGCTTTGACTTTTGGAACACATATAGTCAGCATTATGTGTGTATTGCAAATTATTCATTGACCAAAATTAACAAAAGATGTGTAAGATCAGCATCATCTTAATAGAAATAGCTAACTACTCAATAAATCTCAGCTATTGATGTAAAGTAGTTAATCTAATCGGTACATTGTCTTTTGTAAATGTTCTTGGAAGACTTATACACGAAAATTACCCATTTATAAAAAAATTGACTCTATAGTCTTATAAATTGTGTTCATTATGGATATAATCATGATATTGTTAATAAGTCGGAAAGAACCAGCCATATTTGTATACAAATATTAACAATTTATTAAAAATCAAATGTACCCTTATTTTTCGATTAATTATTATTTAAGATTTTTAAATTCGTTTTCATATCTGAAATTCAAATTTCGAATTTTAAACGTGGATGTACCAATTTGTGCGATTTCTACATTAAATATCTATAATATCTAGTTTCCTAATTAGTATTGATGCTTTATTAAAGGAAACTATTAATTTACACTTAATTACTCCATATTTCTTGATATTCATTTACCATTTTTTGTTTCTCTCTCATTGGTATTGCAAAAATATCTTTTGAATTAGTGATTCAGATCGCAAAAAAAACGAGTTGGTCGGATATTGATTTGTTTCATGATGATAGTTTTCATTATACGAATCAGGTTTGTGTAGGGATTGAGACGTGTTAGTAGTTCAATATGGTTTACATTGTGTTTACGTTCTATTTAACACTTTACTGTTATTTGTTTGTTTGGAACGAATTATTTCAAGATTTTATTTTTTATGTTTTTTATAATTTACATCGTGTTTATGTTATGTTAACACTGTTTTGATTATTTTTTTATGTTATATTTATTTACTTCATACATACATCATTACATCGTATTTACGTTATGTTAACACAGTAATAAAACTAATTTTTAGGTTCTATTAAAATTGTATCATTTTTTTTTATTTTGTCTCAAATCTTTTTTGGTTTGGAATTTTCGTCTCCAGAGATGTTTTTTTGGTAATTATTTTGAAATAGAAATACTTATATTGATGGAAACAACCATTACTGTTCACCGTTTGTAGCCTCAATTTACGAGATTGATTAATTTATTTTGAGTTATTACGTGTTTAATTTTATGTGATAATCAATAGGCGGGAAGTTATTTAGAGTATTTTCGTTTAGAAAATGTTGTAAACGAATCTCATCGAGTATTTCCGACCTATTTACAAAATTTTAGATAAAAATAAATTAGTTATATATACACGAAAATTACTTTTTCTATGTAGTGTTGTAATAGTTATAAACAAACTAACTTATATCACACTTGGTATAAGATAAAAATAACAATTATTAGAAAAATATGTCGTGAGAAACACCTTTCTTTTAATAGACGTCTACAACAATTTTTTCTTCAATGTTAAACAATGCCGCATTTATTTCTATCTGCGCCAGCACTCAGCAGGCAGAGAGAGACAGAGAGAGAGAGAGAGAGAGAGAGAGAGAGAGAGAGAGAGAGATTCATCAAATGCACGTTGATTCACAGATAACGCAACGTGTCTAGCTTTAAGAGAACATTGCATGTTATTCCTGTCACCGTTTTGTCATCGCCGACTGTGATTGAAAAATTGTGGATGTAAAATCATTTGGTTTATTTCTTTTTTATAAATGCCTTTTAACATAATGAAAAATATCAAAAATACTCGTGGTCACAATTTAGGGGCTTAATCAATAATTTCGGCATGAAACCAATTATTCTATCCTGGTCGTATGTAAAATGAAATACTTGCAGAATCTACAAAAGTTACAAGTGTAGATAACGAGTAATCTTTTAATTCCCGAGCCAAAGGCGCTACAGAAGATCAAATGTAAACAGGACAGAAAAAAAACAAAAGAAGAGGAGTTACTATATGATAAGAAAACAACTCCATATAATATTATGAGTTGAATTAAAATTGCACGCTTAAAATTTTACAAGAATGGACCATGTTTTAGGTTCACGACACCTCAAAGAGGCACCAATCCTCACCTAATTGGTGGAGCCAAAAATAAGGTACAACAATATTTTCTTTTTCTGTAAAATATCCCCCAAAATTATAACAATAAAACACATGATATGATGACACGTACGGTCCAGCACCTTCTTATTTTGATCCCCACTGCATTCTTCTTTCTCATACAGCTTGAGCTTCGTCTACACATATTATATATATATATATATGTACGTAAGAGATTTGAATTTTTTCTACTACTTTTCCATTATATATATATATGAATAGTATTAGGTCTTGGAATTTGACTGCGGAGCTTGTTGTTGGTGAAGCTGTTGATACATTGCTGCCATTCTGCTGTAAGCCTCCGTCGTCATCGGCTGCAATAATATAATTTTTTTATTCTTTATTCCTTTCTTAAACAAAACACAAAAAAATAATATAAATTATGAATATAACCTTAAAAATCATGCTTCTTTTTCAAGTAATTGTTGCTTTCAAGTTTAATTTTTTTATAAATAAATAAAAACACATGGTTTCAAGCCGTAAAGCATGAGATTGTTTTTCTTAAATAATCATAATATTACATAAAAAAAATCTACAATTGTTCACAAACACCAAATTGAATTAATGTAGCATATTGTGGTACATCCACATTTTATTTTCTTCGGTGGATGGTCCAATATAGCTACACATATTAATTTCATAACATACGTCATATTAACATAAATTTTAATTTGATATATAATAAAATTTATTATAAAATATATCTTTCAAAAGAAAAAACTTTAACAAAACTTTACCCATCGATATTAAATTATACAATATATCGCAATTATCACAGTTGCAAAGTCTAGTTGAGAAAATTTTATAAGATATATTTCATAATAAAATTTTATGGTGCGATAAAAATAAAATTGTATACCCCAATCCACGTATACTTTTTGAAATTCAGGATAAAACGGGAAAGAACAAAGGAAAAGAGAGAATATAGCAGACGTGGTTACCTGAGAATGGGAAGCGAAAAAAGCGGCCATAGGGTCTCCAGCGTCCCAAGCCGGCATGAAGGGATTGGGGTGGATGAGGTGATGAGGCATTCCCGGAGGCAGATTGGGCCGGGTCATGGAATTGAAGTCCATTCCCAGGCCCATTTGGCCCATCATACCCATTTGGCCCATCATCGACATTTGGAGCTGCTGTTGCATCGCCACCGGCAACATCATCGCCGGCATGTTTATTCTGCTCATCATTTGCACTTGAGCTTGCAACTGCTTTAGATAGTCTATCACTTCGTCCAACATTGATGCCTTGTCTGTCTGAAAATAAGTATTCTCTTTGTTACCATTATATAATGGGACAAGTAGAAGTATATATTAGGTTGAAACATATTAATTGCTTTGGAAAGAATCGGTTAATAACTATTAACTGAAATATATTAACTAAAAAATGTAAACCAGTTACTAATAGACACGCCACACTAAATGACTATTTAATAAAAATTAAATGGTCAAACAACTATATCAATGTTTCATTTGGTTATTTAGAGCAATTTTTATTATATAATTACATAGTCGTACACTATACTTCTGCTATTTTTGACGTGGTTAATATTTCGTAAAACTCGTGTAAATGATTTTAGTATTTACGTGTCATATGAATTTATGTTGTTATTTTTAAACGTAAAGTGACATAATGCATAAGCACTAAAGTCATACACGAACTTTACGAAACGTTTGATATTTTCAAAATAAATTTAAAAAAACGTTTGAAATTTTCACAATAAATTAAAAAAACTTTGCTCATTTCGCCGAAATTTTGGCATATAAATATATAAAACACGTACGGCCACCTATACTTTTATTACTTATATCTTTCTCTCTTTATACCCTGAAAATTCATAAAGTAACCCACGTTAAATATAAGAGAATTCTAATCCCTTCTTTTTTACGCATAAATATAAAGGGTCTTACTTCAGCAAGTTGCTAAAGAAAAATTCTTTGTAGGTCACGTAGAGTCACTAGTGTAGTTACTATTATGGCCCTACGTACCCACTGAATGGAATTTATTTTTTTTCCCTGAGAGAATTGCACTCTGTCTATATACCTAACAAATCACTTCATGTCAAGCTGTGCCTAGTAGCGAAGACGAATATGTGGACGATGATTTATACGTGTGTGTATATATAAATAAAATATGTAAATCCCAAAAGAAAGCTACGTAAGTTTTGGTCCACGAGTATTTATAAATATTATAAATGCATGTCAATCATTGTCGCTTAATTTATTGTTTTTTTCCAAGTTCTTCCAAAAGCTCTGCATGGAATCTTGTGTTGAAACATATGTCGAGCTCATATTTCTCCACGAATATTACACTGATAATTTCGAGTTTGTATCCACTAGCTTAAGCTTTTTATATCATCCTTTCATCGCCGACCACAATTAAGGTTTGTTCTTATTATATGAGTATATAAACTATCAAGTATACTTGTGAGTGTGTTTAAAGTGATGGTTCGGTATATTTTCATAAAGTCAATTATACAGTTTCTACTTTATTCTAGTTTGATGAGTTTAGTTTTTTCAACTTGTGAGCCGAGAAAAGAAAAAAATGTTCAAATATAGAAAAGGAAGTAGTGTATTTATGTAGACTAGCATAACCATCACATTCATACCTTGCTGGAATTTGGGACCAATTTCTGCAATGTCTTCATCCTTTGGTTGATCTTATCCCTCCTTTTCTAAACAAAATTTTAAAAATAAAAAATAAATATATAAATTCCCAACTGTAAATCGACTCCAATAATTGCAAAATTTCTAATAATAATGTGAAAGCGATATCATATAGCTCCCCCGCACAATTCTATACAGATAACGAAATAAAATAATTATTTATAGCAACGGAATCTTGGTAGTAAAGGAAGTAAGTATCACATGCAATTCAAGTAATATAATATCATTTAATATATGCTTTCATGCATGCACAATCGCACACGAGGCGATACAATATAATATTGTATTCTGATGAATGGCTTGATATCATATAAAAACATTTAGTAATTTCAAAACATTTTACCTATTTCAAATTATTTACTAAATTATTATGGATTGAATTTAAAATTATTTATAAAAGCTTTAAGACGAGGGTAATTTATAAAAAAAAATTACAAAATGTTTGACTATTTTAAAAACACTAAGCATAAATATACAATTTTTTGTTATAATGCATTGTACTCTTGTGACAAAACAAAACCAGTCTTTTTAGCATAATCCGAAAGAATAAGTGCTCGTATACATAGTAGGGATTTTTATTATTATTTGTAGAACTCTCACAATCTTTCTGGTGAAAGATAGGAGTCAAATAATAATATAATAAGAATTGAATTAATGATGAAGTGAGAGCTTACTCGCTCTGACTGGTTATGTATTGCCGCGGCCCTACTCCTTTTCATCGAGCCTGAAGATTTGCCTTTCTTTTTCTCCTCTTCTTCTTCCTCATCATTCGATTCTCTCTGTAACATTTCATCTAATTATCAATAAATAAAACAAAACAAAATAACTGTTCGTAACTAACTACAAGCCACTCCTCCAGTCTTTTGCTTTCAAGGACTGGTCATAAAACTAATCAATCATTGATTCAACAATTAGAAAAGTAGCTTCGCACCCCAGTAATATAATAAAGTAAACAACCGTTAATTAAGTAAATAACAAGCTTGAAAAAAGGAACTACATATCAACTACTAAAATAGCAAAATTGAACTTAAAATTTAGTAGAAAATTATTTAGAATTCTAAGAGAAAAAAGTGATCTTATCAACAAAATTTACTATTTCAAGAGTAAAAAACAAAAGGCAATGGTTTCTAAGAATTGGTGGTGGTCATAAAACCAATCATGAGATACTCAAAAAACGACGTACCTAATTCATGAAATAATGACCTTAAAAAGAAGGGACATAATTAATTAACCACACAAAAAGATATATTAGAAGAAATAACGACCGTTGATTGTCGACATCTACGGCTGAATTTCTTAAAAAAGTATTATAAAAATAACGAAAAATAAATACATACTCGTATTTTTTAATCAATTTAAATATTAGTCATTGTAGTTATTTACGAAAATATTAAAATTATTTGTGTAAATAATATATTTAATTTACGATAATAGTTATAATTTTTTGGTAAACAACCTCCTTCGGATATTTACACATTAAGTGTATTAACATAAATACGAATATATATTAAAAGACCCTAAAAAACAAAAATAAAAATAGTAATAGAAGGCAAAAGAGGGACCTGAAGTCTACTATGACAAACTGAGTCATGCTCATCGGCAGCGGCGGCTGCGGCTTTGGTGGAGGGATTACCGGAGCTGGCATTCTCCGGCGACTCCCTCGACAAAACCATCCTCACAACATCTCTCTCTCCGCCGGACGAGGACTCCTCCATCGCCGTCGCCGCTGACTGCGGAACCCTCGCCGGCTTCGCCGCCGTGCCGCTGCACGACGCCGCCTGCGCGTACGACCCACCCGCGCTCGGCACGCGCGCATCCGTGTTCGGCGCCGTCGCGGAGGATCTCACAACGGCGCGTCCGAACCACGGCGCGAGCTCGTCGACCGGGTCGAGCTTCTGCTGCGGCGGAGGAGGCGGCGGTAACACGGAGGGCTGTCGGGTGGCTTGGTTGACGATCGATTCGAGTGTCCCTCCGGCGCGTGGCCTTTCCCAGTGGGGCTGCGCGTACTTGCACGCGCTTCCTGTCAAGGATACGCTCTTGCTTGTTGGCACGCGCGGTGGGCCTAAGCCGTGCATGGATATTTGGCCGTTTTCCCAAGTCAGCTCCGCCACTTCGTAGTCTGACCTGCACATACATACACACACATACTTAAATACAGTTCATATATATATATATATAGAGAGAGAGAGAGAGGTATATTGATATATTATTACGAGGGTTCTTCTTGAGCGGTGGTGTGGGAATTTGCGCGGGAACGAAGAGGACGTCTTGATGAGGGAGTGGCGTCATCGAAATCCCAACTGGGAACGCACTGGCTCATTATTATTACTTTGATTTTTCTGAGCTTTATATCCAATATTATTCTTTGTTATTTTTACATGAAATCTGTGTGTATTGTGTATATGATTGCTGAGGAAGATGTGTAGGAGGGAGAAGAAGAAGAAGAAGAAGAAGAAGAGAGAAAATAGAAGAAGAACAATGGTAGAGGTGATGACGAGTCTAATAAATTAGGAGAAACCGTACTGTGCTTCTTTTGTTTTTATACTGACTCGTAGTTTTATTTCTTTATTCCCATCGTGGAAAGGAGAGAAATGAGAATAAGGTTAAAAATGAAGACTATTGAAGAAGTACATATAATATACATTATATATATTTATCTCTTGTCTATGCCTCTACTTTAGGCTATTCTAAAGTAGGCTCAAATGGTCAATATATACCAGAGATATGGCTAAATATTACGTCCATCCGTTTTTACATCTTCCTTAAACTTATTTTTCATAATTAGCCACTTAAAAATATAAAATTTTGGCCAAATAGTCATATTTTATTAACATGTTTTAAAAATATTTAACACTCCGTACTTATATATTATGTCGAGTTATTCTATAAAAATCAATTCACGTTATTAAATAATAATATAAATTGATATGACAGGTAAATACTATTATAATTTATATGATTTTAAAAAACGTTAGAACATTTCTAAAATAACATACGTATATATAGGATTAGTAGGACTAGCGATTTTCACTTGCTATTGACAATATTTTCCTAACGAAAATCTCGTCAATTTGCTTAGCAATTTTAGTATTTAAACCTAATTTGTTTAATTAACTAAATATGTATAATATAAGATAATAATTAAAAAAAATTAATTATTAACAAAACCGTGTACTACATTGTTTTTTTAGAACAATTGTACTACATTGTTAAAGAGCCGTAACGTAAGATTATAGAATGTAAATTTTACAACATTTATTAGGCTGAAACGTTTAGCAGTTCAAAAAAAGACACATTGAATAAACGAATAATTTGTCCTCATCCCACGATTACTATGTGAACGCCATGTATTAAGCATTTCCTTCTTTGGAACTTGTATAGAATTTTGTGTTGTCACTTACGTTTTTTATCTTATTATTTATTCATACGCTAATTATAGATAGTCTCTCTATATAATATTTAAATTATAGTCTCTGAACACCCAATCCAACTACGCAAGCAGTGTCAAACAAAACATCAATCAATATTGCATTGCCATCATAATAATGATGAGATACATCTCATCTTATTTTGTATTTTGCATGATCTAAAATTTTAAAATAAGAGTTTTAAGTTTAAATTACATATATGTTTTGAACATTTTCAAAATTCAAAATTTATATATACATCACTAATGAGTCTTTGATATTCATAAATTTCTATTGTAATATTATTTAGTTAAGATAGATTAAAAAAATTAGGTAATTAACCAACCTCTAAATATAAAAGTTTTTAATTTAACTAACATTGTATTAATTTTGTTGTAAATAGTCAAAAAATTCTTAAAAATTTATTTTTTACATTTTAGGAATGAGTATGGAAACATATTTGAGTTAAATTGGTCCAAAAAATAATAAATGATTTACACCGGTCATCTACCAACAATTTATCAAACAGAGTTATATTCAAAATTCATTTAGTTTAAATTGCTAGTAATTACATATTTTGTCTAGGTAAAAAAATATTACTATTTTAAAAAATCATATGTATTTAATAAAAAAAATCTAATCAATTTATTATAATAAGAAATTATAGTAAATAAAATATAATTAATTATTTAATAAGAACATCAATTAAATTGTATTTGAACTTTAACTTTTGATATACATTTGGTTTAGTTATTTATATACGAAGGTGGGGCACCATGTGTGTCCATCACAAATAAAACGCTTGAAGCGAGGATTTGGTCTTTCTCCGAGTCTTGATTCATGTTTTAATTTTAATGTATGCTACTTATTATAATTCAAAAAACCACATCGTTATCAATAATCTCCAATAGTTGATGACTTGATTCACGTTATAATTTCCATATATTATAGATAGAGTGAAAGTTTGATCACCCAATCTATACTTGTTATCTTTTATACACCACATTTCTATAAACAATCTCCAATGATAAAATAGTAAGAATTTTTAATTTCACTTGTATTTATGTTGATTTTTCTAGTGATTAGATGACTATCCATAACTTTCATTAAAATAAAATAAAAAGTAGGTATTTGATATTGTTTTAGAGACAAACAAATAGACGAGAGAGATGTCTTGTTTAATGTAGTGATTTTGTTTGAACATAAAGAATTTTTTTTTAAGGCAAGCAAGCACATAGTTTACTCAAAATTAAAATTCGAAAGGTAAAGCGTTCCGAACACAGGTCGAAACATCGTGAAGCACACAAAACTCGAATTCATTAGATCGACAAGCTCACTTACACACCTCGTGAACAGTCTGTTAGAAAGGTCTGAAGATGCATTTGAAATTAACCTCGACAAACTTGTTCGCATACATTAAAACTTCCGAACACAGTATTTTTTCTTTTATTTCTCAAACAATCCAAAATCCTCTTGTTGTCTCCTTCAATGAAGATAGCAGAAAGGTTCTTGAACGAAATGATATAATGTGAATTAGTTGCACATATACATATAATGATAATATATATCATGTGAATTAGTTGCACATATAATTTGTAAAATCAACCGTCATACAAAGTAATGCCACTATATTTAAAATTTAAATTAAACGGGTCAAAAACATAAATATCATAGCTAAAACCCCAAATTCGAAAATACAAACATATAGTTTTGAGAATATTTTTCTCATCACATGATTTTTATTTGTGTGGCAGAGAAATAGAGTTGAAAAGGCATATCAAACAGATATGTGGCTTTAGAGAGACCATCGTATCCCTCAATAATTGGGTGTCGTCTCGTGTCTGGTCACTACATTTATAATAATGCCATTTCAGCTCCTTCCATTTCCTCTCTCTCTGCTCACCCAAATAAGAAACTGCTAAAATAACTGCGCATTGGTACTTGAAGCCGGGAAAACCACCCTCTTTTCTTTACACGTGTTGGCTTCTACTCACGCTGTCACGTACACCTCACCGCCACGCGGTTATCTCACGCTCGGACAAACCTATTATTCTATTTTTATTTTCGAGAAATTTTTATAAATTTATTAGATTTGTCCCCAGCCTATGAAAAACGTTGTCTCAAATATGCTGAGATTTCAGTATATTATATATATATATAAAATAAAGTTTGTGGCTATGTATTATATTGGATCAAATAATTCTCTATTTTTTGCTGGAAAATAATTGAATCTGCCAATAGACACCTTTTTTTCCTTTTAATTTTTTAAATTTTAATTGCTATTTCCTCGATCCATCCAAATATTTTATATATAAATGATCTGCTGCAGTTCAACTATTCAACTGCTCAAACAGAATAGAAATCTTTCTGTAATATATTTTTTATACATTTTCCTTTCTTAAATGCAATTATAATATGTATCCCAACAAATATGAGATTTATTTTTCATAAGAGATATTTCACTGAGATAAGAGTGGGTATATTATTTTTTAAATTAATTAGTTTTTTTTATTTTGTCATATTTTTTTTCGTGAAAATTATTCAGCTGTTAGTGAAACGAAATATCATTTCACATTTCTTGACTATAGTCCCCGCATAATGAAAAATCAGTGGTAATATGTAGAAGTATTTGGGCTTTATCAAAGAAATTACAAGTAATTTTGGGCTGGCTGGAAAGGTGGCAGATATACTTAATGGGCCTTTCTCAGATTGGGCCTCAACACCAACTAACATCCCAGTTTTAACGCCTGAACAAAATCTGAAAATGGAAATAGTTTTTAAATCATTACAAGCATACTGAAAGTTAAATATAATAGAAATTGTCCAATTTACCACCATTTTTTCAAAATTTACGAAAATTAATTATTCTCAAAAATATTAGTACAAAACACCGAAATATCACTAAAACAATTTTTTTACATTTTATTTAATATTCATATTAAACGATTATTATTTTTAAAATAATGAAATTAAACTAAAAAAGTTCAAAATCGTTCCACCCCTGAAATTTTAATTTTTTTTTAAATTTTTTTAATCTTTTTCTAATGTAGTATAGTGTATAGTGTAGGGGCACTTGTGCTAGTTTTATTTTTATAAAAAGTATTTTGTATTTTCAAGTGAAAATCTTATAAAAGTATTTTGTATTTTCAAGTGAAAATCACCCCATTTTAAAAGAAAAGTTATATTTTAGTAGATTATAAAAAACGATATAAATAATGGTAATTTGATCTATTTCTTTAAATATAATCCACGACAGTATTGATTATTTTCCCCTAAAAAAAAGTATATTATTCTTTTTTATTTCTTTTAATAAAGAATGACGGATTATATTTTTTTGACAAATGACCTGAATAAATGTACTTAGAAATATATAGGTGTCATTTTGTTAAGCAACATGTTTTTAATATTATTTTCCTTCCGGTTATTATTTTCAAGTTGTATATGATTTTTACACTTCTTTTCTAAATGGCTATATAACCCTTTAATTTATTGCGATAATATGTTAAATGGCGAGTAAAAACGATAATTTATAAAGCAGTAACGATAATTCACGATATTTTACCTAGAAGTTAGCTTTTTGTGATATTTAGCCGATAATTAGTTAGCAACTGGCGGTAATTTAAACCTTAAACGTAGATTTTTTTTTTAGGAAAACCTTAAACATAGTTAAATAGACAAAAGATATAGGGGCTGACAAGTGCGACAAAATGATTTTAGCTATCATATAGCTTCCTAATTAAGCAAATTTTCAACAAATCAATTATTCAGTAACAAATCACAAAATATTTGTCAAATAAAATTGTGACTTTTTAACGAAATTACCAAAAAACCCAATGGAAATATATTTTTGGCGATAAATATCAGTTTTTTTTTTTCTGAGCATCCGAACCTCTATTTCAAAGAAACTTATGATTATCAGAATATATACTTGAATCGGATTGAACAAGTTGAGGTTCAGTATTGTGTTGTTGCATATTTTATGACTCAATATGTGGATTTGTCCTTGAAGATTGATCAGTGGTAAGCAAAACATCATCAGTTTCTTGATAAATATATGGCATAGGAAAAATAATATGTGGGAAAGGATCAGTTGGTGAAAAAATTTCTTTGAGGTTATGAAAAAAAAATACTCTTTCATGGAAAACAACATCTCGTGAAGTAAATATTTCTCTTGTATTTAAATCTATCAGCTTATAACCTTTGATACCCGGTGTGTAACTTAAGAAGGCACACTTTCTTGCACGTGTTTGAAATTTGGTCCTGTGAGACTGCAAAGTTGAAGCAAAAGCTAGATAGCCAAAGACCTTCAAAAAATTGTAATCAACAGATTTTGAAAATAGAAGTTCATAGGGACATTTTTGAGACAACAATGGTGTAAGAGTTAGATTTATAAGATAAACAGCAGATATAATACATTCAGACCAGTAAGGTATTGAGATTTGAGAATGAAAATATAATGCCCGAGCCACGTTTAAGAGATGTTGGTTTAAGAGATGTTGGTGTTTTCTCTCAACAACTGAATTCTGTTGTGGACATTCAACACATGAAAACTGATGCAAAATGCCATGTTTTGAAAAATAATCAGAGAATGTTAGTTCCTTAGCATTATCTGATCGAAAATATTTTATAGTGCAAGAAAATTGATTTTTAATCATGGCACAAAAACGTGAAAATATTGTATGAACATCAGATTTATGACGCATGAGGAAGATCCAGCAAAAACAACTACAATCATCTACTAACGTAAGAAAAAATCTAAATACATTGTGTGAGGTAACCGAGTATGGTCCCCAAATATCGCAATATACAAGGTCAAAAAGATTTTCAGACAATTTATTATTGTTTTGAAAAGGTAAACGCCTCTGTTTAGCTGATGGACATATGTAACAATGATCGTTTTTATTTGTAGCAGTGTATGAAAGTCTATTTTAAGAAGTTCTAAACGCTTAAAAGATAGATGGCCAAGCCCGTGATGCCAAATGTTTGCAGATGTGAGGTTGATAGGATGAGCAGAATCTGTGGTGAACACGTACAGTCCATCTTGAGATTTACGCTTGCCAATCATCCTCCTCATCTTCATATCCTGCATAAAAAACTCATGTTGTGTGAATGAAATAGTAATTGATGGATCTTGAGTCACACAGTTAACAGACATCAAGTTGAATTTAAATCAGGTACAAAAAGAACATTTATAAGGACCAGATTTTGATTTATGTGAATATCACCATAACTGTTAACTGGAATAACAGAGTGATTTGGCAACGTTACTGTGGAAGTGTATAGCCTTCTCATATTTGTAAAAAGTGTTTTGTTTGTGCAAATATGTTTTGAGTATGTTGAGTCAAGAATCCAATTCTTGTTAAAACTAGAAATACAACCTAAGGCATGGCTTAAGTTGATTGAACCTGGATTGACATTCGCAATGTTGATGGTTGTGTGACCTTCTTGAGTCGATTGTCATGTTAGTTGGTTGGCATCTCGATTATCTGGTGAATTTGATCACTGGACAGGCCTTGATTTGATTTGCTCTTGGAGTCTGATTGTTGTCTTGAAGGTTGAGAGATCCTTCTGCGAGATTTGCCTGTGGTTTTGGCTTTGGCTTGTAACCAAGAGTGAAGCCATGGATCTTGTAGCACTTGTCGACAGTGTGACCCGTCATTTTGCAATGTGTACACAGTAAATTCTCTATTGTGTACACAGTAACTTCTCTCTCTTGATGAATTTCTTCGGATCATTCGCAGCCATAACCATTGGATTTGAATGTTCTCCTCCTGACTGATTAGTACTGACAGAACGCTGTTTTTCGTCTTGACAAACCATCGAGAAGACCTTGTTGATCAGAAGTAGTGGATCCATAATGTTGATTTGTCCCCGCACGTTGTTGAAAGAATCATTTAGCCCCGTAAGGAACTTCATGACATATTTACCTCCGTAGAATTTCATCAGAGCTTTGGATCCACCACAAACGTAAGTGCACAGAGGCTTGTAATAGCTCAATTCTTCGTGAAGGATTTTAAGCTTGGTATAATATATACCTGCGGGATCTTGATTCTGCATGAGACACATGATTTCTCTTCTGATCTCAAAGATTCGAGGTCCATTGCTCTGCTTATATCATTCTTGAAGATCATTTCAAACATCAGCCGCTGTCTCACCGTAAGTGATACTCGATTTGATCGATTTTGTACAATAATTGGTGATCTATTCTGTAACCATGTTGTTGTTGCGCTCCCAAGAGTATAAAAGATTCGCATTCGCTCCATCATGTTTCTTGATCGAACCACTGATAAATCCCAATTTATTCTTGATCTGTAACGCCGTTCTCATGGATCTCCTCCATGAATGATAATTTTCTCCGTTCATCAATTCGCTAACCAAGATCATCCATGGCGTGTCGATGTGGTGAAGGAAGTAAGGATCGATGACTTCATCGGTTGAGTTTTTCTGAGCTGTAACTCTGCTCCTAGAGACTTCTCCGGTCGTCGATTATTCGATCGACATTATTTGATCGGTAATGATTCAGATGATGTAGGGAGAAGAGTTCTGACCTAGGGTTTTTTGCGCAAAGATCGCTCTGATACCATGTTAAGGATTCAATCGAGAATTGATGAAAAGAGAGAGAGATTTACGAGGAATGATGTTTAAAGAATATTCAATCTCATTAATTAATTAATACCAAATCAACATTAATTTATATACAAAGTCAAAAGTAAAAAAAAAATTCTAAATACCCTTATCAGGCCAATACACGGTATAAGGTCTAATGAACTGGAATGTCATTAACATAATCTCAGTATTCTTGTAACTTTAAGGAGAAAAAAAGATTAATAATATCTTATTTGTAGTTTTAAAAGAACTTCACCTTCTCCATTCATTATTTCATTGAATTAGATTGCTTGAAAATTATTTTGTAGTTCCATAATATTCCGTAGCAAATGCAAAAGAGACGTGTAATTTAACACACAATCTGGGTACGTGTATGCTTGTGTGTTGATAATCCATCTTTAATTTTTAGAGATATTGTAATCATTGAACTTTTAGCATCGACTTCTTTTGTTAATGCTGGCCTGTTATGATTATGAATAATCTTTCTCGGACTAATATATGGTCATTACTTTTTCTACTTTCTTTAATATCTTGCAATTACTCGCAAATCATTATGATGGTCATTCATTAGGCGGTACTTATCTCTTTAATCCACAATTAATAAAGATGACACAACCCGAAAATTATTTAAAAAAATATTATTTAGGGAAAAAGTTGTTTAGTCTTTGGTCTAGGAAATAAAAAGAGAAGAAGATTAGAGACCTTATCTATTCCTAACCAAATACCTTCCCTTTTTTCTGAAACAAGAATTACTGATTCTAGAAGCTGTACCTTTTTCCTAAAGCAGCAAACGTAAAAAAAATTGAAAATGAAAAAGTAAATCACATTCATCAGTCTCACGTCTCACGCATGTGAGACAAAATTAATTCTAACTCTATTATTTGATGTTTTTTTTTTCTCTCACTCATAATATTCTAATTGAATTATTAATCATTTTTTGTCTCTTTTTAGTTTGATTATTTTAGCTCCCACCAACCTCAGAATCTCATAATTAGAAAATATCACATAAAATTCTTCTTCAAAGAAATATATAATAAATCACATAAATTGTCTTAAACGGGCAAAAGAAAAATCACATAAATTGTCTCATCTGCATCAGAAGCTATAATAAACAGCCACGAGAACAATGCACTCATGCAGATACGACCAATGAAACTGACGTGGCAAATAACTAATGACGTAAAATATCATGTATACTGGTCCGCGTTGCACCGGATTACGAAATCGTAATATTCATCCGTCGTCGTGCAAACCACCTATAAATCAAAATGCAGCTTTCGCAGAGATAAAGAGAAGACTCATCGCAGAGCGAGAAGAAATTATAGAAACCAGAAATAAATTAACTTTTGTCGTCCTTCGAATTACATATTACGAAGAAGTAGAGAAAATGTAGATTCAGGTATTTTTTTATTATTATTAATAAATAAAAATGTCTCTATATTGTGTTTTTGTCTGGTGTGAAATTTCAATTGCATTGAGATAGAGAGATTATTTTCCAGATTATTCAATTACTGAAAAGAACGCGGTTTTCTTTTTCTTTTGTAATTTTTTTTAACTTCCGATAGATAGAGAAATAGGATTCTGAATTTCTGGTTTCACAGGAAAAAAAATTACAGTGTGTGAGAGAGAAAGCGAAACCCTAACCCTAGAAAATCAAAAATCCCCATTCCGATATCCACTCCAGGAACCGAAACTCGTCCGGCGACGAAATGTCTCACTCGCCGGAGACGGCGAGTCAAACGCCGCCGTCGAAGCAGAACCATAGCCGCAGCCAGAGCCAGAGCCTCCAAGAAGAAGCCCTAAAGCAAGTTCTCATGAAGCTCCAGAGCGTCTCTCCGAGCCCGACGCCGCCGTCGGAGCCGGAAGTCGACGTCTCGTCGTCGTCGCCTCCCCTCTCCGACGAGGTTCTCCTCTCGATCCTCTCGCGAGTCTCCCTCTCTCACTACCCTCAGACCTCCCGAGTCTGCAAGCGCTGGCTCTACCTCCACGGCCGCTTCGTTCGGTCCCTCAGAATCCTCGATTGGGGCTTCCTCGACTCCGGCCGGGTCGTCGACCGCTTCCCGAACCTGACGGACCTCGACATCGTCCACGCGTGCCTCCGATCGCCCCGAAGCTCGGGGATCCTCGTGACCAAGAAGTCGATCTCGGTCTCGGTGGACTCGCTCGTCTCCTCCTCCGGCGGTTTCTTCGAAGAAGGAGACGTGATGAAGTCGAGCGTGATCGACCAGGGGCTGAGGATGGTCGCCAGCTGGTACCCGAATCTCCGGAGACTGGCGGCGATCGGAGCCAGCGAGGCCGGGCTGAGGAGCGTCGGCGAGGATTGCCCGACTCTGCAAGAGCTTGAGCTCCATTGCTGCGGCGACATGGCGCTCAAAGGTCTCTCGGGCCTCAGATACCTCCAAGTCGTGAAACTGATCGGCTCCGTGGACGGGTTCTACAGCTCGGTGGTGTCGGACATAGGGTTGACTATACTGGCTCAGGGGTGTTCGAGGCTGGTCAAGCTCGAGCTCTGCGGCTGCGAGGGAAGCTACGATGGAGTCAAGGCGATCGGGCAGTGCTGCCTGATGCTGGAGGAGCTCACGCTCTGTGACCACAGAATGGACGGAGGGTGGCTTTCGGGGCTCTCGTATTGCGGGAATCTGAAGACGCTGAGGCTCAAGTCTTGCCGGGGAATCGATTCGTGCCCCGGCCCGGAGGAGTATTTGGGGTCTTGCCCCACCATCGAGGAGCTTCATTTGCAGCAGTGCCAGGTCGGGAGCGCCGAGGCCATGAGAGCGCTTTTCTCCGTCTGCGAGGCCGTTGGGGACCTCGTTTTTCAGGATTGCTGGGGATTGACCGACACCATGTTTTCCATCGCAGCTGTTTGTAGGTACGAGCAGTGTTCCAATCGTTCTTATTTACCCTTTCTCTGTATGGTACTATTGCTGGCAGGCTATTTATATATTGATCACAAGGTTGACTTTACGGCATTTCGATCTTATTTTGGGGAGTATGTTTTATTGAGTTTTCGTAGTAGGTAAGTGGGTTAAGGAAGATGGTTTTAAGAGCAACTATAAGTTAATGTATATTAGGTCATTTTCATCTTTTTTTTCGGAACGTTGTGGTGAGTTTCGTAGTAAGAGGTTAAATGGAAGACTAGGTTAAGATTGGTTATCCGCTATGCTTTAGTGCATTGCCCATTATTTTGTTCTGCGTGAAAGGAAGGAGCGCTAGTGAATCACTTCGCTAGAGTAGCCATCTCATACAGTGTTCATAACCAAGTCTATTGCCCGTTTTGGTACCTTCGCATCGAGTGGCATTATAAGGTAGGAGAATACATAGCATTACTGCATAAAAATTGATCATCAGATTCAACTTAAGGGTAGATATATACGAGGTTGCATAATTGCAACAGGCTACATAAATCGTGTAAATAATATGCTGTCTTGTTATGTTCTGAAACTTGTGCAATTGGGTGTGGAGAAGT
This sequence comes from Urtica urens, assembly GCA_958296335.1. Taxonomy (NCBI): domain Eukaryota; kingdom Viridiplantae; phylum Streptophyta; class Magnoliopsida; order Rosales; family Urticaceae; genus Urtica; species Urtica urens. Next base: position 25,579,856 of record OY282522.1, on the reverse strand, counting down.
TACAAAGTATACACTCCTTGACCATGTTAACGAATTTTCTTCCTTGCTTTGAAACTCTGATCATCACACGAGTAAACATTTATGATTATCTCAGTCTTCACCTAATTCGTGTTCTTCCCGTTATCGTAATTGTAGGAGGGTGAAGCTGATATCTTTGACAGGCTGTTCTCTGCTGACAACGGTAGGCTTGGAGGCCGTGGTTCTCTCATGGAAAGAGCTTCAACGGCTTCGAGTCATTTCGTGCAACAACGTAAAGGACGAAGAGATCTCTCCCGACCTCGCTTCCCTCTTTTCAGTCCTCAAAGAGCTCAAATGGAGACCCGATTCCAAATCTCTCTTGACAACGAGTCTCGCGGGCACGGGGGTCGGAACCAAAGGTAGTAGGTTTTTCAAAAGACTAAAGCCTTAGAAATGTTAGATTAGTGCAAAGTTCATTGATTGAGTTTTTGCTAGCCTTTGTTAGTCAGTTAGCTAAGATAGACACAGCAGCGACCACTACACAGAAGCCATTAGATTAGATGGTTATTCTTTTCTTTTCTTTCAATTTATAAATTTATAGGTTTTTGAGCATTTTGATAGAGAACAGTGTTTTGTGGTTGGCTCTTTCCCACTTTGTTGTTTTGTGGGAAATCATTTTGTTCAAACATAGTTTAAATAAGTTTGGAAGTGAGAAAGAAGAACAGTGCCAGTGTTGTTAGGCGTTTATTATGATGACTTGATAGGAGTTAGTATAAAGAAAAACACATGGGTAAAACTTCATTTTTCTTGTCCATTCCGTACATATGATACTTATGTTTCATTCGATGGGAAGTCAATGTGTTGTACCTCCAAAAAATGTACTGATTCATTATATTATAAAATGCATTTCATTAATTTTCTTCATGGACTCATTGTTTCTGTCTTTTAGAACCCATGACTTCCATTAATTTCAATCCACTCTTTTAAATCCTGAGTTGAATTTTCTCCGTAACAACTAACTGAACTCAACCTAGGTATTGGGAGGAAGTGTAAATAGCAGACGCTGTTAGTGTGTATTCGCTTCGGCGCAATATTTTACCCATGGAAGGATAAAAACGGATTCAAAATTATAACCCATGATTCACGAATATGAAAAGAAGTAGATTAGAAACAATTGCCAATACTTTCAGAAGGGAAAAAAAAAAACTAAGCAGATCGTCAAGGTTCTCTTTTTCACTTCTACTTTTTCTTTTCTAGCAAAGTAACCAAGGCACACAAACTTGCCAGTCCCAAGATGAAAAAGAAAAACAAAACATCAAAGCCCAAAGTTTCCATCGAGTTAAGTCAAACAAGTTCCCAGGTCTCATTTCATCAACCAATCCAATAATCCAAATCGATAAAAACTCGCTTACTTTCAAAACTCCCATAAATAACTTAAGGAGAAGCTAAGTTCCCAATAATAAAAACATCTGTGCACAAAAAGAGCTTAGCCTTAAAACATAATAATTTTTTGAAAAAAATAGTTACAACTTCATAAGCTCTTATTCCCGAAGCGAAAATAAATAAATAAATAAAAACAAAATAAATCCTAAGAAAAGAAACTATGGCGTTGGCGTCTCGACCCAGAAGGCGTTCAAGTTTCTTAGGCGGGGAAGGTCGAATTGGCGAAGCACGTTAGAAGGCCAAGGAAACGACCAGAAAGAGTCTTCCTTTTTCGCCGCCCCCGTCACGCAAGACACAGGCGCCTTCGAGAAGAGGCATCGTCCGATCCCGCGCCCCCCGTCCATCGAGCTCACAAACCGTCCGACAAACTCTTCCGCCGGCTCCGAGATCAAAACCGCCGGAACCTTCTCGTTTCCGTGAAAGAAAGCCCTCCCACTCTCCTCACCGAAAACCCAACTCCGCTTCCCTAAATCCAACCTCGCGACGTGCCACGTGACCCCGCGAGAAGGGTCCGGAAACCCGCTCCTCGACACCACGTAGAGGTCCCCCTCGAAAAGGCACAGGCTCGCATTGTCGAGGAAGACCTGCCGGGGCAGCAGGTTCTCCGGAAGCTCGACGTCGACGCGGGCGAATCCGCCGGCTCGGGAGCGACGGAAGACGACCACTTTCTCCCGCGAGAAGTAGCAGAAGAGCGCCCCCTTGGAGCAGACGAGGCTGAGGTTGGCCCACTCGCTGCCGTAGGTGTCGTGGGCGACGGCGACGGAGTCGACGAAGCTCCAGGCCTTCTCGCCGGAGCTCCAGGAGGTGACGAGGGCGAAGCCGGGCTTGAAGGTGGCGGTGTAGACGTCGACGGAGCCTTCGACGGGGCAGAGGTGGAAGGCGTAGCTGGGGCAGCGCCAGAACTGGTACGGAGGCACGGCGGCTCCGGCGGGGAGATCGAGAACGGAGCGGCTGAAGGGGTTGTAGAGGAACGCCTTCTCGAGGCAGCAAGGGAAGCCCGCCATAATCCACCCCTGGCTCGCCGCCAGAACCTGGGCCCGGAGTCGCTGCGGGTGAGACGGGCAGTTGTTCGGGAAAGCGGACTCGAAGAGGTGCGATTTCTTCGTGGCCGGGTTGTACAGAAAGTAAGGGGACAAGCCTTCGCCGTGGATCATCACCCACGGGACTTGCAGGTGAGGCTTCGCCGTGCCTCTCCCCAGCGTCAGCCACCTCCGAGAACAGCTTCGCAGCTGAATCTGATCCTCCAAACACAGCCGTCTCAGAATCAGCGACGCTATATCCTCGAGAACTCCGCACATCGGCGACTCTTCCTCTTCCTCCTCCTCATCGCCGTATCTGAAGAGGCCGAATCGAATTCCGGTGAATCTTACGTTTCGGAGACTGTTAATATAACCAGAGAAAAGGAAGATTTGTCGTACCTTCTTGTAACAGCAAGAGCTAGCGGATCTTTTTTGTTTTCCACAGAGTTCATGGCGATCAACGACATCTGTAATCAAATTTCATCACGGCGATGTGGTATTGTAAACAAAACGTAGAGGAACAATAGAAAACAAGAAGAAGAGAGAAAAAAAAAAAAAAAAAAAAAGAAGAAGAAGGAAGATCAATACCTTGTTAGATTCGGTTTTCTTCAAAAGCGACTCGCTCACAGAGTATCCGAGAGTAATGAATGCCTTTTCCTCCTTCCCAATCGCAGCAAAGAATGCCTTGTGCTCTTGCATCGGTTTTCCCGGCGAGAGAAGTGAGTAGCGTTTTCAAATGTGGATTAAACAATTTCCTTTTATATGTTCTCAACTAGGGATTCGATTTCTGTCCTGAGATTTATTTTATCAGATTTTAGTCGGATTTGTTTATTTATTTTCTACTTCAGACCAGATTGACCTTATTAAATATGCGTTAGTTTAGTGGTAATATTGTGGATTTTCGGAAAGTATTGCCTCTTGCCCTAATGTTAGCCCAAGCCCATTCGGTCCCTCGATGGGCTTAAAAGTTGTGGGCCCGATTGAGCATATAAGAGCATCTCTATACGACAAATATTTTTATTTAAGAAATTGTCCAAAATATCGTTTTTGTATATTAAAATTAATTTTCTTTTCAAAATATTAGTACAAAAGTCTAATATACTTTTAAATAATATTTTTATATTTTATTTCATTTTTATATTAATCGGTTATTTGTTATTTATTTATTAAAAAAATTAAACTTTAAAAGGTAAAAACTGCTACAATCCTAAAAAAATTATTTTTTTAAAAATTTTGAATTTTTTTCTTAATTATTTTGACAGGAAGTTTAGTATATGACATTTGTTTTAGTTTTATTTTTTAAAGAGTATTTCGTTTTTTCACATGAAATTTATTTGTATTTTGGGACAAAATCATGTTTAGGAGTATTTTGAAAAAATAAAAAACAAAAATGGTATTTTGGACAATTTCTCTTTTTATTTTACTGATTATCTATTTGTTATATAATGATTATGACTAAACGTTGCTCTATCGGGACGGGACGGTACCGGGAGTCCCGTCCCGGTTATTAAAATATCGGAAATGGGAGTCCCGGTCCAGTGGCCGGGGCGGGACCGGGACTCCCGGTCAAGAGGCGAAACGGGAGGTACCTCCCGGTAGAATTTAAAAAAAAATAAAGAAAAAACGAAAAATCCAATGGCCCAAATTTTTTGACCGTTTGCCAAATATGGCCGTTGCATTTGCAACGGCTATAACCTTTTTTCTTTTTCTTTTTCTTTTTCAACTTTTTTCTTATAAATAACCCCCTATCTCTCATTTCTCCACACCTCTCATTCTCAATCTTTCAAATTCTCTCAATCTCTCAAACTCTTTCAAACTCTCTCAATTTTTCAATCTCGTTTTTTATGGCGTCTCAAAACCGAAGGGGTCGGGGTGGTCGAGGGGGAAGGAATTCTCAAGATCCCCCGATGCATCGGTTTGAAAAAAATTGGTTGCACCATTCTGAAAATGCGGAATACACTTACGATCCTTACTATATTCCTAGTACCGCTCCAAATGTTATGTATCCCCCATCCCCCTCAACCGGTCAATCTAAACACAGAAGCCGACTACATCCCTCATATGCCTCCACCTCCACCCGATACCGATATCGCTTTTGAAGCGTTTCAACAATATGAACAAGAAATTGAAGATTCCCAAAATCCAAACGTCGAAGAAGGAGTTGAAATCAATGACGATGAAACGAAAGATCCTAAAGAACATGAAGAAGAAGATATACTTCATTCTCCACATCGCAACCGAACTCAGAGGTCACCTTCTGTTAGTGTTCCCCGTCCCCGACAAAAACAACAACAGGAAGAGACGCAACAACGACGAAAATGACGACAACGACGACAAACTCAACCTACCGGAAGGCAACCTAGGTCCCAGGTGTGGAGTTTTTACGAGAAACTGATTCACAAAGGTGAAAAATCCGGGAAATGTAACCGTTGTGGAAAGATCTTTAGTGCTCATAACGACAGAGTCGGGACGTCGCTTTTGTGGAGTCACAACAGATACTACAAGGGCGATGGAGCTGCAACGTCTTTGAGTCAGGTAAGTCATGTTGAGCCTAATCAAATACGTAAACAATTTGTAGAATATTTTGTTTTGACGGATCAATCTTTTATGCATATAAAATCACAAAGTTTTGTTAACTTTGTTAGTTATTTAGTTTCTGGTGTTCAAGTAATTTCTAGGAAAGCGTTAAGAGCAGATATACTAAAATGGTTTTTGGAAGAAAATGAAACAATAAAAACAACAATATCAAACGGTAGATATAGTGTAGCTTTAACTTCTGATATATGGACTGGTCAAACTAAAATGGATTATATGAGTGTTGTTGTTCATAACATAGATTATAAGTGGAATTTGAACAAACGTATAATAGCATTTAGGAGGATAGAAGGATCCCATTCAAGTCAAAACATTTTAGATATCATGGTTAGTGTATTAGAAGAATGAGTTTAACACGTAGGATTATATCAGTAACGTTTGATAATGCCACACGTAACAATGCTATGATAAGAGACTTAAAAGAAAAACTCCAAACTAACGACTCTCTTTTACATCAACGATGTGCAACTCATATAATCAACCTTATTGTTCAAGCAGGGGCCGCTAGTTATGACCCTTTTATAAACGAAATTAGGAACTACATTAGATGGATTAATAGCTCAACAAGTAGAGTAGACGAACTTAAGAGACGTCTTAGGCACAATGGTCTCCAAGAACGAACATGGCATTTAGATAACAAAATTAGGCGGAACTCAACCTTCTTAATCACTACTACAAAAGATACCTTTAGAAGCGAAAGGGGGAATTAGAAGCAACTACTCGCTTCTAATTAGAAGCGACATTTGAGAATTAGAAGCGACTAGTCGCTTCTAACTTCAACACCCCGATTTTAACCAAATTATCAATATTTCGACAATTAGAAGCGACTAGTCGCTTCTAATTGTCAAAATTATTGGCTCGGGGAATTAGAAGCGACTAGTCGCTTATAATGTCCCAAATTTTTGGCTCCAAATTTTCTCCGCCAAAATTTTCGCTAAGTATAGAAATTGGGGCATTAGAAGCGACTAGTCGAGGTCCACCCCTGCGCCTCCACCGCCGAGCTCCGACCCTCCTCCTCCTCCGCCAAGGTATGTTTAGTTTTATAATTGAGTGCGGCGGAGACAAAGAGGAGGCACTCCAGAGAATGTCCAAGGGTCTGACAAAACAACAGTGGTCCGAGATGATTGATAGAATGACCACAGAAACGTTCCAGGTATAAATTAGATTAAACATATTAATCAATTATTCTTAAAAATAATTTTCTAACCAATGTTATTCTCTAGGAAATGTCCAAACGGAATACGGAGAATCAAAAGAAGAAGACCACGAAGAGTCGACAGGGAACGATCTCATTTTATGAGTATCGTCATAGTCACGTAAGTATATTTTCATTCAATTTCAAATTACATAAGTTATATATTATAGTTATAATGTGTTATATGCATATGCAGCGGGTAGGAGAAGGCAGGCAGATGCTATGACCGCACGGTGCGTGGGAGAGGATGCACACGACTCCCAATGGTCAGTGGACTACGCCTGCTGCTGGAGAGTATCATGTAAGTATATATGTTATTACTTAAGTTTCCTTATAATTGTTGTTATTAATAATTACTTTAATTTGTATTGTGTATGTAGGCTCGGATAGTAGCTCGGGTGGCTGATCTACAAGAACAAGCTCGGGAGTCGGGACGTGAGTTGAGCTTGCCATCTTTGGAGGAGACTGCTATGAGCGAAATCCTCGGGACGCGACGTAATTGGGCTACGGGAATTGGGCCTCTAATTCCGCGCTCCGACATGCTAGAAGCTCAAGCCCACGACAGCTCATCGTCTTCCGTAGAGAATGTGAGTTCGAAGTCCTCATCTGATATGGAAGAGAAGCTAGCGGCTCTCCAAGAAGTTGTGTTTGGCATGGCTGCTGGTTTGAGCCAGACCCCAGACTTCACTCCGACTCCCGTGTTTAGGGCGACTTTGGACCACTACATGACCCAGTTCGGACCTCGTGTAGGCCATTCGGGCAATGCAGGAGCTTCAGGTTCGCAGCAGAGACTAGATCGACCTTCGACTCCCACCGACACCAAACCAGACGAGCCTCCACACGGATCCAGCGGACGACGCGCAGGACGAGGACGACGAGAACGAGGACGACGAAGGCAGTTCGACAGGAACGAGTGGGTCAAACCGGACGACGAAGGCTTAGACTTACTCGTATGGTGGAGAGAACATGCACGGATATCCTTGAAGATCATCGTACGTCGTCGTACGATATCGTACAATATCGCATGACATCGTACAACGTTGTATGTCATCGTACGATAGTGTACGATATCGTACGACGACGTACGATGCCATACGATGTCATGCGATAATGTACGATATGTTATTGTTGAAGGAGGTTTTTTGACAAGTTTAGATTATTTAGATGAGTTGAAGGTTATTTTAGATGGTTTTTGGACAAGTTTTGATGATTTTTGGACAAGTTTAGATTATTTTAGATGAGTTTTCGACAATTTTAGACGGTTTTGGACAAGTTTAGATGAATTTTGGAAAAGTTTAATTGATTTTTGGATATGTTTCATTAGTTTTTGACAAGTTTCTTTGAATAAGTTGTAGTTTTCATCAGTGTTGGTGGAACGTGGATAAGAAAAAGACACAGCTGAGATTTTAGTAAAACTCGTACGTATATGGTGAATGCTATGATGAGTTGGTCCATATTGTTTACCAAATTTCTGAGATGGATAAGATGGCGTATGACTTAAAAATTGAAATCCCGTACACTCTGGGTAATGTTGTGTTGGCGCCAGCAGTCTTGGTGTCAGATGATGATATCGCATATTATATGAACCACGACTACTGGACTAAATTTTCTATTTGCGTGAGTTTTGAACCGAAACGAATAATGTCACCAATTTCTAATGATGTGGATCCTAAGCGAAAAAGAAAACAAGTGTTGAAGGTTCCTCGCATTGAAAGCAGAAGACAACTGTATCCTCTCGCAATTGAAGTCTCACAAAGTAATCAAAAATCAAACGATGAACGCTCGGTTGCCGAGGATGAGTTTTTAGCAGACAAGAGCAGAGAAGATGAAACATAGGCGCGATAGAGATCCATTTGACGTCAATTTTGAAGACTTTGAAGGAAACAAAGATGATGACGTCAGTGATGACGTTGAAGATTTTGAAGAGTTTGTGAATGATGAAGAGTACGACCACTTTTTTGAGAACTACGAAATTCCATATGGTGATTACCATCCCGAAGTTAATCCTTGTGTAGGATTTCCGGGAACATATACTTGGAAAGATCCTCAATTCACGCAAGAACAAGTGGTTAAGGAGATAGAATATCTTGAAGGCCCGACTCAATCCTCTACAGGTAATTTTTCAAGATCACGTATAATTTATTTTTGTTTTGAACTTAACCGTTTATCGTTTAATGTAATAGGTAGCTCATAAGACTTGTATTTGGGAAAACAGTTTGAGAACAAATCGGAAATGAAGACACACGTGCACCTATACGCCATGAAAAATAATTTTGAGTTTCGAGTTAAATCATCATCGACAAAAGGTGATGCGTTCTTTGCAATGATGAGAGTTGTACATGGAAACTCCGGGACGTCGTTTAGTGATTAGGAATATGGGAGGTTGTAGCTTTTGAAAAAGCTCACTCGTGCTCGCGTGTTGTTCGAGTATAAGGTCAACGAGGACCTGCACCGTGGGTTATTGGACACGTGTTTAAAGACAACTATTCGATCAACTCAATGGTCGATTATTCAGCACATAACGTTAGAGAAGAAGTGAAGACAAGATGGGGTTTAGAAAAATCGTATTTGAAGGCGTAGAGATCTAAAGAAGTAGCTATTGGACTCGTTCGTAAGACACACAAACAATCGTATAAGAAACTACCTTCTTGGTTGTACATATTGAAGCAAAAAAACTCATGCACGGTTACTGATTTTGTGAGAGATAGTGACAAATTCAAATATGCATTTTTTTTCATTGGGGCGTGTCTTCGAGGATTTAAGTATTGTCGGCCGGTCATATCTTTGGATGGTTCATTTTTGAAGACTAAATACGGGAGACAATTGCTTGTATCGATTGCATTGGATGCGAATTCACATTTTTATCCAATCGCTTTTGGCGTTGTCAACAGTGAGTGTCATGAATCATGGAGGTGGTTTTTGTTGAAGTTGAAAGAATTTATTGGGGAAGACGTACCTGATTTGGCATTCAAATCTGATCGACATGTCAGTATCAGTCATGGTGTTGAAGTGTCTTTTCCGGGAATACCTCATGGTTATTGCTACCATCATATGCAGCTTAACGTTCAACACAGGTTTAAGACAAATCATTGTCGCGGTGAATTGTACGAAGCTGCTTATTGTTTCAATAAGACGTCATTCTAAGCTCACTTCAGACAGTTGAGGCAAAAAGATGTCGAGATGGCAAAATATCTCGAAGACATCGGGTTTGATCGTTGGGCAAGACCGTTCTTTCCTGGGATTAAATATTAATAACGTGTAATCAAATATTAATTTCCTAACAACTTAATCGTTATTTTTGACAGGTATGATATTATGACAAGTAACAATGCCGAAAGTTGTAACGCTAAAACAAGGCATGCGAGGTCATTCCCGATAACGACGCTTCTTGAGTTCATAAGATTCATACTACAAAATTGGTTCTTCAAACGAGAAGACATTGCACACAAGTTAAACACAGAACTTACACCTAGGAGGCAAGATAACTTGAGAATATGAACAATAAAGCACAAATTGTACACGCATACGGGCTTGGGTTGTACGAATGTCACGTAAAAGACGGTGGGGGGGAGCATGATGTAAACTTCCAACAAAATACTTGCACTTGTGGAATTCCTCAACTTCTAGGTATCCCTTGCGAACATGCCATTGCATGAGCTCAACATCATTCCGTGGACGTATACTCTTTATGTAGTCATTTCTACGTAAAGAAAACGTGGATCGAATAGTATAAAGACGCCGTTTATCCAGTTAGGAGTGAAGAATAATGGAACGTTCCAGAACATATTAAGCATATGAAAGTATTGGTTCCCGTTGAAAAGAAACAAGTCGGTCGTCCAAGAAAAAGTAAATAAGGAAGGCGAAGGGTAAACCGATATTCATCTCGAGGTGAAAAAGTCGTTGTAACGCAAAAATGCGATAAATGCGGTGATCTAGGTCACAATAAAAAGACATGCACATGGCGAGAGTATAGTGTGAATTATGTAGCTGTTGTTGACATATTGAAGTTGTGTTGCTGAATTATGTTCAATTATGTTGTTGAATTATGTTTAATCATTTTGAATTATTTTGAATCGTTTTGAACTATTTTGAATTATGTTTCGTTTTGACAAGTTATACATAATCAAAATTATATCTTCGTAACATATATATCATCTAATAAAAATAAAAGTTAAAAATGTTTTAATATAAAAACAAGTCATCGGGTAACTCTATCTAAAAACAAGTCAACCGCCTACTTTTTCCTGAATATCTTCATGTTCTCCTTTATGAGTGTGTCGAAGGGAGCTCCAACGAGAAGATACTCAACGTATTTGACGGCAAACATCTCACAATCACCGCTACAATAACGATCCATAAGAATGTGTCAACGAATAACTTTTTGCAAAAAAAATAATATAAATTTTAAACGTTTACTTTAAACTTGACTGATGGACTTTTTGGTTAATGAGCCATGTGAGCTCATGAAGCGTCGGTCGACCTATTGGGAGAGGTTAATAGATTTTCGTGTGGTTGTTGAACAGGCCACTCAAAAGCATTACTTGTGGTAATGCGCGACTTCAATCCTACAGTATTCCAAAAAAATGTTAAGTACTTACAAATTTATTATAGATATTGTTCGAGTCAGATTTAAACTTACGTGCATGATATCCATAAAGTATGCCAAATGCTGCTGCTGCTCAACTAGCGCCTTCTGACAATCAAGAATTGTGATCGTCCACTCTGTTAAATCAATCTGAAATGTGAACCAGTGGACATTCCTAAAGTTGACGACCAGGAGGATCTTCTTAGCACCCTTCCACGGCTTGATCTTGATGTCTCGGTATCCCGTCATCAGCGTAATGACAGACTTCTGATCCCAATCAACTCTCTCGAGTTCAGTCCCCAACTCTTTCGCCTTCTCTATGTTCGCCTGCTCTTGCTTGTATCTCCCAAAGACGTTCTGAATCCATACAGTGTCCATAATGCGGACATCCTGCCGATTACCACTGAATTCATGTTGTCGAGTCTTCAGCATATGCAAGATTGCGTCGATATGCTGCAATACAAACATATGATTATTACAAAATATATAATATGTGACAGTTGAACAAATAAAATACATTGTACATCATCAGCCAACCAAACTCCTACGTCGGCAATCGGGTCAAAGAACTTCGGACCCATTTCTCTCGTCACTAACCGAACGTTAAGCATATAGCGGCCATAGTACTTACCCGTCCTCACCCACAACATCATCTCGACATATTCTTTTTGGTTAGACTACTTGACCGCCTTGAAAGAAGTTGTACGTGTTGTGTACTTGCGCTTCTTCGGATCGGTGAAGTTGTCTCACTTCTTCGATTTTTAGGGTGGTGCATTCGCTAGAGATTTGGGTGGCTCGCTACGTTGACGCTTCGATGGTCTTTCAACGGCAAGGCCCTTTAACTTCTCATCTTGTCGCGTCGTTCATCTTCTGAATAAGCCGGCTTGTTTATCCGGGATTGTCGGTGAAAGTCTCCGACTGCTCTCGGGCATAAAAGGCGATGAAGGCCTATTATCAGGAGGAGGCATATTATCAGCAGTATCCGTATGGGGAGGTGTGGAGCGTTGAGGGGGATGAGGTTTAATATTCTTGCCATTGCTCTTACTCTGCTTCTGCGTAGCAGGACCACACGCTTGCGTGGTAGGAATGGGTTCACCTGGCATCCCCGTAACGTCACGGAATACGTGATTCAGACGCTCCCAGGTACGAATCTGTAAAAATTGTTAGTTAGATTTGTAATAAACTTTTATAATTTTCAAACGATCTTATTACATGACTGTTGCGTATGCGCTCAACTCTACTGTTAACTACGTTCATCCCGCGTCGTAGGGTAGCCATTGTCTGGAGAATGTATTCTATTCCTTGACGAAACTCGTTCAACATTCTCACCGTTATAACAATTGGGTCATCATCGCTTGGCTCGGAACCACGAGATTGTGGAGGAGGCAAAGTTCTTGGGCTCCATTGACGTGGAGAGTTGGGACGAGGAGGGCGAGCTTTTGACTCTTTCATCGGGCGCGTTTGAGGAGTATCAGAGATATACTCCTCATCATCGTCCTCCTCCTCGTCGTGGCCAAGGAAGTCGGCTTCCTCCGCGGCTGAACCGACGATGTTGATTTCTTCATCGACGTTCCTTGGCTCGGCCGCATTTTCTCCTTCGATGTCTATCGGATATAGACATTTCTTCGTCTGGTCTTCAAGAATATCGAAGAACCCTTTCTCTGCCGGTCTAGGTCGAAGCATTTGAACGAAGCCCAACTGAAAACATAAAAAAATGTTATGATTTATTAAAGATCAATCTCAATTAAAGAAAAATATGAAAGGTCAATAAAATTTACCAATTTATTCTTTAGAATCTTCTTGACGTCCCTCCCAAAGAACGACGATGGTGCCCGACCACGAATGCATTCTCGGCATTCGATTTTCGATGCTTGTTTCGAAGGCTTGCCCTAACTCTGGGATCGCCTTGCACGCCCAATTTGAAAGGCGTGAAAATTCCCAGACAATGTGTACTTTGCCTCCTTTTGTTGAACGTCGGGCTTCTTCTTCAGTTTCGTTTTAAGACCTTCGAGGTGATGCGTCAAGTCGACCGAGAGCAATTGAAACGTCTCGGCCCAACTCATGTTCCCCCACGGTAAACTGTAGAAGAAGGGGAGATCTTCTACGTATTGCACGAACGGTTGCCACTTCAGCTCGATAACCTTGTTCGCCGGTTGTTCCAACAGATAACCGAGAACGAAGACGCAGAACCCGATCTTGTAAACGTCTACGGGATTTTTGCACGCATTCCAAAATCCAATAAGTGCACTAAACTTGACGTTCTTGTCCCATTAAAGTACTCATCAATGAGCCTTCTAGAAGATCGTCTGTCTTTCTCGTCTTTTGTCGGACCGTCGGTGTAGTCTAAAACAGAGATTAGAGCATACTCAAGGCGGCCGAATAGAACCCTCTTTTCGCCAAACCCGAATTGAATCTGTCCGTACTTGATAGACTCGACCTTCCTCTCCAAATGGGCGTGTACAAGAACGGGTACGAAATTCGACTCGCTATTTTCGAAGAAGAAATGCTCGAACACCGTCCCTCATGTTCGATAAGTTTCATTTCTTCGAACCGGATCTTCACATTTTTCAACACCACGGTTCCACCATAAGTTATATCGTCCCTCACATTTTATGGTCCTACACAAAAACACATAAAAATTAGACTATCGTACAAAAAATAGGTTTCTATCGTACGATATGGCCATGAAGGTCATCGTATGATATTGCATGATATCGTACGATATCGTATGACCATCGTATGGTATCGTACGATGGCTCCTACTATAGTGTTCATCCATCTCGTCGTTTTTACTGGAAAATTTTAAACCCTAAAATCTCTAAACTAGCTCAAATCTTCCCTAATCAAACAGATTTAACATACATTATGGTCGAAAACACTAAACAAACTACATTCAATTGAATTAAAAGAACAAAAAGCTTAAATCATACATTTTTTGGCCGTCTCCCCCGGTTAAATGATTTTCCGAGCTCGAAGACATGATTTTATTGTATGCAATCGTGGTCTGTATAATTTTGTACTAGTAGAGATAGATTTGAAGGAAAAAAATTTGAAATCCTTGAAGATGAGTTTCGGCCGAGAGAAGAGAAGAAAAAAAGGGAAGAGAAAAGACAAAGTGAGGGAAAGAGATGATAGGGTGTTTTTGTCTTTTTAGGGGCTAAAGTCCGTATTTGGATATTTTGAATAAGAATGGTTTAATGTAGGTATTTTAAACGTTTTTGGATCTATATTATGAAATTTCTCTTTTAATAATCGCGAAATGTTAACTGCGTTTAATTAAGACGGATAAGATTCTAACGAAGAGAAAATTCATTTCAAATGCATGCATACAAATTGAACAGATTCTACACAAAAATTCTCAAATCCAAACACAAAACTAAAAACAATATCATCATTCTTTGTCAAAGAAATCGTCACCGGTTTGTTGTCGTCGTAGGGTTGCAAACATCATAAAACCCGTTATGATTAACATGTAAATCTATTTCATTACCCTCGTTTTATTACTTTTTTCGAAAAAAAACCGTTTGGTATTCTTGACAAATTTCTTTAATCTGTGTTGAAATATCGTTTGATGGATTTATGTTTTTAAAGATCTTTGTGCTATAGGTTTTCGTCTTTTAAAAACGTGTGCAAATGTTCTATTTAGAATTTTTTATTCAAGGATATAACATTCTTGGGTTTTATATTAATGGTGACGAAATTTATTATGCAATATCCGAATTTCGTAAATTTTGTTTGTGAAAGAAATTTTGATTTATTTCATTTGGATAAATAAATCAAAATCGTGTTTTGAAAATTAATAGCCAGTTTTCGACGTTTCGTGATTATTGTTCTGATTTTTAGTTACATTTTGGTTACGTTGTTTTGATTTTGAGTTTCGTCATTCTTGTATTTAGTGTTTATGGTGTTTTAATTTATCTTGAGTTATAAATCGACATTGATTTTTTTAGTGTAATTAGATTTTTATTTTTCTTACCTGGTTTAAAAATATCAAAAATATGTTTCCTGTAAATTGAAAACCGATTTACCATGTGTTGTGAATGTTGATTTGGGTTTGTGATTTTATAATTGAGTTTTAGGAATATCTGAATTTTGAAATGTTGTTTTGTGTAAATTATCCATTAATAACCATCAAATGCAATAGATCACTATGGAGTGTGGGAGAAAAATACTTCAGGATGATCAAGGAAACAAAACTTAAAGTGAGAACAAATCTAAAACCTAAGTGTGAAGTCACTGAATAAGAACTCGATGGATTTTGAGACAGATTGTTATTGAAAAGGAATCTTTGTTGTTTTGCTTAAGGACATATATAAAATAGTTAATCCTTATGACATGATTTATAGGACTATTTATCTTGCAAAAATTCCAATCTTTTAAAAAGAGAAGTGTCCAAGCTTATTGTGTCATGTTTGTGTTGTTTGGATATTTGTTAGAATCCTTGCCGCACATATAGTCCTTGTTGCAATTCAGTACAGCCAATTAAAATTCTCGTCTTGACTTCCTGTATTTTGGAAATATCATGTGAGAATATGACTTGAATGTTAGAACCCGATATTATATGGCAAATGGAGATTAAGTTTAATTTGAAATCTGGAACTAAAAGAACATATTTGAGGACTAGAGTTTCATTAACACAAATGTCACCAGGGTTTGAAATTGGAATCACTACATGATTAGGTATAGTAAAAGTAGAATTTCTCAATGGCTTCAAGTTGTTAAATAAATAATTGAAAGCATAGATATGTCGAGTAGCCCATGAACCTATGATCCAAGTTATGTTAGAATTATAAATATAATCCGAGCTGTTATACAAATAGTATGATATGTGTAAAATAAATTAATGTTGATGTTGGTATGGTCTTCAATTTGGATTGGTGGAACGAATTGATTTGAGAGCATGTTTATGATCTTGTGAATATGTTCATCGGTGAAGTTTGTCAATGTTGATTCTTTGTGCATCCGAACTTCAAGAAGATTGGGATCAGATCTATAAGATTTGACCATAGTTCCATTGATGAACCCTAATTTTTTTTTATTTGCAGCGCGACTCGCATCTATCGATTTCATGAGTGGTGATTCTCACTCCATGCGTTGATTTACCATAATAATTTTAGGAGAATACGTGTGATGCATAAAATAAGGATCAACTAGTTCATCGATCGTGTTTTTTCGGATTTTTCGGATCGCATGTCTGTCGCTGAAACATCTCTGCTCAAGTCTCTTTCGATCGACATTGTATCGATTTGCATGTAGAAATTTGAATTGAAAAATAAAATTTAGGAAAGTTTCGATTTGATATTAATTCTCTACCATGATACGATATTACAATCAAAACTTCTTTGTGATTATAGAGGAAATCACATTCCAGAAAAAGAAAAAAGAAAGAATAAGAAACAGAGAAATTGTGTTAAGCTGTAAGTAAACTCACTTATTAAACTAGTAAAACAGATTACTAATTACAAATGAGTTTATTCACATTTTAATAATTTTTCTTTCAATTTGCATTTGTAATCGGTATAGTTTTTGTAATTAAAATTATATAATTAAGTTTATTAGACCAAATGAAGAACAATGATATTTTCTTTTTTTGAAATATAATCAAATTATATTATGCCAAGAATATATTTAATAATGTGAAAGAATAGTAATCAAATTTCAACGGCAAGATGATAATGATGATTAATGAAGCATCTATGAAATAAATGTGCGAGGCGTATATAAAGTAAACAGTAGTCGAAAAGAGAAAGTGGAATATGAAAACCCAGTCATGTAAAGAAGATCGTACTTGAGAGAGAAGACGAGCAACAATTCAGTTGGATGAATTCGAATCGAAAACTATACGAGTGGTCGGAATCTCCACCACCGACTTGTAGCAGTCGCGACTTCACAGTAGCCTCGTCAATGTCTCTCAACTTCATCGCTCCATTTCCGAAATGCTATTCTTCCGTATCAACGCCCAGATTACAGGTTCATATTCCTCTTTTTAATTTATTTTCTTGTTCCTTCAAGAACACGCTTCGTTTGAATTGTTTCTTCGAGAACACGGTTCAAAGCCTAGACTCTGACTGAATCCATTTCAATCGCACCTTAAATCTCTTTCGATCCTTTTGTGCTTGGCGCGAGTCTGAGTGTGATCATTGTTCATGTGCTTCTCTGTAGAGCTATCGCACTACTTGGAATGGTGACGAACATTCCAGAAACGAAGAAGACGATTTGTCTCTCTCAAACATGCACCAGCACTGCGCCCAAGGTCTCCTCTCTCTGAGAATCTATTATCCATGTAAATTGCAATGAAGAAGCCCTAACGCGCCTTATTTCCTGTGGAAATGTCAGAAGAAGAAACGAGGTCAAACGAGAGCAGAGGCAAAAGCATAGAGTGGGATGAGAGAGCATCCGAAAGGGAAAGCACGGAGTGTCAACGGCAAAGCCTCATGACTCGCCCGAAGCCGTACAGCGCATTCTTGGACGATGTGAAGAAGCATGAGTTTGATGCTCATGTTGAAGCATGGAAAAAAGCTCAAGAACTCGCCATTCTTGACAGGTTAGGATCAGAAAAGCTGACCAAACTGAATTCCAGCAAATTGAATCTTGCAAATTTACAGTCACCGCCTGGCAGATTAAAAAGAAAAGAAGCCGTCATAAGTGAATGGGAATACAAGCACGCTAGCAAGGCTACGGAGGAGTTGAAGAACTATGAGGTTTTCTTTTCTTGTCTTAATCATATTCTCGCAGTAACGGGTTTACTGAGTATCATTTAACCTTCGTTTTTCTTTTCTTTAACAGAAAAAACTTGAAAAGAAGCGAGCCAAGATGTTAGAGAATTTGCAGAAGAGTATAAGCATGACCAAGGCAGAGGCAAATCACAAAGCTTTGAAAGCTAAACATGAGGCCAATGAGAGGATGTCACGGGTTTCCAAACTCTCAATCAAAGCACGGGCAACAAACAACCTGTCGTGTCTTAAGCTTTGACTCACCACACTCCATTTTTAAAATTGCATATGGATTTGGTTCTCTTGACTGTTCGTTTGGAGTTTTTTTTTTGTTCAACTCATAAATGTAAATGAATCTATTGCTTTGGAAACAAACTAGATGTCGCAAAAAGAATACTTGTCTATGATCGGAAACCAAGTTGTCTAGGGAAACAATGGCATATTACATGTAACAATGGACTAACAAAAGTATAAATTAGTTCAGCTAATACAATGACAATGTACATTTCTCAACTAGAAAAAGGCTAATACGACATTCTAAAGTGACAAAAAAATCTCTGACTGTACGAAGTTAGTGTGCATTTTCGGGTACCCAACCCCCCGATACCATGCTTTCGTCGACAGGTTTCGGACCTCCACAAGATCTCGACACCGACTCAAATAGCTTCTCAATCTCCGGTGCACATCTGATGAACCCCCGGTTCCAAAAGTTGTATCTAGGATTCTATTCACATTTTTAGCCAAAAAAATAATTAGTAACTAATTAACCAAATAACAGATTAATTTACAAGCAATAGAAGTAATAATAAAGGGCTTTTAAAGATCAAACCTTGATGAGCTCGATGAATGTGATGAGAAGACCCCAGGGATGAGGCCTGTTGACGATCAGTCGCTCCAACAGCACTCTTGTGATTTGTTCTTGGATGATTTCCTGCTTAAAAATAACGTATAGCCTTTAGGAAAAAAATGGAAAAGAGAAACAGAGCAGTTGAGTAAAAAGACGAGTTCAATAATGCTGACCTGGTTCGACTCGGCAAACAAGTAGAGAAGGATGAAAGAGAAGTAGTGTGTATGAGTGTTCGGGTAGCGGAGTTGGTTAGCAACAGCGTTGAGAAAAAGGTATCGACCCTCTGTATCAAGTTCCAATATCAAAGTCTGGAAGATATCCAAAGCAGCACCGACTAAGAACACAGCCAAAGGGACTGTTTGGGTGGATTGTCCGTGAGCACTTCTAGCCTGAAGCTGCTGGATCGCCTGAGTTTTTTTCAATTTTCAAGGAAATGGTAAATATTCTTTGGCTAGGCACACAGAAAAAAGTTAGTATTAGGGCATAAGGACCAACATGTAAAGTAAATAAATACCTGCATTCCCACGTAAAGTACAAGTGAGTTAAGTAAAGGTACGTTGTAACGAATGCCTGCTGCTTCATTTTGAGGAAGGAGCAATTTCTGTTTTAGTTCCGCAAGAAATGGCGAATTTGGTGGGCGGGTCTATTGAAAATAAAGGACAAAAATGTCATTATTTTTTTTAATGGTATTTGAAGAGGAAAACAAAACCTGCACTGGAGAGTGTCGCATACCTTGAGATACTCATCCACGTCGGCTTTCATCTGCTTTGCCTTTAAAGCAGCATCAACATCCGAAAGAATGCGAGGAGATTGTGTGATTTCTGCTAGCAAATCGATCTATCGAATCGAACTGTCAGAACTTCGTTCCATGTGTGAAGGAACGAGTAGTAAACAGGGTGAAAACGCCAATCTTACCTTCAAATTGGGAGTGGATGGATCGGGCAACCTCATGTTTCTGGGAAACGCACTGAGTATGATATTCCGCATTTGGATACAGCTGGCAGGAATGACATCACAGAAGGTAAAATGATAATCGCACAAGAACTCTGGGAAATCATGAAGTAGGACCAGCAACACCCTCAATGTGCCTTTGTAGAGAAAATGGATCTGCAGAAGTTGAATAATTAATTAAATTATTAGAATACATATAATTGTGCCAACTAAGAGAGAAGGATTTGATAGGGGGTTGCGTGATTGTTTGTGAGAGCTAAATATAAAACCTACCGAAGGAGCAAGTTCCGCGTCCCTCAAAAATGGCTCCATGAATTGAAACAAGTCAACCAGCAATCGTTGGATATGGGGCCAACCCTTGTGACCATTTCCCGTTAGCATTTTTGCCATGAAACTCCTGTGGCTTACCAACTCCAGCCATGCAAAGCTACACTCAGAGAGTCAGCAACAATTTAGAGAAGAAAAATTTAGTGAAAAGATCATCAAAACCGAGACGCAAGCATAAACATGAATAACCCACTAACCTGAATGCAGGAACTTTAAGTGGCTGCAAAGCGTGAAATGCGGTTGCAAAAGATGTCAAAATCTGCAAAATAGCAGAACAGGGTCACGAAAAAAGTAAACAAGATAGAAATAATTAAGTTTTACTGGATATTTGCTTATGGACCTGGAAGTTTGATCCGTCTGTAAGAGGCTCTAGTGAACCAAGATCCAAAAGCCAGTTGATGAACAATCTAAAATATGGCCTGGGATTAAAAGCTTGTTTCTTCTCATCCGCATCTTTCTGAATGAATCTGACAGTCACTGCTAGGATCTGTTGGATAGCAGGTACATTAAATAAATACCATCTCAAGATTTAATATTAGTACAAGCACGTCGAGGTGATAAAACCATTTTTCTCACCTTAGACAATAAGAAAGGCTTATTTGTGGATCCCTGCTGAAAAAGAATAACAGTTTAGATGAAAGCAAGTGCCAAATAATAAGAAAAGCAATAAAATAGATCCAGTTAGTGTACGAAATGTATCTCATCAGTCATAAGATGTTAAATAAAAATTGGAAAAAGTATGGCACCTTCAGAATCGAAAAGACAAGTTTCGCATAAATGTCGATGGCAAGGAAAGATAAGCTCTGTGAAAGAGGTGCTTGCAGTGTGCCCGCGGTAATCACCTCAGAACTTAGGCAGTGTGCAACAGAGAGTTCCTGAAGTAACAGAGAAGGGAAGAATTTATTTTATAAATGTGATACTGATCTAATACAAAGTGGGCACTTCAAACCCATGGTAAACTCACTGTGAGGAGGCGGAAAAATCTCTCTGTCATATCATCCCCCTTTAACAGTCCATTCTGATGCAACTGCATGATGTAATGCGTACATGCAGCGTCATTTGCTCCTGGAAGTTCACAAATACGATACCACTCTGCAAACAGCATAGAAACCTGGAAAGTGCACAAACTCAAAGATTAAAACCGAAGCCTAATAATAGCACACTACAAAATTGTCACAAATTTTTGAATTGCAGACGAGGATTTGACAAATACGGTACCTGCTCACGGAAACCAACAGGATCTGGCTCAATAGACTCAATGCTACTGAGCTCTTCTTTGCCAATAGCAAGAGGACCGGGAGCCTGCTTCATGTAACAACTAAATAAATATGTATACATATATAATATAACAGAATCATATTGCCTTCCCTACATGTAGGGCCAACTGTAATTATGTAACTTTAAAAATTAGATTCCATTTCATTTTAAGCTGTTTAAAAGCGCATAGCAAATAAAAGAAAGATTATCCATTTACTTCCTTTAACATTCCTATGATCAATCTTTTCCCATTCAATTTCATTTATCCTACCAAATGTGCCCTCAAGAACATCCTTCACTTACTTTCTTATCTTTGTACTGTTTGGACTTGTCATCCTTTCCAACACCGACAGAGGAAGCAGTAGCAGCTGAAGTGGCACCTGGATTCTTGACCATTTCAACCAACTGTTGCAATGACTCAGGAGAGCCAGGCTTTTTAGCAAGCTGCCAAGCAGAATAAAAAAATTTAGAATAGAAAAATTATGTTAAAAGCAACTCTTATCAAGCCCAATAACACACAAACCTTTGCTAGTGCATCGACAAGATTATGAAGCTCTGAAATTATTTTTGAATCATCTACTGCCAATACTTGAAGAAGAGAAGTGGAAAACTCGGTTGCAGTTTCTGCACATTCAATGTAGTTAAGTAATCGAATGACATCCAGGTAAGTAAAAATTATATGTAGTACATATATATATATAAATATATAAGTAACAAATAGAATATTTCAACATACTGTTCCTGCCTCCGTCGATAAGTTTCGCCATGTGCACATTATATTCTGCTAGGTTCAGTAATTCGCTGCGAATCAGTCCAGTTGTGATATCTAAGTTGAACTTCCGCTCTTCCTCTGAATAAAGCACCTGTAAGTTGAAGAATGGGTATCAGCAACAAAAACTGAATCCAGGACCTTATAATCGTTGGGATATGACTTGTTTCTTATAACAACAATTCAGCTTCCAAATCACAATGATACTCAGATTTAAATATATTCATATTATTACAGAAAAAATCCTGGATCCTATCTTGAAGATTAAATCTCCCGAACTATTCAAGGAAAATAAATATGACATATAACCAGGTAAAACTGTAGATCTTACCCAAAGTGTGAGCTCCTTTACGACCCTCTTGCAAACATCACGGATGGCAGTCAGAATTGATAGATGGGCACCAACATGGACTTGATTCGATGCATTCTCATACAACCCCTTGAAAACCTATACCAAGGTTGCATTTGTACTTTGTGAGAAACAAAGGTTAACCAAAAACACGAGAAATGTATTGCCAAAAATACACAAACTGGTTAACGATATATGAATGATTCCTAGATCAAATGAATTATCCTCGGAAATAATTATAGGCAGAAATAGTTCAGGAGAATCGCTAACCTTTTGAGCTACAGCTAATGCCGCCTCATCCCGGCTTACACACCTCAAGATGATTTCAGGAACTTCGCTGACAACTCCCTGAAATCAAAAAAAAAAATTCCATGTACGTCAACATTGTGGTACAAGACTGTAAGTTATTCAATACAAGACAGAACACGAGTTCTTCAATTTTCCTCACTCGAAATATATACTACACATTCATAAAGATCAAAGGCCCACCGACACTGGACAACTATCTCAGTTAATAGAATGTAACAGGATGGGTATAGTTTATCCCAGGGACAGTCTTATGAAAACACCCCATTTGCTTTATTCTTTCTAACTTGACTGTGCACTTGTGGAGTTATCTACGCCGAATAAAAATATAACAGTTTCCCTTCATTGGTCAGAGACACTTGTTTTCTACTGATTTACCGAAAAAGGTTTAAGATTATTGTTGCAGAAAGCTTTCAAGCAGTATTTATAAGTATTTAGGAAAACGCTACTAGTTTCAGTCAGGAATGACGTGCATGATAGAATTCTACTCTTAGCCAAAACCAGACATAAGCAAACCAAAAAATTACACACCCAGCACTTTTTTATATAAAAATGGCTTTGATCAGTTGTATACAGTATAAACTAAATACCTGTATTTCTGATTCTCTTGCTTCATTAGTTACCAATGCTTCCAGCTGTAAGAATTGGAATCCAAGTCAGTAACTATTGCTATCAATGCAGTAAAGTTATAGATTACTTCATTCTTGTTCTGCCTGTATAGGGGACCGGCGTAAAACAGAAAAAGGCTACACCAGTAAGATATGTTTCACATATTTAATACATATGAGCTTTGATAAATCACTATTTCCTTTTTTTCCAAAATAGAAACCTGAATGGAAGTACATAAACAACCTTTTGAGAAACAAGAAGGTATTTCTCCAAGGCACTCCTTGTGTTGAGTGTAAGATCTGTAATGTCACTCAGGCGCTCAGCAGCAGCAGCAGGGGCAGCAGGAATAGGCACTGGCGATGAAGCTCCAGATTCCTTTTGGAAATGAAAATCAAGCCAGTTTAGAGAGTACGTCACTCAAATTTAAACCCACACCCACACGCACGCGCAGACACACACATAGGTATATGTATATAATACCTTGACGACATCAGTAGGATCAACTGATTGCAGCTCAGTTACAGGGGCAGCAGATACAAAAGAAGTAACAGTTTCATTGTCTGAACTTTGTTGGCTCAGACCATCAGCAACGCTGGCATGCATCGAGGGTGAACTGAGAAAGAAGGTAATATTGATCAACAAATGCAAAACGAACAACGTAAAAGTTATCTTAGATTATTATAAATAGAATAACCACATCATATACCTCGCTTATCTAACACAGCCAGGAAATTTTATTGAACAAATGAGTTTAGATAAAGAAAATAGAAGACAATGGGTATTTATTACAAACCTTATCTGCATGGATGAAACTGAATCAACCACCTCATCCAGTGGACGAGAAGCAGCTTCAAAGCCAGGGTTTGAGGGTGCAGCTGGGTAGCCTGTAGTAAGTTGAGTTGCGGCTGAAGCATAAGCACCAGGCATGCCAACATTAGCAGATGTGGCTGAAGGACCAGCAGGCATAGCGTGTGAACTTTGGCTGGATTGATTTTGCAAAGGAAGCCGAACAAAGTCCTATATAATAATGATAAAGTGGACAAGAAACAAACAAATTAAAATAACTGCTTCATCAAGAGATTGTAAATTGTACACAAATCAACGAGACCTCATATACTCGCTGTTGAGTATTTGATAAGTGACCAGGCTTAGGGCGGAGGGCTTCTGGCAGAATACCCATGGATCCTTGGCCATATACAGCACCATCAAAATATGCAGACCCGGAACTTTTCCTTCTTGTAGAAAGTTGTTGAGTTATTTCCCCATCAATTGTTTGTATTGCCTACAACGATAGACACATAATTAAATTAGATTGTTGTGAGATAAAAAATAAAATAAAATTTTCGAGTGTCTCAACAACCGGTCTGTAGTTAGCATGTGTGAGTTTAAGTGCACATAGAAAGATTTAACATCTATTTTAGCAGTACCTTGTCAGTCGCAGCCTGTTCAATAACAGCACATCCAAGATCAAGATTGTCATTGGTAACGATTTGAACAGCTTGTTCCAAGAGGTCAACCGCAAGACTCAAACCCTGGAGTGAGTTTCTCAGTTGATTCAATATTGAGGTACGCAAGGGTTCCTGGTCATGAAAAAACACATGTATATAATAAGGTTTATGAAATAATATTACCCCACGCAAACAGCAGGGTAGACAAAAGGGTAAATATCGCAGTACACGGACAAGAAACCACCTTGCAAGTAACATGAGCAAGACTTCCTGCCAAACTAGCAACCATCAAATGTGCTGCAGTTAGGATGCGCGTCTCTTCCAACTCCATGGCATAATCCTACAGTCATTAATGATCGGAACTCCATTAGATAGTGGGTATCAAAAGGCTCTGTCTGAAAATATTTTGAAAGTTCGTATGACAGATTGAAACATATTCCAAAGAATGTCATCAGGCACGGGATTGATGACCTCTAAAATGATTAGAATTCATATAAAAAATTAAAATTAATAATAAAAAAACAAATAACCGCCCGTCACAAGGTCAACTAATGATACAAAATTTACAAAACCAACCTTTAAAACGAGCTCCTTTGTGGTTTGTGTGGCTATTGAAACACTACGCTGGACAATGTTAGACACAATATCTTTGATAGCTCTATCCATTGCAATCGGAACAACTCTGCTAGACAAAAGCAGCATGAGTAACTAATAACAATAAATTGATCAAGCAATATATTAAAACAACAGGAAAAGATTTTGCACCTCTGAAAATGCAGGTGTAAACCCAATGAACTAAGTTTCTGGTTGATGATTACATGAGTTCCAATGTTTGGTATTTGTGTAGGGAGCTGCAAAGAACCATGGATATTGTTGGAAGTTCGGATATTATTGATATTTCATAGACCATAAAAGATTAGGGAGGTTCTACCTGATTGACCGAAAATGGTGACTGAGATGGACTAGCTTGTAGCAGCCCTTGTGCAGGAGGAAGTTGATCGGGCAAGCTTAATGCTGCCAGCTTGTCTTCCTCAATTATTGAACTTGATGCAATATGATGCGGAGCAGCATACTGGGCCACCAAAAGGTAATTAAGAAAATTAGTTTACAAGCTGCTGCATAAATAATTTAACAATTGAAAGGGAAAACACCTTTACAAGAACTATCTAGCCTAACCAACCTGAGACATCAAATGATTATGTCCAGAAGAATTCGACGAAGGAGCAACCTCAAGTGGTAACTCAACTTGATTTAGCGGGGCCATTATCCCTGTTTTGACTTCAGATACCACATGTGATTGAGATGCTCCAACATCCTTATTAGAAAAATCGGGATTCCCTTCAACCTCTCTCTTGCAGTCCTTAAGAAGAGAAGTCGGCGCTATCTCCTTCAAGTCCACCACAAGGTTCTTGAACAAAACCTGAGACAGATCAAAGGGGTTGAATATAAAAGAGAGAGATGAGATCATGAACACCAAGATTAAGTATGCGGGGGGAATGATACGTTAAAAAATCCTAAAGTAAAAAATGTACCTCAATGTCAAATTTCAGGTTCATTTTCAGGTTTGGCATTGAATAAATCTCCGCAAGCAATCCAAGAATGCCCATCGTCCAAGGATTGGGTGGTTGATAGGCTAGACTGCTTTGGCATGGTTCTAGAATCTGCAAATTATAGAGCGTAAATCCCAACACCTAAATTCAGAATTAAACTAGTCTATGTAATTTATAATTATACCTTTGAAGTAAATGGTATGACAGCAATCATTAGTCCCTTGACATAAGCCTGCAAATAGAGATTTTTCGAGTTACAAATATCTAAACCGCGGTATAGAAGGTTGTCCATGTAACATTATACTATTGCACGATCTCATAAGAGACAACTATCCGCATTTTCTCTCTTCACAAAAATGGGCAAAGAAACATACCTCAATAATCAAGGACTTTGGATCAATTTCACGAGCCAGCAAGACTTGATTCCTTCCAATTGTTAACTTTCCTAGCCAGCTACCCAGATTTTTTAATAAAGAACGCTCTTCTGAGCTTGATTTTATAAGATCCGATCCCAGCAGAACCTGAGAGTACCCACATAGTTGTTAAACTTCCATAAATTTTGACTAAATTAAAAACATGAATAAGGCTTTTGACCTTGCAATTCTCATAAGTGGCTTGGAGAATCTCTTTGTTCAAAGCCCTTGAATTAATCTTGTCCAAGAACTTCAAGTACAAATCATGAAAATTCGGCTCAATGCTTGCTCTGCAAAAAGATGTAGAGTTTATAATGTGGCACTGTACTATAGCTCTGTATGTACACAACTTACATTAATCAAGACTATGCACCAAGATTGATGAATATCTCAGGAAATATTTTACTTGAGATTTCTATATATAAAAAAATTACTTTAAGTCAAAAGCTATAAACCTTTACATAGACGACAATCAAACCTTTTCATAACCATGTACTGCGCGAACCATGGATAATACTGCTCCTTAAATATTTCATTGAACTCCTTGGATTTAGCCTCAATATTGGTGATTGAAATATTATTAATGATAAATGATATCTTGTCCTGAACTTCAGATGCTGGAGCCTATGCATAGCATACATGCAAAAAAACACTGTTAGACAATTGTCACAAACAATAGACATGCTGCTTTTCTTTTCAAGAGCAGTAATCCCATTATTTAGATCAGTAGTAAACATCTGGTTCGCTCAAATCATGAAAAGCCATTGAAAAACAAAAACCGGCATCACATGATGGACTTCAAGGTCAGGTGGCCACATGTTTTGCCACGATATTCATGTGGCAATCATCTGTGCATTTAAGACTTGCAGTGGATTCTAATATTGCAATTATAACAAAAATGAAACTGATAATGTTAAATTATCTCATCTACAAAGTTGAGATACCATAACATACAAAAGGCTATGTGTGCAACATGTCACAGACCATGGACACACGCAGTATACAACCAATATTGTAGGACATGTAAAATGTAATATAGTCAAGTACCTCAATCGGAGTTACTCTCTTCTCAGCAGCAGCAACTAAGGTTTCAATATTCAGAGCAGCTCCAAATCCTGTTTAATGTTAATGTAAGTAATGTCTCCAAAAAAAATGAAAACAGAAAGCACGGAGAGAAAATATCAAACTTACTTTGTGATGTAGTAGCTCGAGCAGGACGGACAAAACCAGGAGATGATGAAGAAAGCATTGAAGGAGCAGTTATGGCACTTGGTGGCTGCATGTAATTTAAGTATTAGCCAACGAAAACTCTCTCTAATCTGGGAACTTAAAAAAATGATAAAGATGAAATATATGTTACTATAACATATATGAATAACCCACGTGCTCTTGAGATTGTAACCTCTGCCTCAGTCCTCCCTTTCTTACAACAGAACAAATGCCATGTGGTTCAAATGAAAAGGATCATTGGCTTACTTTTTGAACAGCAGATGCTTCAGTAGTTGGTAAGCTTGAAGTTTGTCCAACATAAGGTAAAGGTGGCTTGGTATCAGTTGTTGAGGCCACAGGAGGTCTAACGGGATCATCCAAGGAGACTTCATGTCTCTGTTGAAGCTGCATCGGAGAAGCGACTTGCTGCACAGGGTGTGTGACCTCATGTCTCTGTTGAAGCTGCAGTGGGGACGACATTTGCTGTCCAGCGTGTGTGGTACTGGAGCCATTTAACTGCAAACGACACGTGATACAGTCGCCAATGAAGTAAATTTAAGGAAACATTTTACGCTAGCTTCAAATCCAAGTGTAAAATCATAGAGATATACCCACTCAAAAACATCAAGTAAGCAACGTGTTCAGGTGTGCCTCGAAATAAACTATGGATTTGGAAGGGGGGTGACTGAAAAAAGTGTTTTAGAAAATGAAGGGGGCAGAGAAAGGACCAAACGCAAACGCAACATCTGAGACAAGAATGCCCTATGGCAACCAGAAATCTTACATGATCATGTTCTCGGTGAATACCTAATGGTATACAAAAACGAGAGAGGGAGAGTAGTGGCATAATTAAATTAAACAAGTACATAGACAATTATATGCTGGTTACAAAATAAATCTTCCGAGGAGCTGAGAACCGTTTAAAAGGTAAATGAATGGTGTCTCAGACATGATTTCATTAAAATTTAAAAGCTAAATTTTGAACATCAGAATAAGAAACAAATACTCCAATATGAAAATCCTACTTGACCATTATTTAACATGAACTTCATTGCACTAGACAAAGAAATGTACACAACTTACATCAACATTTCCGGAACTAACTTGAACGGGGTTGTGGTTATGTGCAACAGCCTGGCTAACTACTTCAGGATCTGCATGGCCTGATGAAATGGAAGCAAGAGTCTGCTCAATTGAAGAAACCAACTCCGAATGCGTGTTACGTAAATGGGAAATCTGTAAGATATGATTGCAATATTGTGGCCACTCAATCAGGCGATCCGCAAAGTGCTTCAGGGCCGTAGTTCCAAACACAAACATCTGCATGTGTTGAAAATCAGACTATAGGAACCCATTATCCTGTAGATGATATACAAAAAGCGGTTAAGTTGAACACAAACTTTGGAATCTGCAGGTTTGCGCAGTGCGTCCAGTACACCACGAAGTGCTATTCCAAGCGTTAGATGAGTCACAAGTTGGGTCTTGATAACAGAGCCTACAACAATGGATATACTAAGATGTTGACTAAGATAAGATATCTAAACTGGATTTCAACGCAATTCATGCAAAAAATTTGACACATCTTATATATTGGTAGAAGATACTGTGTCTGATAGAGAAAAAAAAAATGAACATTTATATTTACATTATCACCATCACTTCCAGTCGCTACAAAACACCCAAAAAACATACAGTATACTTACCAAACAGAATGGCAGCAAGTTTTAATTGCCTTTCAGGATACTTGGGAAAGAATCTGTACTCCTCAAACAGATTCGCTATCATGCAATCAAAGATTTTCTTTTCCCTGTATGTTTCACAATGAAGCTTTTAGCTCTAAGAAGATCATTAGGTTGGGTCTATATGTGGTTACTAAAACATTAGAAATAGATTCATAATATAGAGACTGCTATCTTAAAGCTAAAATAAGCTATACCTTATAACAGATGACTCTTTGAAGTTGGCTAACATTTTAACCATTTCAGTTATGTTCAACAGACCAGAAAACATGTGGTGGAAGTAAGAGTTGGCTTCAGCCTCGATATCATCTGCATATCCATCAGAACTTGGATCTAACCCTCCTCCATTTTGAAGCCTTTGACTTGGTTCCGCAATTGGTGAACTCAACCTTTCCAGTTCCTCGGAAAGTGGACCAGGAGTAAGCAGTCCCACATGAGCTTTGAGAACCTAAGACGAAGAAAAAGAAAGTTATATACAGCTTCAACAATCTATAAGATCAATATGAAGTCCTTATTTGGCTAAAGAATTAACCTTCAAGAAGTTGACCGTAGCATCCACGTTTAGGTAAGAGACGCCACCAGCATTGCCACCAGCATGTTGAAAAGGTCTGGCAGAAAAATCATGTGACCCGCCAAACTGGTTCTCCTTTATGAACTTGAGGCATTCCTGAGAAGTTGCATTTTTGTCAATTCCAGTTTTAACGTAATGGTATAATATAAATCATGTGATCCGCCAAACTAAATCAGTGTGTGTGTGTGTGTGCGCACATGTAGAATATCTACATCTCCAGGAGATTTAGTAGATCCACAAGTGCCATCAGAATATACCTCGAAAAATATATCTTTGTGCGCATGTATGTTATTACTCAACCAGTTGTTGACGTCTACAACCTCCTTTCTCGAAGCAAGAGTTGCCAACTTGATGCTGAAGGCAAAAGGGGCCAATTCTAATACAGATGACAGAATCTACAGCAAACATGGGACATAGTGAATTAACAAAGAGGAAAAATGTGAGACCACAATTTTCAAAGTTAGGATTCCACTAAAAACATGTGCTCACGGAACAATACCATTGTCTCTTGACAGATATCCAGTATTTTTGTGATGCTTTCTAAATCACTTTTGTGAACATCAACGAATCCTCTCAGCACTAAATCAGGATTTATATGCCAGAGATGAAGAATCATAGCACTACCCTTAGCATTTTGCACAATCATAGGGAAAACATGGATAGACACCTCATGTTGCAGAAGGTTATATGCAGTCTGCAATTGATCAAAATAAAAATCCCATCAAATTAAAATACTAATAAAAGAAAGATTGAAAGATCCTCTCATATTCAAACAACAAAAGAGAGAAGCAATACATTTGTATATGCCAACCCAAGGAGCAGAATTTCTGGACAATGCTGTAGAGGATATTGAAGCATCGATCGAACAGTACAAGCATGACCCCTCTCAGCTAGTTGGCATAAGACTTCCAAAAGGTCAAGGCATAACCATGCATGATTTGCATGTCCAACTTGAAGCTTATCCATTGCATCGACATATGCCTACAAAAGATCAAATTGATATGCCCTTCTAGCTCTTAGAAAGAGAAACCAAGGAAGATGCAAAAATAAAAATAGAATCATAAAAATAATATGAGTTTACCAGCTGCCTCGTTGAGTGGGAGAAGCTAAATACTTCAGGTGATGCCAATACGGCAAATTTTAGAAATGATAATTGACCTTCAGTGTTCTTCCAAATAGATCCACAAACAGCGTGGAGTGGAAATGGCTCCTGCAGATCTCAAAACACAAAGATTAAATACCATCCCCTAATAGTTCATAGTTCTAACTCTTTAATGTGAATATTAAGATATTGCCTTGGTGCAAGACAGACCTGAGACACACGCTTATACACAGACATAAAGAAAGAAAACGCTTCCTGACTAGGAATGCAGAATCCCTCGTGATCCAGATTTTCAATAACGTGTATCCAATTTGTAGTAGGTGTCTGCATTCATAACACAAAGTTAGGCAATACAAAAGTATTACCTTCACCAGTAATAGCCTCCATAGACAGAGAAGATAAGAATTGATTTCAAGTATACTCACGAGTTGCTGGATTGTATCTAGGAGGACATCAATATTCCAGCTATTGAGCGATGGAAGATCAGAAGATGTGTTTAAACCAAGTGCCATGCCGAATGTTGAAAACGTATTTTGGCTGTCCTCACCACCTACATAAGTGCAGGCTATTGTGCCTAGTATCTTTGAAATAGTAAGTTCAGTTAGAGGTAAGAACAGGGATAAAATCTCCTTGCACTGGGAAGTGTCGACTGTGCATCCATAACCCAGTTCCTTCAGAATATCTCCCATGTTCATTTCCTTCTCCATTTCAGCCAAAATGACATCGAAGTCTTTTTCTTCGGAATCATGTAACAAATCCATATTCCTGTAGCAAAATAAATAAATAAAGATTTTTGAACATTTCAATCACCTTGGACGACGACATTATCAAGTTAAGTATAAGTAATCACGTATAAAAAGCATAACAACTTGGGAAAGGAGGCACTAACCTCAAAAAATGGGTATCACGCTGATCGTCTGAAAATAGCGGAGTTAAAACAAATGTTGCAACTTCATTCAGCTGAACTAGAGACAGCATTTGCATAAAGGAATCTACATGTTTGGAGAGGCCTTCGGAATGTTGAAGAAACGAGACAATGCTAAGGATTTTATCAGAATAATTCAGGTTAGCAGGATTGGCACACAGATCTTCAATTTGTGCTACGCAGAAGTTCTTGCCTGTTAAACATAAAAGCATCTCAATTCAACACTAAAAAAAAAAGCAGTACTAGGAGGAGAAACTCCCGGAAAAAAATGTCCCCCAAACTTACCACATATCCTAGTCTCAGAGTTTTCAGAATTAGATAAAGCAAGGCCGATGCAAATTTTCTCAGGGACAGGAAGTTGCAATGAGCTAGAGAAATTCTCAAGGAATGCTTCACTGATATCGAAATTCCTCAATGACTCGCAGAACACCGTGATGAAGTTTGGCCTTTCTAGGAGAAGTCTAAAAATTGATGCAACAAACTTTTCAAGCTGCACATTCTTCGAGTCTGTCTTGTGCCGATTTAGATGATCTAAACACATTTGAAGCACCAAAATGCTTCCTTCAGTTCCGAATTCAATAAACTGCCACAAGAAAAACGAAATGTTCTCAATAAAAAGGGATATAGTAGTGCCAATACAGAATCCTCGGATAGTATTAAAGATTATTCAATTTTCACTGCGAATGGGATCAATCATATACGAATATATGGATCAGCTAGAAACACGGTCTTAAGAATTCTGACCCTTACACAAAGCTCTTGAAAAATAATCGGATAAAACATGCAGCAATTAAATTAGATATTCAAAGAGTGGAAAAAATACTAGTACACATCCGCATACCAAAACGGAAAAATAACCAAATCTGATCGCTTAACTATCGACCAAATGAACAAAGAATCAATTTTCTTTAAAAAATAATTGTATATGTACACATGGGAATGAATTACGATGCTAATCTTCTTTCAACTTTTGTACGAAAATGAAACTCTTCGTAATCGAGACACAGACCTGAGAGAGCTCTCGAAATACGGAATCGGTGTTTCCATCGCCGAGACTCTGGAGCAGGAGGCGAATCTGGTTCGCCGTGTTCGAGGCGAGTACCGGCATAGTGAGGAAAATCAGAGCGCTAGGGTTTCGTCAAGAAATGGTCGGCGCGTGATGTATAGCGTCGGCGCGTCGGAGACTCGAGAGCGATTGGGATTTCGATATGGTAAAAGAGAAGTGATTTGAGAGCGAAATGGGTTTTCGGAGAATCGTTCGAGTTCGATGGGTGTAAAAGGGGAGATAAAAGTCGAGACTGGATTTATAGTGCTTTTTATTACTTTTCATATACTGGATTTGATTAACTCACCTGCGGGTCATTTTAAACTTCCGTGGCAGTTTATTACGGGGTTCACAATTTAATTTTGAGAAGTATTGGAAGACAAGGTGAAATGTCTTTTTTATTCTCAATAAATGTGCGGATAATTTATATTTTAGATATTTGAAACAAAAAAACATAACATATTTAAATTTATTTCAAAAGTAACTAAAATTATATTTTTATCACCTTTTTAAAAAGATACTCTCAAAAAAAAAAAATTAAAAATATTTTGTTTAAAAAATGTGACAAAAAATTAATTTTGTATATGTCAAAATAACGAGTTTGATAATAATATTTTTTATGCAAAAAGTCAATCAATCATCTAAAATAATTTAATAAGCGTTTGTAAGTGGTAACACCTGAACGGCTATCGATGTTTCAACATTCGGTTTATTTTGATCTTCTTTTATATGAAAAGTAAAGTTTGCTTGCGGTGAAAATTGAATTCACGTCCTTCAACTTGAATGAGATGTGCATTATTACTATGATATCTTAGTTAGCATTGGATTTATTGTGATCTTAAGTAAAGGGTTTTCTGCATGTTTGGACCCGGAGATGGTAAGATTGTTGGCGAGAAATTTATCATATTCATCCTCTCTGGGATGTGATGCGAGGGATTCATTGCAAAAGAGAATTAATGTCCTTTTACTTTTCGAATGGTTTGATTATTATTTTCTCTAATTGATTGTTATTCTACTCTCACTCTATTTATATGTTGATATTAATTGTTATCAGTCCTCATTTTAATAGATAAAATCTCAGTCAATGTTATCTTTTCTCACTCTGATGGATAAAACTTAGTCGAACATTTGAACTTTGGAACCACTCTTAAAAAGTACTCTTTGACTTATTGGAATTTTATTTAATTCTTATTTAAGAGATCAAAAACCTACTCAATTATACAAATAAAAAAAATTATTCTCATATTAAAATATCATATTGCTCAAGAGAGGGCGAGAGTGTCAGCGATCAAGACCTCCAATCAATAAAAGTCTCTTCAATTATGATTTTTTTTCAATTATACAAGAAAAGTTTATTTTCTTTCCCACCGAAGTCTGTTAATACTAAAGCCTTGTTTGGTTGTAAGGATTTTGGAGAGATAAATTAAAATAAAGAGAATTAGAATGATTAATTGAATTAATTTCTCGTTTGTTTGGTATTAAAAAACGAAAGAAAATGAGAAGTAGAGAGATAGATTTGTATGCATGAGACCCACCAAAAATATTATCCTCCCATTTTAGATGAAA
This sequence comes from Urtica urens, assembly GCA_958296335.1. Lineage (NCBI taxonomy): Eukaryota > Viridiplantae > Streptophyta > Magnoliopsida > Rosales > Urticaceae > Urtica > Urtica urens. The sequence continues at coordinate 25,545,365 of OY282522.1, read as the reverse complement.
TGAGAAAAGGAGAGTAAGATATTTTTATATAATTATAATAATATAAATTTGTAATATTTATATACTATATCATAGTAAAAAAACACTTTTTCACTTCCATATCATCATCTTCCACATCTCACAACATATAATTGATGAATGAGTTTTTTTGATATTTTATTAACTATGTTTCCATAAGTAAAGGTCTTGAGCTTTTTTTATTCCCTCCACAATCTAGTGCCTCATCATCATTCGTATATTTTTATTTATTTTTTCTTTTCCTTTTATATATATAAAATTTATATGCATTATAACTTATTTTTTCTTTCTATTTCTGTTGTTGGTTACTAAGCACATTGACCTCCAATTTTTTGCGTATTTTTTCCATCAACAATTTGATAATATGTAACGGTACTATTATAAATCAGCATTATAAAAATGAATCGCACATTTATTTTCTTCATTTATACCAAACATATGGAGATACATATTAATATTTTCTCTCATCATACCAATCAGTTGTTTGATAAGTTATAATCCATTCATTCATTTTCTTTATTTTATATCCTAAACAATCAACCCACCCATTTTTCCATCTTTATTCCTTCCTACCAAACAATGGTAAAATATTCAAGAATTTAATAACTAGTTTTCTATGTTGTGATTGGACTTTAATCCATTAAATCATAAAGGTGCAACATCAAAATTGTAAATTTAACGGTGCATTACTGAAACATTTGCCAACTTATTTATTAATAAATAAATTATATGCATATTGAAACGAAAAAAGGCTATACGACAATTTTTTTTTTTCCTTAAGAAAGTATTAGACAAATTAAGCGTGTAAAATAGAAACCTGAAAGCCTATAAATTAGTGACTCACGGTGTTCTACATGATATAAATACAGTGACCCACGGTGACGAGGCAAAAAAAATCCGTCGGGAAACTCGTCGGCGAAAGAAAAACTCCGCCGCAAACTCGAACTGAAGGTATAAATCTCGTTTTTCCACATCCATAAACTTCTTTAAATTCCTCTTGAATCTCTCCGATTCTCCTTCAAATCATTTCTGGGGTCTTGATAATAAAATAATAATTCGGTGTTATTTAGATTGTTCTTGAGAGATTTCGGATTCTTAGCCACGAGGGAAGAGGATATCAAGGCTCGTAGGTGTTCATTTTACGAATAACACTCTTCTCTTAAGTCAATGAGTTGAAGATGAAATTCGGGGTCTTTGAGCGGGTTCACATTGATCTCTGGTTCTCTATTTGGTCCGAAATTCTGGAATTGAATTGGGGATTTGGATTTCTAGGGCTTGTTCATGTTCATGAAGCGGAGAACTGGTTGTTGAATTCAAGTTGATGTGATTGGTTTAGGAAATTATACTTAAGTGCACACTAAATATTCTCACTCTTTAAACCCAGGGAATCAGATCACAACGTACCATCCATGACGACCCCAGAATCTGCGAAGGAGGAGAAACCAACGGCCACGATTTTCGAGCAAGTGATGGGAGACGAGCATCCCCAAATTCTGAGGCAAACCGTGAAGCCATGGCTCGATGAAGCAGTAGAGCAAGCTCAGCTCTACCAGAATGCGGCTCAGGAGACTCTAAATTCCACCATTGAAGCCTCGAGATCGCGTATTTGCCAGATTCTCTCCACTTCCTCGGCTCATTTCAATCAGACTCTAGTAAGTACCGATTCAAGGGTATTTAGATTTCCTAGATTTTTATGCTTAGACAATGCATGGTTGGGGTTTGCTTGATTCTCGTTAATGTAATTCTGAAAGAAAATTAAATAGACGAAAACTCGAGGAACTTTTTTTTGGTTATTAGTTCTCACATGATAAGCTAAGAGTGTTATCGTTGGCTCAGAAATCTCTATAGATTCCCTACTTTGTCGACCTTATAGCTGTAGCTAATTGAGTTTCAGCAATGCCTCTATTATTTCACACAGATTATAAACTTGATAATTTGAGTTGGAATTTCGGATGTAGGATTCTTTAGAAGATGTCAAGTCCGAGATTGGTGCTTATGAGGACCTTGCATTTTCCAAGATTAAAGGTTTTCTTACTTCTGCTTCATTTTTATTTTCATCATCTTAAAATATGATATATATATATATATATATATATATTGCGGTCGTAGTTAAAGATCTTAGGTGTTCAATTTTTTTGTGCAGATACTGTTCTTGTCGCGGCTTCCCATCCACTGATTTCGGGCAGCATTGCTGCCGGGGCTGTGATCGTTTTATTGAAAAGTATGGTTTAAGCTAACATACCACAAGAGCATCATTAGTTTGAAAATGAATCGCCTATCAGAGCAACGTAGGTTGAAATCATGGTCTACTAATGGATTATTATTTTAAACTTTCTACAGAACCTCGGCAATTATTGTACCACAAGACCATGCGCTTGTTCCTGAGCGAGGAGGTGCATTTTTTGTTGATCCCTTGTTTCAATACTATCGTGTTTTCATCTTACTAGTTTGATTTTTGGACAGTTTATGCTGCCGATGGATTTGATTTTTATTTTTTATTTTTTAGTACTTAGCTCAAATCTTTCTTCTTTCCAGACTTTGCTTTCCAGGGCTGATGCAAGAGTAAAGGAGTTGCGGCAATCACTTGATGCCATAAAAGCTGAAAGTGCGAAGTTGGAGGTAACAATTTTGAGCGATATTGTCTGTGCATGGTAATCAAGAATAGATTTCAAAATTTTACTGTTTTGCCTTAGGATTTCTTATGTGATTTGGGTGGTCAAAAGGGCATCTAGCTTCATTGTTTTTCCACGAAAAGGACATTGTTATAATATGAGGCGATAATTTATTACGTAGAACTTCTTTGTTTTTGGGAATCTTGTTTGTTTGTTTATTTAGTTCAAGTCGTTAGATAATATTTCTCTGTCACAAGGTACGCATATGTCCATGAAAATTCAGTGAGATCGATGGATGATATGTTATGTTCTCAGGAATTGTACCTGACATGTTTTAACTTTTAAGTCAGTATTCTGAAGACCAAATGAGTTGGTCCAACTGTTTTCCAAGTTAAGAGTTCAAGTTGGTTTTTGTACCTTATTCTTGATCAAATCCTTACCTTTTGGATTTACTGACTCCTGTTAGATCCCAGTATTTCCTCTAGTAATATCTAACTCTACAAGCTCGTGCTATAATGTGGTATTGCAGAAGAGCTTAAATCAAGCGGAAGATGAACTGATAAGAGGACGAACAAAGCTCAGGTTTATACTTATGATCGTTAAATCTTTCTGGACTTTTCCTAGCTTCTCCTTCTATTTTTCTATTTACAGTTGATAGTTCCCATTGACAGACAAACAGGGAAGCAGATCCAAGGTGTGATTCACTCAGCATATAAGATTGAGAGACAAGCCAGAGGTACGCTTTACAATAGAGAAATTTCATTTTGTGGACTTGTTTTGTAGGAAATATCAAATATAGACATCCTATGACAATTCTATAAAAAAAATAGACTTTTGAACCAATATAAGACCAAAATACCCTTAAAATGAAAATAAAACCTTGAGTTCATCGGAACTTATGGGAATTCATCGGAATCTGGCGAAGTTTTCTGGAAAAAAATTCATCGGAAATTATCATCATAAATCCGTTGGTTTTTAATTTTTTTTAATTTTTTCATCGGAAATCATCAGATTAACATGAATTTCATCGGAAGTCATCGAAAACTCTGGGTTTTCAATTTTTTTACTTCTAAATTTTAACCCTAAATCATCAAATAATTTTGAAAACAATTCTAAACAATATCAAATCATTCACAACAACGAAAATGAAAATGGAGAGACAATTGTTTGTAAATTTCAGTGAAAGAGGAAAAAGTGTGGAGAAAAACAAGAAAATGAGTTTATTTGAGTCGAAGGATATTTTGTCCGAAGATGGATCAAAAGTTTAATTTTTGAGATAGAAACGACATAGTGAAGTCTACCGTGATATTTCCTACAAAATCAAGCCCACAAAATGAAATTTTTCTTACAATACGTCGTTTTCCCTTCCACTCTCTGATAAGATCCGTATTATATATGCACATAGCAATCAGTTTGAGTACAAATCAGGAGTATTTTTTTTCATTTGAGTAGGTAAGCGGAAGGAAAAATGGAAAAGAAAAATACTCTGAGGACTGAGGAGATATGAGACCGTTGAGCATGAACTTCCAGAGAAATATTTACTTGAAACGTTATGTCGAAATTGATGGCTGTTAAATATCTGACCGTTCCACGTTTTTTCTGTTGCTTCTGTTTTTCTATTAGGGTTGAAAGATATTCTTGGCGAGCTTCCTAGGAGAGAAGCGTCTCTATTTCGATCACAAGTATGTCTTATAGTAAAACACTTTCAGTAGAATACATGTTTAGTTCGGTTTTCTACGAAGAAAAGTAATCCACGACCTTTTTCTTAATGAATCAAGAAAATCTTACAGTGGGGAATTTATTTGGTTGTCAGGTTACAAAGGTTGTCTCTGAGGCAAAGAGAGAGAGGAATGTTTTGTCGAAGGAGGTCACGAAGATCAGCAATTATGGAATCTCAGTATGAGCACTGAGACGAAGACACAGTTTTAATTTCCTTCAGTGAGAATAATTGCCGTTAGACATATTGGCTCCATTAAGTTTTAACCAAAGAAGGTAAAAAAAAGTGTTCTTCGCAAGAGTGGACGTGTTTAGTCTACTGTTTCCCATATTTTTATGCAGCTAAGCTAACTCATGCATGATTTCACTTTACTGTGTTATTTTTTTGAAGTTTTTTACTCACTGTCTTTTGGAGAGAAATTCTGGAGATAGCTAAAAGGCATTGAGGTTTTTGATAAAGTTCTAGTGTTTTGACACATTAACTGAGTGCATGGAAAGGTATAACTCTCTTGCATTCACAAGAATGAGTAATGAAGAACTACAATTTTATAAGATAGTGTAATGCATCGTACAAAATGGAAGATCATCTTAAGCTCTGATCGTGAAAAGCATGCGCGAGGAATCAGAGCTTGCCGTGAAAGATTCGATCTCGAGTCTTGAGTCGATAATGTCACGCGGAGAAGGTGCAAAACTAACGTGACATGTTCGCTTGTGAGATCTTACGCATGGTTCGATTGGACAATAATTATATAACATGGAATTTGGGAAGAGCAAGGAAGGCCTGAGTGATGAAAGAAATGAGCATGTCAATTGATTTTTCCTTTATGAAGCCTGGTTTTGGCCGCCCTATTGAATAAAAAGTTAAATTCAATTAACATAGTGGCAATGGCCAACTTATTATATGACTCAGGTGGGTCCAACTCAATTCAAACCCAGACTTTAAGAGATACATTCCTGATCATTACATATCACGCACCCCTAGTTCATCCGTACCGTCTTCAATTTAGTGACTATCACAAGAAAACGAAACTACCACTTTTCGTTTATGTGCATTTTCGTTATTTAACATAGTTGGAATTTTTGTTGTTAAGTATTTTTCTTTTGTTTTTCGGAGATTAAAAAAACTGATGTTTTCGTAAACAAAAATAAATAATATCAGCTGTTAGATGTTAAATTGTCAACTATTCAAAAATAATAACTTGAATGCTTAACGGAAATTAACAGAAAACATGCATTTCGATAAATAAATAAATAAAAACATTTCCAGAGCAATTATTTTTCATTTTCAATTCACTATTTGAAGAGTTTTTTGTGTCAGAACGCTCGGAATGGGGATAGCGTGGGCTTTTATTTCTTAACCGTGTAGTCACCTTCATCACAAAGCTTAAAACCTCTTTTAATTAACTAAATTATCACTAAAGAGGGATGACTACAAAAAAAAAATGTTACAAATATATAAATTAATTTATTAATCAATGAAGAATCTTCTTTTTCATCTTCATGTTCATCTGCATACTAGTATCACGTGGAAGAGGATTGATCAATGGGTATCGTATAAATAAATAATAAGTAATTAACTATATGTAAATACTAAATATATCTGAACTCATTATAATAATAACAAAATGAAGAAAGTCAATACTCATTTGGTAGTTGAAAGCATTAATATTAATAACACCATCTTAAAACCAAAGAAAAGAAAAAGAAAAAACAGTTTTCAACAAAAAGGAAAAACCAGTCCTCAGTACTTCTTCCATAATAGCAGCAAAATAAAGTAATAACAAATTAAAGAAGAAACTACGAACAAACACCGACGCTGCCACGTCAGCAAACCCTAAAGCCGTGCTGTTGGTGGTGAGGGTAGAACTGGCCTTGCTGTGGCTGTTGCTCCGCCGTAATCGGCTGCCGCGAAAGCTCTTTCTGTCGCCGGAGCTCCATCACCTTCCGGTGAGAGTTCGAGTGCTGAGTCAGCACGAACGTCGGGCTTGCCGCCGGCCGATACTCCGGCACGAGCCGACCGGACTTGAATCGGACTCCGCACGCGTTGCACAGCGTCTTCGGTCCCATCGGTCCAGTCCTCCACTGCGGCGTCTTCTCCGACAGACAATGACTGCACCGTCGCATCGTCGTCGGAGATTCCTCCGACTGAGAAAGTCTTTTCGGCCTCGCCGCCTGTTTTCCGGCGCCGTCGATCCATCCCGCCGTCGCAGCGGAGGAAGACGCCGGCGAACGCGAGGTCCGCTTACTCCGCGCCGATTTGGTAAAAAACGACCCGTCGTTTTGGCAGGACTCCGATCCAGCCGAAGCGCCGGCGAAAAACGACATGTCGCTATCATTCTCGTCGCCGACGATTCGCGAGAGCCACTCCAGCTCGGCCACGTCATTATCGCTCTGGAAAACAAAAAATAAAACTAATTAGAAGGAGAAGAAGAAAGAAATCAAATGAGCAAACAAATTAGGGCTAAGTGAGCGATGGCGAGCGATAATCACCGGAAAGCAGAGATCGGCGGCAAAGAAGGTTTGCTGAGAGGAAATGTTGGCGGCTATTGAAGGAAGGCTGTTACGGTGGTCTGTTGACATTGATGACGTGTCGGCGGAGGAGGACGACGACGAGAAGAGTTCGTCGTTAGACAAATCGAGAAGGTCGTCGATTCCGAAATCGGAAGATCCGTACAAGTCCATTCTTCTTTAAGTTTATTTCTTCGTCAGATTTTCGAACTGATCAGATTACGCAATGACGATGGCGAAATATGAGAGAGAGAGAGAGAGAGAGAGATCTGTATGTAATGACTGAGAGACTTTGTGTATTGCTGAAGATTTCTGTATCTCAGCTCAGCTAACTATCTCCCTCTCTCTCTAGTTAGAGTGAGAAATGGGACTGGGAATAAATATAGATATATACTAGTATTAAATATAATTAAGAATTAAATTTTGCTAGAAATTTTAGTATTTTTTATAAATAGCCGGGAAGAGGGGGCACAGGAACGTGCAGAGAGCGTGACAAATCCACGCACCACTTGCGAATTTGAGAGAGAGAAAGAGATTTTAATAATTTCAGTCTGCACCAAAAACAGACTATTACATATTATATATATACACACACATATATATAGGTTTAACGAATAATTTAACTCTTGCAGATTAGTTTCTAAGTCGCGCTAATACTGCATGGATGCAATCACGTGCATGCATATGCTCATGCTAAAGCTTAATTTTCTTTAATATTCTGTCTCTCTTTACATCAACGAATTTTGTCACATCAACTAATTAATAATACCACCAAACATACAACTCCCAGTTTTTTCCCCCATTGTAATTTTTCTTTTTTTGCTTTTTCTTACTATTTTCACAATACGCTATCTTCTGTTTTCTCTTTTTCTCTTTCCATAAAACAATTTTCACTGTCCCCTATATTAACAGTCGAAGTTGTTAATATTCGTATTATCGTAGTAAATATATATAACACAGCTCTTTTCTTTTTCGTTTCCGCTATAAAATAACTTTAATTGCGAAAATTCGGAATTAAATAATCTACTTTACTCTAGAAAGAAACAGAGATATAATGAATGAATCAAATTCCCTCAGCTTTGGCAACAAAAAAGGTGTGTCGGTAGATTTATTAAGGTCGCTGAAGAAAAATCCTTTATAGAATTCCAGTTTTCCATTGACTAAAGAAGCATTTACATTATTATTATTATTATTATTGGACCATGAATGTCACTTCGGAACACACAGTTACATAAAACTCTCACTCGCATTCACATGTAATGCGATAGAGTAGAATTTAGTACAATTAATTAATATTCTTCAAGTGCTTTCTCAAAAAAAAAAAAATATATATTCTTCAAGTACGATCCTCCTATACAGCTTGTAGTGTAAAGTGGTAGTTGTGCTTGACTTAAAAGGATTTTATTATTTCAGTACTCTCTCGCATTTCCCATTCAAGTTCAACAACAAGCAGATGATTAATCTTTAATTCTCAAATAATCACTCATTTATTAGACACTGTTAATCTTCCGGTGGCAATTCATCACCCCACCGACTAACACGTGGTCCCACAAATTACTCTTCGCAATCACACGCCAATACTTTTTTTTTCCTTGCCCATAAGTGGTCTCTAAAGTTTTTACCAGCCAATTTAAACACTTTATAATTTGATTTTTGGTCACTATAAAAATTTACTGGTTAATGTTGTTTTTCGATCAACACTAAAAATCTCATAAAATTGCCTGCGTAATCCAAAGCCCGCACACCATATTAGGGAACCTTGGTGGATAAATATATAATAAATATTTTAAATATTCAAATGTAATCATATTAAAAAAATACCAGTAAAATATGCATAAATATATTTTCTTTTTCTTTAATATTTTATTTATCTTTAGCTCAATATATGTTTCTTACTACACATATCTAGTAACTTTTCTTGTCCGTTTTGAATAATTTATAAGTTTCATTAAAATAATATTTAAAAGTGGTTAAATGAATTTGGTGTAAATAGAGACAAATAATGGTTACAGATATAATCCTTTTATAATTATTTTTATATAATACAACATACTTGTTATCATACATACCGTTGAATAAAATAAATGTTAACGCTTTAGAAATGCTTTGTGTTCAGTTTACTTAGGCTAACGTTTGTAGGTTACTTGATATCCGTACTTGTATTATTTGGGTATACTATATATTATGGCAAATACAAGCGTATATAAAAACATAAATAGGGATAAAACAATTGGTCACTTCCATTATTCTTGCTGTGAGAGTAAACTGATATAACTGAGCCGTGATTTCAAAATCAGACATGTGGCGATAATTGAGAAGCACTTAAGAGGCCAATGATGCTATTTAAATCATGAATGTTTTTACTTCTTTGGTAGTCTCTAAATGATCATGACCCTAAAGGATAAACTTGTAATATATCGATATTTATAAATTTTATTGTCCATCACAAAAGTAACGAGTCGTTTCTAGCAGTATAGAGTGATACAAACCACGTATGATAAGATCGCGGCGAGAAGGGAAAAACTTGAAATTATCCATGAGCCGTGACAAGAACGAGTTGTCCTAAAAATAATTAAGAGAGATAATTTGGTACAATTTAGGTATGCTTTGAAAATCTTACTTTTAAACATGATTGAAGGATAGTATTTATATGAGGCGTGGAAGACTTCAACAAGGTTAGCGATTGAGCAATATGCTTAATTAAGTCGGCGAAGTTGACTTTGGCTAAGATGTTGCATAAGCAAGATTGACGCTTGGGTGAGATTTACTACTCGACGCGAGAATGAAGTCTTGAGTGATGTGTTTCGTTTGTGCGAAATTGATGGTGCATGTGCAGGATCATGGTTTTGGCATAGTCGATGCCTATATAATATTCACGTTTGGGCAATGTTGTCGTGGACAACACCTATTTATATGATGTGCTTTAGATTCGTCGAGATCTGCTCTTCGATAAATTGATCCATCATCAATAAGATCCACTCTATGTAATGATAGCAATGTGAAAAAGGTTCATTTTTACCTAGGAAGCGAGGCGAGGACGACCTCGTCTCAGGCGAGAGTTGTTGGATTTGATCGGATTGGACTCGTGCTATTTTAATGGTCAAATCTTTAGTGCTTGATTTTCGATGTCATTTGTTCGTTGCATTTATGCACCTCTCCAAGTTTTACGTTTTTTTGCAAGTAAAACTATAACATAATAATTTCCAAATTCTATAAATAAATAAATGAAATGTAAGAAAGTGTACAATATGTATAACAAAATCATACTAATTCAGATGCATTTCTGTTAACAATGATATCCGTGGATTGCATGTTTGATTTTTTGAAAATAAAAATAGATTAAAAGTAACATTTTCAAATTGAACGATGATGTCTCATAGATTTGGTAATATATGATAGAAAGTTAGACAAAATATTTACGAATATCAAGTTCTTAAAGCTCAAAAATTAATTTACTCAAGTATAAAATAAACTTGTACGGTTCTCAGCTAACTCGCGAATTTCCAATACGAATAATTTTAATTTTTTCCTTCTATCTATCGGATATAAATGCAGAAATAGACATTTTATCTGAACAATGACAAGTATACTTAATAATTTGAGATGTGCGTTTCGGTTAAATGCTTAACTTTTTTCTTTCTTTTGTGGACACGACTTTGGAAAATATCTAGATACAATAACGGCTATTTACGTATATATATAGTTGAATGATGAGATTTAATTGTTATTTATTTTCATTAAAATAATATTCCGTTGTACCACCGCATATTTAACATTATCCGTAGACCATATTTAATTTAATTTAATACGTACCATCCACCTCAGACAAATTTCCCTTTGTACTCTCTATAGTTATATATATGTAATATAAATTTATAGATATTTCACTATTTTTTTCATTCCCTATACAATCAATCACCGCTTTTATCCGACCTTAAATTTTCATAAAACTCATCATGATATTCATAAACCGTCGAGGATTATTACTTTGAGTTGAGTCTCTGAGTCCGAAAACTCTAAACCAATATAGGGCAAAATTCTATTTACATGCCACGTGGCAAGACAGAAAGTGACGAGTGTAGTGATGGGACGGAAGACTGAGTGGATTTGACAAGAATTGTGTAAAAGGAAGAGAGTACCGGACCGTACGGAGTCTTTACTTTTTCTCCTATCAAATAATGAAAGTACGTTTTCATTATACAACTCAAACTTTCCACATATTTTTGTTTCCTTCTTCAATCATATAAACTTAGCCACTATTGCTCATGAACATCACGTAACGTAGAATTCATGACCTAAAAATTATATTATTACGTAAAATTACCAATAAAATGAACAAAATACATGCATGTTACTAGTTCCGAAATTTTAATATAAGAAGTTTAAGTAACAAGAACTATGTGTAAACTGCAATATACTAATTGTCGTTATTACAAGCATATGCTAAAATTGACAGAAACTTGTTGCAGTGATAGTGTTATCTTTTAACATATTATTTGCCATAAAAAGCCAAGGATATCCATGTGAGGGTGAATTATGTTATCACATGCGCTTTAGGTTTGCTTCTATGGTAAATTATAACTAATGAAGGTCATTTAAAAAATATGTATTATAAAAGTATGCACTATATCTTTACAAGAAATATATGTACTAAGATACCATACATACAGACAATTTGTTATATTTGAATTGAAAACCATCTGTATATGGTATTCTCAGAGTGATATAGCTAGCTAGGTTATATTATTATATATTATAACATAGAATGAAAAGTGATATATAATTGCTAATTTATGAGGGATATGAGTGCAGAGAGAATTGTAGAGCAAGGTGAGAGAAATTATTGAGGTTTTCTGGCATTGGTGGAAGTGACCTTGAATCACGTGACATTGCCAGAAATTGTAAAAAAGAAATAAAATAAAAATGATGATCCCAAAGCAACAGCAAGCAAGTCAGCAATAGCACGTGCTTAGGTCATGTGCACGTTACGATACACCAATTTATTTATTTATTTATGTTTCTTTTCTATTCTTATATACAAGGGATCTAAAAGATTCGTAAAAATCCTTACTTTCTCGTACGTACCTCATGTTTGTTCTCATGTGGAATAAATAAAAACTCCGCGGCTATATAAAATTATATAGTCTTAAGTTATTAACACTAACACGATACCAAAAAAAAGAAAAGAAAAACGATACTAAAAAATAAAATTGTCAAATACTTTGATCATCATCTCAGTTTTTCTCTAATGATCGATGAATTACTTATTGACCTCCCTGTAAGACATGAATAACGATTATAACAATACAAAAAATTAGTTATATACTCAATTTTTTTTTAAGTTTATGGAAATAGTAAATTGTTTACAATCAGTCAAAATAGTTTTTTCAAATTATCTTAAATTGACTTTTTTAATAATTTTGAAAATTGTTTCTTGATTATTAAAATTGAATTTGAATTTTTTAATCATAAGCGAGCAACTGACTTGTAGTTAAGATTTGAAAATTTACGGTTAAAAGTATAACCAGAAAATCAAATTGCTATTCGGACAATTTTTTTTATTTATTTAATGTATTCATTTTTAACGAGGTGTCATTATTTGTTTATTATTTTTTGTTAATTTATTTTTTTATACGGATTTATTTTGTTCAATTACTATTAATAATTTGTTTTTCGAACGTTGATTATATAGTAATTAATATATTAATGATTATTTTACTACTTATCCTTAATAACAATAATAATAATATTAGACTTTGTTTGCACTGATTCAAAAGTATGTAAAATTGTTTACGTGAAAAAGCACGAGAGTGTATTGAATAGGCTTATTGGGTGTCGGTGAATATGGGCCGTGGGCCCATCAAGCACGTTGGCACATGGCCTGTGGTGGCCACCGGAGACAGCTCAATCTCCATGCAATACTTTGCACGCAAACGGACTTACGCCTTGCCACGTGTCCCTTTCTCTTTCGCCGGTACGCTTTTGCCACATATATGTGCAATATGTGTACGGTTTACTTCACATTTTTGTAATCTATTAACAAGTTTTGAAACCGCAATTAATTCGTGTTTTGTGAAATCAAAATTAACGAGCTTTGGGATTAATAATGTTATGCACACGAGTCTCCTTGGATTCAGGACAATCTTATTGGGAAGTCAGTTTTTTTCTTTTCTTTTTCTCGTTGCATTTCTTAGGTGAGTTTTAAGCTTTTTAATATTTATTTATTTTGCAGTGCAACGTAGCTTGTATTTTCGGAACGTATACTGATGGTAATATTAAAAAATAATATTGACCAAAATAAAAAACAGAAAGTACAAAAATAAAAATATTAAATCGAAAATAAGAAATTAGGCATAAATTAATTGAGATCCGTTGAATGGTTTTTCTTTTAATTTTTTATCGCCTTCTACGGATATTCCATAAGTTGAGCGAAATTTTTTCATGATATAACGATTCCAAAACGAGTTTAGCACCACTCGAAACGTTTTCGGCGAGTTATAACTAAAGGCCGAACTTTCAACGGACTACAAAGAAAAACAATTTCAAATAGAGAAAGAAGATGAGTGAGAGAGCAGTTTGCTTTTTTCGGTCTGGTTGAATGAGATGAACATGCTTCCTTAGGCGAGGATGCAAAACATTCATCAACTTGGTCATTATAATTGTCACGACAACTTCAATGACCAAAATCGATTAGTCTTAATGCACATAAATCCGCTTATCCAACCGTTTGTATGCATGACCTTAATTTTATGTTTATAATCATAACAATGTATAAGTTATTTGCGAAATTAAAACATATTTAAACTGATTTTTGTAATAAAAATATAAGGATTCGGCCCGAAAGTTTAAGAAGAGCTCTATATTCGAATTCGAGCCCAGTCCTGTCCAACTCGACGGCGTGTGTGCGTGCGCGCGAGAGTTTAGAGTTAACTTATTCAACCTCTCTTTCCTTACACTTAGATGTCATTTTAATGAAAAAATATTTTATAAACACTTCACAAACACACTTTTTCAACCAATGTGGGGACTATTTTTAATACATTGCGAAGTGTATCTCCATGTATTTAATTATTTAAAACACATACCAAATGTGATTTTTAAACATATTTAGAACATCAATTTATCATTCAATATTAATATGATTTTGTTAAATAATACTTAATTTTATACCCAACATAAATAAAAATACTGAAATTTGTCATAATTTCGATAAGCGTACCTTACTATAATATTTTTTAAAAAATAACTCACACACAAAATTAAAATACTCTTTATACTTTATTCCAATATATATACGTGCAAATGTGTTTATATTAATCTAGCATCTGATGTTTCTATCCTAAAATATTCAAATCTAACAGCGAAGTTGTTAAAAATTAACATGTTGTTTGTAACCTTGTATTTATATTTTGTAAGTTGCCCTGCGCATTTATTAAATATATATATATATATATATATATATATATATATACTTCACTCCTCTCTCTTTCAATGTACGTGTGACATATGTATCTTTTTGTTATGACTTTTGACCGATTTAGATTTATTGTGTCGAATAATTTTATATATATAGAAATACATATTACGTAGTTAAGTTACTACTCGTGCATGGTTTGACTATTTGTAGTCAATCAGAGGAGCAAATTTGATTTAAAATATTATTTTAAATTTTATAAGAAGTGCGAAGAAAAATTATGGGGCATACATGAGTAAGTATGTAATTTTAGAATAAAAATATAAAGATGATAAAAATAATTCAAGAAAACCATCCGTGATTTCCGAGCATGTAAAATCTCTATTATGATCTATCTTATGGCAGCATCGGATCCAAGCAAACGTCCACGTTTTGGATAGAATTGTGTCAAGTTTTAGGTTTATTAATAATTCAGTGCCCATATTTTATATTTAATTACATGTAAAGAGATAAAATCTACGATTCAAAAATATATTTCATCTTCTCAAGCAAAACAAACATAACTTCGGAAGAAAAATAAAACACAACCAACAGCAAAACATTGTTGATGGATAAAACAAATTAAATCCCAGTTCTTAAAGAGAGCTTAATTAGTTACCAGAGTAACCTATTGATCAGCTTGAAGAAATTAATACAACTAAGCTTGTTGGGGTTGGACTGAACCAAAATACTTAGCGGAAAAACTTATAGCTAGTATAAATGATAAATATTGTAAAAGTTCTGGAGATAAATAGTGTTAGAGGACATAAAACTTCTAGCTACTTGAATAAGATAATCATGGAATCCGAACATATCTTGAGAAAGAAATAGGTAACGAAAAATAGGGTCGCACATTCCAGCGGAATTAGGTACTCCATTATAACTTTCAGCAACACGGAATCATTGAACTCTGTTATTGTAATAGCTCGGGAGTTTATGGTTTTAATTTTTTTAAGGATACGATGACTAAATGACTGAATGGTTATTGAAAAAAGAGAGAAATCATCTTAAACCATGACTACATTGTCTGTCATCAAACGCATAATTTTTGGAGTACAGCGGCGAAACATCTGAAATATAGGTACAATATTGTAATTTGTTACATAATTTATGTATTTAATTACATGATTTGTGAATTAGACATACAAAGATGTGGCGGATATGTTGCGAGCGTGGAAGCGTGTTTCTTGCGTGATAGAGAGAAAACTTATGCTCCTTCAGAGTTTTGCTTCGTCCACGAACTCGACGATGAAGTAGGAATTGCAAAATAGATCGATCGGTCATTGAAATCTTCTCTCATATTCGTGGATAGAAGTTACAACTACGGAGATTTTTTTTCCAACACACCAAATCTAGCGTATATTTGAACATGATAGAAAATAAAGACGTGCTTTGAGACTATAACTTGCCATAACCCTACACGATGAAGATCGACAACAAACTAGCACCCGGAGTTCGACTCTAATCTCCACCACCTTTTAATATTTATAGCATAACCTAGAGCAAGGCATTTCAGGAAAATAGAAAACATGAAAGGCTAATAAAGGCAATAATATATGTGTGGGGTTTTGTTAATTATTTTATTTTCTAGACCCACTAGTGTTCAACATATCTGACCCATATTTACGCTTCTATATGAAAATGAATTTTGAAACCAACCCAAAAGAAAAATGTCTGTTGACCAAAACACCTGCTTTTTTTAAAAACATTCTAAATTTTGTACTTAAACATTTGATCACTTTCTCCGCCTTTCTCTCACTTTAACGTGTGATTCAATTAAATTTAAGTCGACTTTGAGACTTAGGATTTTAAAAATTGATACAGTATGATATCGTATCATACGGTATCAGATCATATATTATCGTATTTAACTTAAAATTTAATGTGTTCATCTTTTTTTAAAATCACAAGTCTCATTAAATTAACTTCATTCAACATATAGTTTTAATAAGAAAATCGTTCAAAATCTACCGAGAGAAAGATAAATAAAATTTGAAAAGAATAATATTTTGCTTGTAAGACATTTTTGTTTGTTTTTAGGTTAAAAGTCCTATTTTAGATAGTGACAATGATCAAGTGTAATGTGTTAAAAGTCCATTTTTAGATCAAAGCCCACTTTAGTTCAGTTCTAATTGTTAGGCCCATATAATTCCCACGTACCACTTATCTTTCGAAAATATGTAGTTTGTTACTATGTAGCAATTGTGGTCTCATCATAAAAATGACAATATAGACTTCTTAAAAAATGGCAAGCATCCTGATAGACAGTTCTTGATATGCGTAATTTGATATCCTAACAGTAATTAGAGTACAAATGTAACTTTGATATATTATATAATTTATACGATCCATATTTAATCATAATATTGTGCATAACCGAGTCAAAATGTTGATCGATGAATTCAAAATACGATAATGTCATTTATTGAGTGAAATTTTAATGGAGAAAAATGTGAAAATCATAAAAAAAATTGCCGACGAGAATATCATGTCAATGAAAATGTCGATAAAACACGGACAAATTTTAAAAATAATGTTAATTAATTGCACAATTTAAAATATAAAGTTTATACAAGTAAAATTCAAAGTTACAATAAAGCACAACTGAGATTTTATGTCTAAATAATATATAATCTAATAAAATACATCAATTTTAGCCCAAAAGAAGAAAAAAAGAAAATAATAATTGTAATAGTAACTCAAACAACAATAAACAAGTAAATAATACATTAAATATAATTTAGTTAGTTTATTGAATTATAACCATTTAATATTATTCAATATTTATTTTCACTTTTAATATATTTTTACAGCAAACAAAATTTATTTTTATTTATTTATGTGTTAATAGTTTTTTCAATTTATTAGTTATAAATCTAAATAATATTATTTACTTATGAAATATGTTATTATGTTTAATAGTTCTTCCAATTACGAGCATTTATAAAATTTAAAAAACCTTCATAATATGTTTAAATTCAGACTAAAATAAAAACAAACACAATTACACAAACGAAATTTTATGTCTAAATAATATAAACTAAAATACATCAATCTTCATCTAAAACAAAGAATACGAATAAAATAATAATTGTAATAATAACTTAAATAACAGCAAGTAAATAATACAATAAATATAATTTTATTTAGTTTATTTAAAATTAACCATTTAGTTTAATTCAATCAATATTTTCAGTTGAAATAACCTCCAAAACACCGGAATCTACTCGTAGTTTCGCCGGAATTTCAATCATTGGCATAGCCTAACTATATTGAATATCATAAAATAAGTATCATTTTAATTGTATCTATCATTATTTTCATAATGTAAGAGCTAAGGAGTATTATGTTTGAAATATATGTTAAGGACACTTGTGGACGGCAAAATAATTTAAGCATGTGAATAACCCCCTAATTCAATTATTAAATATAGGGTTAATTAGTAGTATAGTCCTATAAACATGTTGAAATTTTGAAATGTTCAACGTTTGACGAAAGTTAGGTAAAAGACCCAAAAAATGTTTACAAGATTACGAAGACCATTTATAATCGAAATAATAAGGTTAAAATTGTAAAAGTAGACTGTTAATAATTGTGTCACGTAAACACTAGAGTCATTTACCACATTTTTACCAAACGTTGGACATTTTGAAATTCATATGCCAAACGTTGTGAAATCGTGTTCTCCTTTGATTTGATTTTAGTGCATGTTTTTGTTGTTGGTCGATGTGAGATTAATAAAAACCAATGAACATGATTAAGTTCGAGAATAATGTAAAGTTTTGTTGAAAAAGCATGGCATATTCAAACACCAGGGTGATTCAACAATTTGGATTTGAAGTTTTCATCACATTTGCTAATTAAAACACTTCTCATGTATTGACGCGAGCTTTTTGGTGTAAGTTATCTTATTAGAAGAGTAAAAATTGCATCTTGATTTAACACTGAAAAGCTGAAACAAAATAGTTACAATAGTGGTTTTTAGACTACTTTTTATAATCTTTTATTTCCTCACTTTTATTTTTAACTGAAGTTTTTAATTTTCAATCACAATTGTATTTAAACTCTGTAATCAATAAAAATATGCACGATTTGATAGTAACAATATAATATTTAATAACATCTGGACTAGCTTATTTATATTATTTTAGATGTAATAGTGTAAATAAATATTTTGTAGGAATAAGTTGTGTATTCGTATGCATATAATTTGTTGTGAAACAAGCTGCTTTAATACGAATACGACTAAAATAAATTTTTAAATATATAAGTAAAGTGAATATATTAAATAAAGTACTCTTGTGTTTTACTAATAATATTGAGTTAGTCAAAGTTTAAATGTAAAACGTATATGTAAAAAAGAGAACACAATAAAATAAATGAAATTAACGAGAGTTAAAAAAAAAACTATTTTTTAAATTAACTTATAATTTGAGTTATTAATAACATGTATCTGCCGTTCGGGGCGTCGAGACTAGTTAATTTGGTAATAAATTAAATATAGGATTCGACTATAAAATCATAACTAAAAAACGACATTCAAATCCCGAATATATCCCGCCCTAGCAATAAACGACAAGTACTGGAAACGACAAGTTTGGGATTCTAAACCAAATATAAAATCGTTCGCTCTCATTTTGGTCGAGTCACTCTCGAAAGCGCCGATAGTCTGAAAGTGTAAAGCCTTCTTACTAGAGTTATCATTTTGTCGATTTTCATTTCCTTCTCCGAGTATCTCCACAGATCTGATCTAGGGTTTCGATTCCTCTTCGTCTCGCTTCCACAATGGGCGCACCCGATATCCTCGGCGACCGCCAGTACGGCCAGGACGTTCGTACTCAAAACGGTACAGACATCTCTCTATCTCTCTCTCTCTCTCTCTCTCTCTCTGTTATCTCCGTGCACGTGTGTATATATCATATATGAGTACATGGATATACAAGGCATTACTGAAAGGTCACATTATTTGGAGTAGCTCATCGTGTATTTGGTTTACTATTGAATAAATGGACTGAGTTTGATTCCGTTTATACTTACAGTTATGGCTTGTCAGTCCGTTGCAAATATTGTCAAATCGTCTCTAGGTCCCGTTGGCCTAGACAAGGTAAACAGTTCTGTGGATGAGGAACCTAGAGCTTCGTTTTATTTTGACCTAGAAACGGCTAGATAGTGATTTACCCAAATGTTTGTGCTCTTTGCAGTTGAATCTGTGACTAATATGTGCTAAGATAATTTTCAGATGCTTGTTGACGACATTGGTGATGTAACCATCACTAACGATGGAGCCACTATACTGAAGATGTTGGAAGTTGAACATCCAGCTGCTAAGGTAGGAGATATTGAAGTGAAGTATTTATCTGGTGCGAATGTGAGTTAAACATCATTATTTTTGGGTATCATAGGTTCTTGTGGAACTAGCGGAGCTTCAAGATCGAGAAGTCGGTGACGGGACTACTTCGGTGGTCATTGTCGCTGCAGAGTTGCTTAAGGTGAGTATTTACACTCAGTTTTTTTTGGGTAATATTCAAATGATGGTTGGAATTGTAATATGTGATATTTTCTGCTGCTGTTGCTACAGAGAGCAAATGAACTCGTGAGGAATAAGATTCACCCGACATCTATAATAAGTGGTTACAGAGTGAGTCGAATTAGTTTTACTCTTGTCTGTTCTTAGCTTTCAATGACCTTATGTATTTTGTACGTAAATGTGTTATCATTAGTGTTGTTTTTCACCTGACGTTCTCTATCTCTCAGCTTGCTATGAGGGAGGCATGTAAATATATCGAAGAAAAATTAGCTGTCAAGGTATGATTTTCTTGCTAAAGGCTTTTCTTAAAATATTAGAGCTGTAAGTATATCTGATTCTTGCATGCCAGGATATTCATTTTTCTTCCAATTTGGATGGAGCAGTATGGCATGTAGTGTTTGACAAGGCTCTAAGCTCAATATTCTCTAAATCTACAGCTGATTCTAAGTTTAGGATAATGTATATGGGTATTTTGCCCGTCTTATGAATGATGTCATGATGGATAGTTTGATTTCTGTTGCGTCTTGCAGATTATTTTATATGTAGTATACAATACCTGATTTTGTTATTTATTCTTCATTATATAGGTTGAGAAACTTGGAAAAGATTCTCTTGTTAACTGTGCCAAGACAAGCATGTCATCAAAGTTGATAGCCGGTGACAGTGATTTCTTTGCGAATCTGGTATGGTAGGAGTGCATTCTATTTAAAATATACAAATGATATGTTTGGGTGGTAGTCATTTACTTGGATGTTTGTTATTTCTAGGTTGTTGATGCAGTGACTTCCGTAAAGATGACAAATGCTAGGGGTGACATTAGATACCCAATTAAGGTTGGTAAACACTGACCTCTATGGGTGTTACTTTTCATGGTTTCTGCGTCTTGATTGTTATTATGATTAATATTTTCTCGGATAAGCTCCTAAGTTTTCATGGTTTTTAATTGCATCAAAATGCTTCTTTCTTATTGTCCAGGGGATTAATATATTGAAAGCTCATGGAAAAAGTGCTAAGGAAAGTTATCTCTTGAATGGATATGCTCTAAACACAGGCCGTGCTGCACAAGGGATGCCAACTAGAGTTTCCCCGGCAAAAATTGCCTGCATTGACTTTAACCTACAAAAAACAAAAATGCAATTGGGAGTTCAAGTTCTAGTAACTGATCCCCGGGAGCTCGAAAAAATTCGACAAAGGTAAGTAGCTCATCAAACCTAGATTTCTGCCTGCTGTATTTTGTATTTCTGATCTGAAGCGGTCTTGTATTCACAGGGAAGCTGATATGACGAAAGAACGTATTGAGAAACTTCTCAAAGCAGGAGCAAATGTTATTCTGACTACTAAAGGGATCGATGACATGGCCCTCAAGGTAAGCTTTATCTATTTTTTCTGTCAAACTTACTTTCTATGTATGACAATGATATTGTAAATTGGATGTACAATTGACTTTTTATTTTCATGGTGTGATAACATTTTTTGTGGACATGTGCATGAAAGTTGTGCAATAACATGTGTGAAAGAGTTCCTGTAATCATGATCGAGAAAATATCAACTACCTTTTTATTGGTTTAAATTATGTGGAGAGTGGCATACAGTGTTCACCTGTTTTGAATTAATTTGAGCGATGTTTGGAGTGTATCCTTATTCATCTCTCTGTGCAGTATTTTGTGGAGGCTGGTGCTATTGCTGTGAGGCGGGTTCGGAAAGAAGATATGCGCCATGTTGCAAAGGCCACTGGTGCAACTTTGGTAATGCTGTCTGATTTCCTGTTTATAATTCTAACTGCTCTAGGTCAAGTATCAGCTTGTCAAAACTGTTACTATTTATGAGCACTCGGTGGTTTATATTTCTGATTATATTTCTGCACTTTTTATTATAGCAAAGCCCTGTTAGATTTTTTTCCATGTTTTTTTAATATTGATGGATCTGCAGGTCTCAACTTTTGCTGACATGGAGGGGGATGAAACATTTGAGGCATCGTTTCTTGGTTCCGCTGGTGAAGTTGTGGAGGAGAGAATTGCAGATGATGATGTGATTATGATAAAAGAGACCAAAAATACGAGTGCCGTGAGTCATAATAAAACTTAATACAGATCTAGTATGTAATTGTTTAACTCGATGATTTCTGTTTAACCACTGAACTATCTAATTTGGAAAGGATAATTGAGGTTAGTTGTATATGTTACTTTTGAATTTTATATAATATAATATTTAGTGTTGAATACCTTGGCTCGTTCATATTGTTATTGATTGACAATTTGCCATGTGAAAGTGCCTTATCTAACTTAGACTCATTAATTTTAGGTATCTTTGATTCTAAGAGGTGCCAATGACTACATGCTTGACGAGATGGAAAGAGCTTTGCATGACGCTCTATCAATTGTGAAGAGGACCCTTGAATCAAACACGGTAAATGTTTGCTAAGACCAAAAGCCAAGTCGCCTCTAATCTGAATGAGATTAGGAAAATTGAAATTTCAAGTTTGTGACCCATAGTTTCTTAAAGTCAATAGATGGCAGTGTCTGTTGGATTATAATGAGATGCTTCAGGTTGAGATTGTTATCTTGTTCTTAAAAAAAATAGTGATTTTTTAAATTTTTTGTGTTTAACCTTTTCTTTTGTAATCTTAATGTCATTCTTTTGTCAAGAAATTGTGTCTTACTACAGTCTTGATCCAACCATAACTTTGCCCTCGTGACTGCAAAAAAATGAAAAAGAAAAACGGGAAAAAGTAAAGCAAATGGTGTGGAACAAAATAAAATTCACTTGTTGGTGCTAATTTCATTTGAATATTGTCTGTGACTACACAACAGGTTGTGGCCGGTGGTGGTGCTGTGGAGTCTGCACTATCCGTCTATTTGGAGTGCCTTGCTACCACTTTAGGATCACGTGAGCAATTGGCAATTGCAGAATTCGCTGAAGCTTTGCTAATAATCCCCAAGGTTTGTTAAAAATTGCAGATTCGATACTAATACACGAGGCTTAGGTCAAGTGGTTGGGGGTTCAATTTTTTACTAGTGGGCTATTACTAATTGAAATGAGTTTTTCCCTCTTCCAATGTCGGCTTCATTTGGTGGACCAGATATTTTTTTCCTTGTGTATTCCCTCAAGCGTGGCCTTTTTCACATTAAATATAATGTAAAACAGTAAATTTGGACTTTGGTTTGCAGGTCCTATCTGTTAATGCTGCCAAGGACGCGACTGAGTTAGTGGCAAAGTTACGGGCATACCATCACACAGCACAGACTAAGGCAGATAAGAAGCATTTATCAAGGTATTCTATTTGCGGTTTTGTCTATACAAGATATGGTTTTTCTTAAATTTACGGGCGCAAATCATTCAATGGCTTTCTAATTCTATTAGCACTTTTAGGGTGTAGAGTTTGTGTTGAAATCAGAGATATTTTTTGACGAGTTGAAAGAAAGATATTATCTGGGAATGGCAATTGGGGCACTCTAATATAAGGTATTTTTTTTGTAGCATGGGATTGGACCTTTTAAAGGGAACCGTGCGCAACAACTTGGAAGCCGGAGTCATTGAGCCTGCAATGAGCAAAGTGAAGATAATCCAGGTATTAGTCAGTTCTGTCTTTTACACACCAATGGATTGTCACTACCGAACTCTTGTCTAATATGTTTTTTCCATTCTCATCCACAGTTTGCGACCGAAGCTGCTATTACGATTCTTCGAATCGACGATATGATCCGACTTGTCAAAGATGAGAGTCAGGAGGAGTAGGGGATTCATGGCTGGTGACCATCTTTGGAGACGATGTGATTTGTGGTTTGAGTTGGCTTTTCTTTGAATGTTGTATGTGTGCTTACTGAGGCTGAATTCCTTTTCTGATTAAGGTTAAGCCTTTTTTTTTCTTTCTGGAATTAGGGTTTATAGAATACCAATCCTAAAGACGATGATTTTGTAGGGTGGCTCTGATCGTAACACTAGAAACTAGATATTACATGTTTACTTTGTTTAGTAGTTGGCGAGTTTTTTTCCAAGCACAAAAGTTTCTATGTCATGAATAGCAAAGAGGATAATCTCAACCGGAAAAAGATTATTGTCGACTTTATCTTTAGGATTTGACAACGGTTAGCTGAGGATTACCAAACTAGAACTTTTTTGATTCATATTTATTCCTTTGGTTTTAAGAGGTGTACTGGTAATCTAATAATCCAACTAATTAAATACTACTCACAAACTCATGAACAAATGTGTTGATCTTATGATTGAAGGGGACAACGGACGATGAAGCTGACTAATTATAAATGACTTTATCCTTTAAACGTCAGATGTGCTTCATAAATAATTGTTGTAGCTCATAAATAACTTTTGGGAACCGCCAAATTTTATACACCATAAAATCACCGCCAAAAATTATACCAAAAAAAATCATTTCAATATCTCTTGATTTTGGTGTACGTCTCCGATGGGTTCAGTGGGCCTAATCCTTCTTCCCAAAATTCCGGCCCACCGTCACAGCGGTAAAATCACCTGCTCCTCCGTCACAGCCCGGTCGCAGTCCGCGAAGCAAAATCTCCTAGGCCTCATCGCGGACCAGGAGCGAGGCCTCAAGACCCAGCGCGACCCGACTCGCCGAGCCTCCATCGTCGCCGCCATCGAAGACCTTGCCGAGCTCGGTCGTGGCACCGTCACTACCGCCGGGGATTCTCTCTCCGCCACGTGGCGGCTCCTCTGGACGACGGAGAAGGAACAGCTCTTCATCATCGAGAAGGCTTACTTGTTCGGCACCCGCACCGGCGACGTTTTGCAGGTCATTGACGTCGACAACAGGACTCTCAACAATGTCATCACCTTCCCTCCCGACGGAGTCTTCTTCGTCAGGTCTGGCATCGATATCGCCGATAAGCAGAGAGTCAATTTCAGGTATCTCTATCGAATTCCTGTGCTTGGCGTTGTGTACTGAGAGTCAATTTTGGCCTTTGCATGCTTTTAGTGAGTTTCTACTTTGCGTCTTGGTATACACTACCTGTGTGATCGAGTTGCTTAACAAATCCGAATATTTGCTATCCCTAGCTTCACAAGTGCGGTTTTGCGCGGGAAGAACTGGGAGATTCCGTTGCCGCCATTTGGACAAGGATGGTGAGTATATTATTACAATGCTTCAAAGGAAGATATAGGTTCTGTACTTGATTCTAGTGTACTGACTGTAATTCGTTATTTGAAGAACAAAACCGCACTAGACTAGAACTAAGAACAAATGGTCTTCCTTTGCTAGCCTAATGCAGCTTCAGAATGTTAATATATATAGCTATATCTCAAAAGACACATCTTTTGTGTGTTCAGGTTCGACAACTTGTATATCGATGATGAGATTCGCGTTGCAAAAGATATCAGAGGGGATTACTTGGTCGTGGACCGTGCACCTTATGCTTGGACAGAATGAGGTCAGAAAATAATATAAAGTCTAATTTATTTGGTACATAACACGATATTGATTAGCTATTAATATATGTTTTTCGAGTATTTTATCTGCCCTAAAACCCAAAACTTGAAGCCCTGGGAGGGTCTCCCGGACCCACATCTGTGTGCAACTACGAAGCAATTTATAACCGTTAATCTTATAGATTTTGTATGTCAATTAAATCTCTTATAAGAGAGATGAAGTGAAATACGTCCCCATTCACGCTTATACTCGATGCGGAATTCGAAACCTAAGAGTTTCTGGACATACGCTTGTTAATCGGGCATCTGAATCACTTGTTGTAGTAGCTCTTTGATACTTTGGTGGTCCCTTCAAATCCGAAGGTGTGACCCAACAAGTATTGACGCCATTCGAGAACAACTTCGGAGATGGCGTGGAGCTCTTTGATGTAGGCCGAGGATGCTTGAAGTTTCCGTCCAATCTTCTTGCTGAAAAACGCCACTGTGTGACCTGTTTGCATCAAAACCGCCCTGATGTCGACATTGGAAGCTTTCGTCTCGACGACAAATTTCTGAGAGAAATTCGTAGACGCATAACCGGAGCAGCCACCATAAACTCCTTTAAGGCCCGAAACGCGGACTCGGCTGTTGGTGACCAATCGAATGCTTCTTGGTGGAGGAGATCCGACAACGGAGTGGCAATGGTTGCGTATCCCGCGTTGAAGCACCGATAGTAGCAGTGAGGCCGAGGAAGCCCCGAAGTTTAATCGTCGCCAGTGTGGGCCAGTCTGTCATTTCGGCTGATTTCGACGGGTCCATGTGTTGGTGGTGGATCTGGACCACAATATAGGCCCATGAAAATTTTGGTCATCGAAGGATGTGGAATACGCTCTGACCATGGAGAATGCCTCTATCAATGTAGACGGTCGATTGAAGAGGAGTTCCCGTCCGATCTGCGCTTTTAGCCCGACAATAGAAAAACTAATAACGAGAGGCGTTGAAATATTGTTGATCTTGTTCATCAGATTCTCGAATTGAGCCTGGCTTCTGAGATCGAGCCGGTTTGTGTGAGCTTCGAAATACGACTCTCGTAATCTTAGAAAATGGAGTTGCCGAAGCAGTGTTTTACGGCTGCGACGGACGCCGACCATGTCAGAATGAGCTTATTGCGCTGAGCCTATTGAAACCAAGCGGCGACAGATCCTTCCAAGTGAAAGACTATGATCTGAAGTCGGGCCTCTTGTGGTGTCGCGTGAAACTCGAAGAACGCGTCGACGTGGAAGAGCTAATCGGCGGGTTACGTCATCAACATGAGATACGATGACGTAGGAGGTGGTCGCGGTGAATGGGTGAGATTTGTGATGGTAGATCTCAGTCACGTAAATCAGCCAGCTTCGCCTCCATCACCAACCCCTGCTACTTCAGCGTGTTGTGGAATCGAGCTTTGAAATCAATCGTTGACTTGGAGCTGCATTGCAGCCATGAGATCCATGAGTTCCATAGTGAAACGAAAATGAAAGCACCAATGATAAGACCCTGGTTCAAGGTTATCAAAGTACAAAGCTATTTCCGAAAAAGGAAATTAGGAAGTTCTTTATTCAGGCATAAAATCTATCACGTACTTTGAACTCTTACATAAAGAGTGGCATTCCCACATTCACATACCGCCTAAGGCACGAAATGCTTCATCCATACAGCCTGTTTGTGTCTCTCCGTCCACGGTCTAGTTGTGTTTCAGCCTCTTCAATAGATCTGCGGGCTTGAGCCTTTTCTGCAGGCAAGGACATATCACATTATCTTTATCCGACTCTGATTAAAATAAGAAAAAAGAGTAATTCTATATAAACATATATGAATTTTGAAACACCAAGGTTTGTTAAACAGGTTGTAAATATGTTGAAATTTGTAGGTAGTTTAGTAGAAAACCTTTGTCAGTCTTCATCCTAGAAGTTTGGGGAAGTTTTAGACATGTCTTTAGTCTCAATATAAACATATCAACTTTCACATATACATCTTTTCTAAACATCAAGGAAAATAAGTGTACAATTTGAGAAGTCAGTATTTATGAGGTTATCACTTCATCTTTCTTGATGAAATTCTAAAGAGTATATACAAGTTAAATGAAAGTAATTAATAATTGAAAAAGACGCTTAAACATTAACAAAAATATGTGTACAGTATGAAAATTGATAGTAATGGAGTTTCAAAAAATTTCCACGTTCGGGAACTTAGTTTTAAAATGTCAACAGTTTAGGCAATTTCTTGTAAAACTTTTATTTTTCATTTTTTTCCTTGGCATTAGTGTTTCGTGATTTGAATTATGGCCTTAGTGATATGTGGGATCTGGTTCTCGCTAAATTTCATTAGATCTGTGTTCACTACATTAGATTTTCGATTAGCTTGTTTGGTTTGGATTAGTTTGTTGGTGGCGATTTAGACCTATGTTCCACTGCCTTCTGAAATGGTGAAATTAGATACGCTTTGTTTGTTAGAAATATGATGGATTGATGAATTTTGATTAGATCGGTGTTCTAGGATATTTTTCTTATAAATATTAGCAATATAATTTGCATGGATCTTGTAAAAATCCAATTTCGTACGTTTAATTTGTATGTATTGTAGAAACTTGTAAGAGTTTCTTGATCCGCAAGCTACCTTCGAACGCAAATAACGAGATAAACAATGCTTAAAGATTTACCGTGGTTTAGCAAATGTCAATATCCATACTGGTCGTAACTCGTAACTGATGATTTTTCTCACTATGAATAATGAAAGTTATAAAGTCTCACACTCATGATAAGATCCGTTGTGTTTTAATTGCTAAAAACATGACTTTCGAGGCATAATAGATTAATAATGAAACTTAATATCTTACTCTTTATTAAATAGATTAAGGTATGGGTTGGAATTGAATTTTAGTAATGAACAGGGAGTTATCTACTGAAAGAGCTTAAATATAAAATTCTAGTCTTATCATGATCCTAATTTGTATCATAAACAATTAAATTACTATTATTATACAATAATAATAATAAACGAATTCGAATATCTATTCAATAAAGTAACAATTTCACTCTCTCAAGTGTCTCTCTCTTAATAATGTGTTTTTCATAACCTCTTAACGCTCAAACAAGTCCTATTTATAATTCATAGGACTCGATTTACAACTTGCTTTAATCTCACACTAACGCGCTCGTATTATCCAACGGCCAGTTCTCCAAAAATGCAAAAAATCTGTTTCGTTTCTTATAATCTTAGACAGTTAGACCGATTACAACATAGTATAAGTATAAGCAATGCAATTCGTTCTATGGGCAGACAATTGTAAAAAAGTTTGACTAATATATTTAATTTACTGTTTTGATTCGTTTAAAGACAATTTAACATCATAGTCACGGCACTGTTTTAAAAACTATGCAGACGTGCAACTGCGAGTACCTTTATTTTTAGTTTATTCGTGCCTTTTCCTTGGTCAACGGATTGACTTTTGAAGCATTAATATTCTTTTTACACATTAGTGGTAGTTAACATCCATGATCCATTATATTATAGTTGACC
Organism: Urtica urens; assembly: GCA_958296335.1. Classification (NCBI taxonomy): domain Eukaryota; kingdom Viridiplantae; phylum Streptophyta; class Magnoliopsida; order Rosales; family Urticaceae; genus Urtica; species Urtica urens. Next base: position 25,516,594 of record OY282522.1, on the reverse strand, counting down.
ATTGACGTGACTGCATTGATCCAAAGGGAGTGCTCTTTTGGGACTTGCAATATACCAACTACTATGTTATTTAGCGAACCCTTAAACATTTATTAAATTTACAAATGTTTTAGGATATTTTTCTCCCATTCAAGATTGTTTCTATAATTTAAATGACTTGTACACTAGAATTATAACGATTTACGACTTTTTTTTCATACCAAGATCATCAATAACTTCCACTTCCATAATCTCAATACAAATTGATATGTTTGTCACAAAACATATTTATTTGTTGACAACACAAATAGTCATAGTTTTGAAATTATAATGAATTTTGCTAAGCGACCATCGTAAGGTGAATTGAACTATATCAAGTCCAACTAACATGTTTATTTGTATATTATATATATAAAAAGGGCAAGTGTAGTGCTGTCTGTACGGAACTAATTCCTTGGAATTGGGTCGAAGTAAAATGGGGGCGAGAATTTGGATGATAAGAGAAAAATAATAAATAATTGTGAATGGGTGCGTTGTGGGCCCTTACTGGATTGATTTTGGAGTTATCTCATCTCTAGACCTCTCAAATTTGGCCCCATAAAATATACCCAAAATCTATATGTCCTTTTGTTTGCTGTCAAGTTACGTATATCATTCGAAATATAAATTATATTTCATGCCTTCGTGTACATTAGTGGAAGGTTTTTCGGTAGCGTTTTATTTTCTTACCCCATATCTATATATTTTTATTTATTAATATTTGTAACGGGGATGCACATTGTTGGCGGAATCAGTAATAATATAGCAATTAAAAACATATTAATTATTATATAACTAACGTATGGAAAAAATGATTAATATAGCCATAACCAAAATAAATCGATATATTAACCAAAAATTGTAACTCATTAATAGCAGCTATTAATTCACACGTTACAGATTATTTACTAAAAAAAAAGGCCAAAAATAATAATATCAATATTTCATTTAGTTATTTATAATCATTTTTCTTGTTTTTAACGTCGTTAAGTTTCTTATGTCCAGGCAATTGTTTTCAACCATCTTTCTGGCAAATGATTTAGAGCCTCGTAGTGAGAACGTGAAATACGAGGGGAAAAAAGTCGTAGTTTCAGTGGCGCATGAGTCATAAGTCATGAGTGGTCACTTTTGGAGTTATTATGTGGAGCATCTTTCATTTGATCTTAATGTTAATGTTGCATATAGGGGAGGTCATTACGATATGAGCCCATTACCAAATTCGCATATAATTCGTTCATTTATTTATTTATTCACGAGTTGTTTTCAAAACGACGAATAAAGCAAGCACGAAATGAATATAGACTCTCCGTAATCTAACGAGAGAGAAGAAAAAAGAGGCAAGTTCAGCGCGTCAATTTATTCAATATATTGTGCCTGCTTACAGCGATAAAATTCTATACGTGACAAGCACGTGTTTTTATTTAATTTATATAACGATGTAAAAAGGACATGTTTTTTGCGTCTTTTGACTATATACTATTATAGAAAATTCCATTGGTTGAAATTAATTCTCTTGTCTAAAATAAAACAATTTCGTTGTGGAAAAGCAATTCATTAAAATACGTACTGGGCATAAATCGACCTTAAATTCTTCTTAGAATTGTTTGATGCTGAAAAAGTCAATTTATCTGTGCTATGATCGAGATATATACCCATTTTTGTTTTTGGATCATTGTTTGTTTCGTTAAGCTATGTAATAGCTTAGGTTATTATTTACGTGTAATAATGCTTTAGCTTGTACATTTGGTAGAACTGAGTTCAGGTGCGAGTCAGAGAATCAAAGGTACTGTTCATCCATTCCTTGCCACAACAGCCACACGAAACGACGATCTTCATAACTGTCGTTAAACATAATACGAATGTTGGATTCAGACGACATAAATAAACCGTCTTATATTTCCAGTTTTTATAGTCGTGGTCGTGGGAAAAACACATTGAGATAAACATGCACTTTGTTCGAAAAAAAAATGCTATTCATGAAAAATATGGACATTCTTTAAATATGTGCCAACTGAAAGTGAAGTCGCAGAAGCTCTGTTAATTCTAAGATTTTAAGAATTGTGGAACAAGATAACTAACCTCAGCGAATTAAGCTGTTGTAATAGCGTAGGTTATTTACGTGTAACGCTTTAGCTTATGTGTATGCCTATTTGCACGTTTTGTATTGCTGAGTCAGCAGTGATGGATGTGATTGAGTTAGTTTGAATCTTCAGCCACATCACACAGTCAATTAATATATAAACTCTGTGCATTATGAAGTCAAAAATAGCAATACAATATTCACTGCTTTTCTCTCTTGTAATTTTTTTTAAAATAATATTATACATAGATACATATAAATATTACTAATTAATTGTACATTTATTAATGAGTAGCGATGTAAATATTAGTGGTTCATAGCGATGTTTTTAAACTGATTTGATATCTAGTCCGAGTTTAAGGAAGAAAAACCGGTATGAAGTAGTTAAAACCAAATCGAAACGATCTTAGTTACATGCTTCTCTTACAAAATTTTATTAAAAATGCATTGCTTTAATTTTTGTTGAGGTTTTTCGAGTAATTTAAGGTTAGTTTACATCTCCTTATTTGTGGATGATTAATTATTCATTTTTTTGTATTTTTTTTAACAAAACTTGGGTATATTTAGCATACATAATCCTAATGTATTTGTATGTATGGTCAACGTTTTTGCTAATTGGTTATTAATAACCAAACGGTTTATATGGCATCAAATTTTCGTATACTTTTTATCTATTTTTCCTTTCGATTTTGATCATTAAAAAATTATAAACAAATTGAACCGATTATTTACCAATAATTTACAAAACTTATTTAATTTAAAGGCTAATAATTACATTTACATTTTTTTTATATTCACAGTAACAGAGGCTTTTAAATCCACATAATATTTTTTTAGCAAGAAAACATAACAACTTTGAATGTTAATGAATGGCCTTTTTGTTGAAACTGGCTAATACATTTCTGGATATGTATTCCCAGATAGTTGGGATTAGTTTAGAGAAAGTGGGTCTATGGCTTTGCTCTTTGGATTGTGTTTGATTCAACGTATGTTTCTAATTGAGTTTAGAACAGTCTAAAAATATATAAAATATATGTAATTACCATTATATACATGGAACTGGCTTATGTTGTCATTTCAAGCTTTGAGATCAACAAAGGATCTCATAAGCTATTTCGCACGTTTTCTTATGAGTGATCATTATTGGTAGAGCGATGTATAATCCTACTGTAACTTAAATTAGTGTGGTAAGCTCTTTGATATATACGATGTTGCATCTTGCATGTGGGTTTGCAATGATATTAACGTAGCAGTTAGTATAAGAACCCGATGTATCTGAAAAATATATAGTTGTCTCTACGCACTTGCATGACACTTTATACAAATTTAAATTTTTATTATTATAATCATTATTATTATAATCATTATTATTTCATCATCGTGTATCCTCGTCTCCCTGGTCAATGTTAGTTTCACTTACCATATATATACTCTTTATTAATTCGTAGGAAGTAGAGAGGGTTTTAATAAATTTTACAGCTAAAAAAATTTTCCGGGTCAAACAATATTAAGTAAATATATCCAGCCGACCGTTTTCTCAAGTTAACTAGTGAGAAGTGAGAACCTAGACGTACTTTGAGAGCATAAAATAAGAATAAAAAAATGAGTATTTTTAAGACAATTTTTTTACATAAAATCAACAAAGCCTTAATTGTTATTTATTTTCAAAATTTCTATGAAATAGTCTTAGTTTACTAATTTATTTTGGAAATGATTAACGTTTTATAAAATTCATTGACTCTATTATTTATTGACATGTCAATTTACATTGTAAGACAATAATATAAATTATATAAATTGATATAACGTAAGCAGTATAACCATTTACACGAATTTTATTTACACGAATTTAATGAAACTCACTATATATCTAAAATAATAAAAAGTTATTATATACACTATTTTTTATTAATGTATTATCACTATCATCATACGGTGGTCCCCACCGCCCTAGAGAATGATGATGATGATCAACGGTTGAGACACTTCTTGGGGAGAGCAAAATAATTAAAAGTGGGTGGTAAATTGTTGCCCTTTTGGGAAACACTTGCGTGTGTTATTTTAAGTCTCTCAGCCCTAATTGTCCTCTATAGATTTGTAGTACTACTCTTCTAACCATACTATCATATCTGTTTCTTAATTATATTTACTTTTATATATATGTATATATATTTCTTTCCTTCTTCGCAAGGTCTTCAAAAGTTTGTGGCCAACATATCTTGTCTCGTTTTTCTTGTTGTGAATTCTTAAGAGTAGGATGGTACTAGAGATAGATCTTTAGTGTATACGTGTCTTTCTCATCTTTTTCAACGTCCCGATATTTTGGCCCATTCATCATTTATTTAGGGTCCTTAAGTGCATGCCTAAATCGTTTTATTTTGTCACTTGAAATATCACCACATCTAGAAAGAAACCATTAACATATGACATTGAGGGAAGTCGAATATGAATTCTAAAAGGATGATTTACCAGCAAAGCTAATTTAAATAATAGTTAAAAGTTAAAACATAACATTATAATTCATTTGTTTTGAAAGTGGTTAAATATTTATAATAATCATAAAAATAAAAATAAAATTGAGTGTCGAAAACATTTGAAACGCAAATTTAACATACTTTACTAAAAAGTTGAAGAATCTATTAATTTCAAAATACAAATTTTTTTCTTAATTTTTGAAATTTAGTATTTCTTTATAATCCGTCAGTTTTAATGGCTGTTCATCATGACTCTAACAAATAATCCAACAAAGAGAAATGAAAAACTTTCTTTTATTAACAAAAGGTAAATAATAGACAATGTTATAAACAAGTAACAATAGTTTTTTTTAGTAATATATAAATGGGTTATGTCAAGTAACAGTATACTCAACCAAGGAAAAACCAGAGAATGTAAGCAAAGCACAAAACGAAAAGAGTTATTGTTTTAATTCGGTGCAAAATACAACACTTAATATATTTTTGACAGGATGTCCAAATATTTTGTCGAAGCATATTTTTTACAAATGTGTTATAAACTTAAATAAGCCATTTAATATCGTTATAACAACAGATATCTACACTGTATTTGTAGTGATTGATTTTGTTTTAAAAAAATCGTAATAGTAATAATAATAATTAATTCATGGTGTATTTATTAATTTATCCCTTAAATTGTAAAGATAGAATTAACGCTGAATTCAAAATGGGAATTAATATTACTTTAGGGCGTGATTCAGGATAAATGAGCAAGAAAGTTACATGCGAACACCATCTTTTGAAGAATAATGAATATTTACTGTTTGGTGAAACCTCAAAAGAACATTTCAATTTTCACATACTTGCCGTTGTCGATCATTTTATTATTATTAGTAGTAGCATTAGAAAAAATAAAAGAGAAAAGCGATTGTCGATTCGTGGCCTATAACATCAAGGTAGATCTAAATGGTCGTAGTTGATGTGATCATGACAGCCGTTGAATTTTTTTTCCTTCTTATTCAATCCTTTTCGAACAAATTTCATATGCGGACGAAACAATCTCCTTGGACCCATTTGATATTTTGTTTACATCAATCTCTCATCTAACTGCGCGTTTATCTGATTCGCCCTTTAATGATAGAAGAGTAGTAATGCTATATATTCATTACAGCTGATACTTGATATTAATAGTGTCACTCACGAATGTGATTGACTCTCGAAGGTGCTTTGATTTAATGTTGTACTCTCCCAAATTTGAGGGATCTGATCTGGTACCTGATCATAGCTTCATACTTTAGTTTTTTTTGGAGGGATAATTAAAATAGACAAATAGTCTAAACTACCATTTTTTTTTCTTATTTCACGTAATCCACCAAAATTCATTTTATTCTAAAAAATATAAGTGTTTTTCGCTTAAAAATATCATTTTTCTTTTAAAAATATAAAATTTACATAAATACCCTACACTATACTATCGGTAAATAAAAAAATTAAAAAAATTAAAATTTGTAGTGGTGAAATAGTTTTAAACTTTTTTAGTTTAATTTTTGTTTTAAGAAAATAGATAGTAACCGGTTATCATAGATATGGAATAAAATGTAGAAAAAAATTGTTTTAGAAGTATTTTGGTCTTTTGTACTGATATTTTGAGAAATTCTTTTTTTAGTAGATTTTGAAAAAATCAAGTACAAATGCTGGTATGTTGAGCAATTTCTCATCAAAATATTATGTTTGGAACAACATTTTTTCTTTTTGCTGCTTAAGCTAACAACTTTTTAATTACTTTATCTATGTGTGTATCAACCTAAAATGAGGTATAAAGTGGGAAATATGGACAAAAAAATTTAATTTATTTATTTATAAATTACAATAACTCCATGAACTTGCAGCCAGTTCCTCTCATGAAATAATTTTTAAATGAATAAAATATGTTTGATCTCAAAGAACTGAGAATCCAGCCTGCCTCCTTGTTTTTTTTCTATAAGGAATTTAATCATTTTTTAAAGATTGAGATAAAAAGAAATTTCAGATCTACCATGTGGCATTTGAGACTTTTGGGTTAAATTTCAGATGCAATGACATCGCATTTATTGTCGTATCTGATATATTTGAATTTAAGATGTGACTCGTCACACTTAGTGTATGTTGTTTCCAATATCATCTTTCCTCCAATGTCGATAATCTGACAATTTTGTTCAGCTTATATACTACATGACTGTCTTCCACACACTTGACCTTATCACATTTGCTTTGAGTGCTTCGACTAGTAGGATTTTCCGAATGTTTGAGAAATCATCTCTTCGAACACTATCTCAACAATTATCCTTTTTACTCAATCTTAATCTTATGTTGTTACAGTTTGAACTTTGCAGGGCTTTAGATGAATAAGGTAGTCTTTTTCTCCTGTCATATGCAACATCCATTATTGATATACTAAAACCCTTCATGAATTTCCATGATTGAACTGAATGCTACATTGAATTGATGTTCTTTAACTCTCTATTCAATTTTAGGGTAGTTCTTGCGCTTATTTTGCATGTGTATAGATCAACAATGTATTTATAGAAAGATAGTTTGACTTGTCATTCATTTATGCAGTACTTATAGTTCCAAACCTTTCACAATTTTCTCTTTGCGGAACTATGCTTTGGTGATACTGGTTGTAGTTTCTTTCTTAATGTTGGTTGTATCACAACTTTCTAGCTGGTTGACGTAGTTCGAAATACCACATTCTTATACACACTCGGTTGAATTGTTGGACCATGAGATTTTTTTATGTTGATATGCCTTGTTTGGTGAGTTTCTCTTTTATTAATCATCTAACTTCAAAGTAGTCTTGACCAGCTTGTTCTTTCCATGATATCTTAAAATTTTTCTGTTTGTTTTTCTAGTGTGAAGTTGATATTGTGTCTAGCTCACTTGATCCGCAATTAATCATCTTCACATTTTCTTCACTTGTGGCAATTCTTCAATTTCCTTTGAGCAAGCATGATTGGCGTTGATGATTTCTTTCTCTAGATCAACCTTCTCCTTTTTTTTTGTCGTGTGATGTCAAAATTTTTCTTTACGTTGTCTTTTATAAAAAAAAGTCTACTTGTCATAAGAGTGTTGTGTAATTTTCACAATACCTTCATCCATGACCTCATTTGCATCATCACCGGTTGAATCATGTGAATTGTCTTCCACCGAGGCTTGGTTGGTGTGATAAACGACAATGAATGCAAGTAAGTTGATTTCTTCTTCATTTTTCGTTGATTTGCACTCTTATTTTTCATCTCTCCTACCCTTAGAAACTTGTGAAGGTATACAATCGGTCCGATTAAAAATTAATATATTGGACCCAACTGAAACTCAATATCTAACATATAATTCGCCCCAAGTCCATCGAGCAGAATCACCAAACTCTCTTCAAGGCGCGACGAGCTCGATCTTGATGAAGGCTTCAGTCTACAGAGTCGACTTTGCTGCAAGGATCGGATCTTGGAAAAATTTAAATCTTCTTCTTTAACGGCAACGTGCGACATGACATCGGCTTTGACAATCTCGACAATACGTGTTATGAGCTAGTTAATCGATCTCTACTATAAATGTAAAGTAAATAAGTTTGACAGTACATTATCATTTTTCTTGTTATTCATTACTTATTCCCTATTTCTCTTAGTCAAAGTGAATTTTATTCATAACTCAATATTAATACAGTTCACAGCTCGTTTATTTATAATTTTCTATTTTTCATTATTCGATATTATTATTATGAAGTCATACTGAAATCCAATGATTAAGTATAAATCGTACAAACTATATACTCATTTGTTTCGTGATTTATGAGGATGAAATTCGACATCAATAATTTGGTGTAGTCTGTGAAAAACAGTCAGTAAGACCAACCTCGATATGTAATATCTCGATGATAACATGTCTTCCCCTCAGTTTTCAATAAAAGTTCCAGAGGAAATTATTTCGGGGTTCAGGCTAATCCTGGATATGATAAACAAAAAATTTGAAGCAAGACGAATCGAACCGAGCTATCGCAGTTCGGCTAGACGATCTAATACGCCTCCATCGCATACTTCCAGTCTTCAAACTGGTAGTGGAAAAATTGTTGGAATTTAGATAACAATTAACCTAATTTAATTACGAAACACATCAATATGTGGCGGAATTTCATAATTCAATTTAACATATTATAAACGTTTTAAAACATGTTCGATAACCATATCATTAAATCTAACCTAACATGTCAATAAATTTACAATCACATCAATAAATTTATCTAAGCATGCAAACGAATAATCCAAATACATATAATTATTCTAAAACATCATATTATTCAGATCCAATTCGTTCGAGGGACACTTACATAAGATTTGGATCTGCGAGAGCAAGTCTCGGTGTACGTCAAGGTGGTCGGCCGATCCTCTACGCCACGCGCGTCCAAGAAATCCTCAAAACCGTCGTGCCTTCGATCCTCCAAAATTAGCCGGCCCTGGGGAGAGAAAAATCACTCAAACAACCACAAGTTGAGTCAATGATAATACTCTAGGGATTTTTAGGAGACAAAGAGGGTGGGCTCTTTCGTGGGAACAAGGGAAGAAGGGGAAACTCAAATAAAAGGAAGGGCTGCCGGGAAACAGTTTTCCTCTCTCTCTTTCTCTCTTAATTTCGGCCAAAACCTCTCAAGCACAAGGGGGGAGAGGTTTGGCTGAGTGTTGGTCGAAATTAGGCTAGGGTTACCAAAGAGAAAGCCTCCTTTTATATCAGATAGAATGGGTTTAAGTTAGGTCAAAATCCAGTTAAGACCCATTAGTCAAACTTAAGCCCAAAACTCCTTTTAATGAGTTTAAACAATTTTTCCAGCCCATAAAACACCTATTATGGCCGACCATATTGTCCTAATTACCTCCCAAATTTATTTGATTTATTTCTAAAATAATATTTAATTAATTTAGAACATCTCATTTATTTAATGACAAGTCATTAATTATTTTCATACTAATCAATGTAGTACGAAACGAGAAAATATTTATTTTCATCTTTTATTTATTTGAATCATCAAATTATATTATTATCAATATAATAACATAATATGATTCGTGAAATAAATGTAATAATAAATAACCAGTTATTTATTTAATTACTCAGAAAATAATTTTCTTAGCGTAAATCACAATTTACGTTGAATGAGAAAATCAATCATTTCTTGTTCACCAAAATCTCGTCCGAGAGTCTATCATTGAGACCTTATGGACCCACATGAACGAAGCTTTAGAATAAGGCTCGGACACAAAAGTTCACAAACTTTTTCCGGCTTTTAATTCTTAATATTAGTCGATTCCATTAAAGGACCAATATTGAACATCTCTAAGTTCATATGCGTTTATATTTCCGTTTGATGTGACAAAACTATTCTTCACACGGTCCACGGTGTATTTTATGATATTACCCTTTGTGTGTATCATTAACTCAGAGGAATGTAAAATTACCGTTTTAACCCTGAGTTATTATTTCACCAAGTCCTCTGTTATTTGTGAACGAGAAAAACATAAAATGAAATGTCTCAACATGTCACATGTTTTATTTCAAAGAATTCTTTATTCGATGAATACCAGGCCTGGTTTATTCGCTCACACTCTCATAACAGAGCATGGTGTGATACTAATGCCTTAGCATTGTTTCAACACAAATTCCATATCTGTGAATCACATGTTTCAACGAAACAGTATTATGACACCAACCGTCGGGTCAATGAAACTTCATTTAGCCATTGCCCATTGACAAATCAAATGTCATAAAGTGTTACAAGAATACATGTACTCACTTCAGGATTTAGGTAATTACTAAAATACCCCTCGTATGTGAGTTTGATGTTTCGAGTGATTAAACGGTTTTATCTCGAACTTCAAAACTTCACTGGTCTTGTTCAATATCTTCATTAAGATATCAAGAATGAATTACAGAGTCACAACTCTCCATATCACAAGATAAGATATCGTTTAATTCATTATAACAATCATTACTAGGAATCGATTGCCCAATCGATCTTTAGATTGCGAACTATTATTTAAACTAGTCATAAGAAGGTATCTTGTCAAGTCTGTACTTAGCACTTCTTTCGTTGATGACAGTTTCAGAGCGTAGACATAAATGCGTAAACACAATCTTAAATTAGAATGGATATTCAATCTTTATTTAATTTCAAAGCAAAACAAATACAAAAGTATTTAATATCAAAAATCTCCTTTGTGGGCATAAATGCCAACAAACTCCCACTTGACTCAAAGGAGATGCGAATGATCTTTCAGTCCTAATCCTTCTAGGTGTCTCTCGAAGACCTTACTGGTTAAAGGCTTCTTGAAGGGATCAGCAAGGTTGTCCAACGTTGAGATCTTCATAACCGTCGCGTCCCCTCTATGAACTATATCTCGTACCAGGTGGTATTTCCGCTCGATGTGTTTCGAGCGCTTGTGACTTCTTGGTTCCTTACAGTTAGCAACGGCTCCACTGTTATCACAGTAAAGTGTAATGGGCTCGTTGGCACTTGGAACTACTTCCAAGTACATCAGGAATTTCCTCAGCCACACAGCCTCCTTTGCAGCTTCGCAAGCTGCCACATACTCGGCTTTCATGGTCGAGTCAGCAACACAAGTTTGCTTTATACTCCTCCAGACCACATATCCACCATTCAGGGTGAACACAGACCCTGATGTGGATTTCCTAGAATCCTTATCCGCTTGAAAATCGGAATCGGTATACCCCGTCATATTCAGGTCATCACCTGAGTATGCAAGCATATAATTTCTCGTTCTCCGAAGATACTTGAGAATACGCTTGACCGCAACCCAGTGCTCGGGTCCAGGATTCGATTGGAACCTACTCACCACGCCCACTGCGTAACAAATATCTGGCCTAGTGCAGAGCATTGCATACATGAGACTTCCTACGGCTGAGGCGTAGGGAATATGTCTCATTTCTTCTATCTCTTGAGGAGTCTTGGGAGACTGCTCAATGGATAGATGCACTCCATGTCTGAAAGGTAGCTGTCCTTTCTTGGAGTTCTGCATACTGAAGCGATCCATGATCTTATCAATATAAGATGCTTGAGAAAGCGCTAACTTTCGGTTCTTCCAATCTCTAAAGATCTGAATCCCCAGAATGTAAGCCGCTTCTCCAAGATCCTTCATCTCAAACTGCTCCGACAGCCAGATCTTAACCTCTGATAACTTTCCCACATAATTCCCAATGAGTAGTATGTCATCTACATAAAGGATTAAGAAGACTACTTTGCCATCGTTTATCATCTTATAAACACATGGCTCATCTAGTGACTGATCAAAACCGTAACTTTTCACAGTCTCGTCGAATCTAATATTCCACGATCTAGATGCTTGCTTTAGTCCATAAATGGACTTTAGCAACTCACAAACCTTGCCCTGTTGGCCTTTCTCCATGAACCCGTCTGGTTGAGCCATGTAAATGCGCTCGTCAAGATTTCCATTCAAAAATGCAGTCTTGACATCCATCTGCCAGATTTCATAATCTAGGGCGGCAGCAATGGATAAAAGAGTACGAATGGACTTTAGCATCGCCATGGGCGAGAAGGTATCTTCATAGTCGATACCTTCCTTTTGTGTGAACCCCTTCGCCACAAGTCGTGCTTTAAATGTCTCGACATTTCCATCCGGTCCTCTTTTCTTCTTGTAGATCCATTTACACCCAACATGCTTGATGCCTTCAGGTAAATCTACAAGTTTCCAGACTTCGTTGACATACATCGAATGCATTTCAACGTTCATGGCTTCTTGCCATAGGTTTGCTTCAGAACTTTGCATCGCCTGGGAAAATGATACTGGATCATCTTCCTCCTTGTATGCGACTGCAGCAAAGGCCTCCCCGATGTACATCAATCGCTCAGATTGTCGTACAATCCTGCTACTGCGACGAATCGTAGGAGGCTTAAGTTCTGAATGTGGTTCTTCTATTGTTGGTGTAGGACTTGTCCTATCTTGTGAAGTACCAGCTACTTCACCCAACATTTCCTTCAGCACAAGTTTGCTTCTCGGTACGGTATTCTTCATATAATCCTCTTCAAGAAACCTAGCGTTCGTGCTAACGAACGTTTTCTTGTCAGTAGGACTATAGAATGTGTACCCTTTTGTTTCTTTCGGATATCCTATGAAAAAGCATAATTCTGAACGACTAGCCAACTTGCTAGTCTTTTGTCTCAGCACGTGTGCTGGAAAACCCCAGATCTTGATGTGGTTTAGAACAGATTTCTTACCACACCATCTCTCGTAGGGAGTGCCGGGAACCGTTTTTGACGGAACCTGGTTCAGAATATGAGTTGCCGTTTCTAAGGCATATCCCCAGAACGAATCAGGAAGAGATGAGTAACTCATCATTGATCTCACCATATCTAGTAGCGTTCGGTTCCTTCTCTCTGACACACCGTTTTGTTGTGGTGTGCCAGGTGCTGTAAGCTGAGAATGAATGCCTTCTTCTTTAAGAAGATCCTCGAACTCATCAGACAAGTACTCTCCTCCTCGATCTGATCGAAGGGTTTTGATTTGTTTCTCTCTTTGCTTCTCAACCAAGGCCCGATATTGTTTGAACATTTCAAAAGTATCGGATTTGTGTCGCATTAAGAAAACATGACCAAAACGTGAGTAGTCATCAGTGAAGGTTACAAAGTATTCGTAACCTCCTCTTGCCTGAATACTGATTGGACCACATACATCACTATGTATGAGTTCCAATACTTGTGTGGCTCTTAGACCTTTCGAAGAGAAAGGTCTCTTGGTCATTTTGCCTTCAAGACAGGAATCACACGTGGGCAAAGATCCCACGTTTAGAGATTTCAAAGGACCATCCTTTGTTAACCTCTTAATCCTATCTAGGCCAATATGTCCAAGACGTAAGTGCCATAGATATGTATCATCCGTTTCATCACTATGAAATGTCTTGCGCTTCCTGAGTGAATCACTATTCACCTCAGTGTCCAAGATTGTCGGCTCATTAGGATATAGATAATAAATAGAATCTACTCGATGAGCTTTAGAAATAAAACAACCATTAAGAAAAATTTCAATACCATTATTGACTTTAAACTCATAATGTTGTTCTTCTAAACGACCAAAAGAAATTAAGTTCTTGCAAAAGTCTGGAACATAATAAACGTTATTCAATAATAAAGCCTTATTCCCAAAATTCAGCTGCATGGTCCCGACAGATCTGGCTCTGACCTTCGTTCAATTCCCCCAGTTGAACGTGAACTCTTCTTCACCTAAGCTTCTGGTTTTCCTGTAACCATTCAGATTACACACAATATGGTCAGAAGCCCCGCAGTCTAAAATCCAGGGTGATTCTTTATATGTCATGTAACATGCTTGGGTGACGAAAGCCATACCTTTCCCCTTGACAGTCTTGAGGTAGGCAGGACAGTTCCTTCGCCAATGGCGACTTCTCCGCAATGGTGGCACTTGTGTTTAGACTTGTCCACCTTTGCGATGCCCTTGCCCTTGACATCCGCAGCCTTCTTGTAAGGCGTCTTGGATCCCGTTCGGTTGGCATTTTTGGGACCCTTCATCACTTTCTTCGATCCAGAAGTGGAAGCCCTATGTTCAGCAACATTGGCTTCACCAATCTTCTTCTTGGTCTTAGGGAGAAGTCCCTCGGCAGTCTGCAACTCCTTCATTAGCTCGGTTACAGAATAATCGAGCTTGTTCATGGAGTAGTTCAGACGAAAGCTATCGAAAGAATCCGTCAGAGTCTCCAAGATCATATCAACCTTGGTGAGTCCATCGATCTCCGATCCGAGAATCTCCATGTCGTTCAGGTGACCCATGATCACTAGCATGTGGTCCCTGACTGACGTTCCCGGCTTCATCCGACAATTCATGAAATTTCGGATTGCCTGCTGCCTCGCCTGACGCCCATGACATCCAAACATGTCATGAAGATTGTAGAGCATGTCATATGCCGTGGCAATGTCCTTGTGAGATTGTTGCAACACATTGCTCATGGAACCCAAGATATAACACTTGGCAATCTCATCGGACCTTACCCACGTGTCATAGGCGTTCTTGTCCTCCTGGCTTGAGTCAGCACTCGGAGCTGGAGGACACGGGGTAGTGAGAACATACTTGTGCTTTTCCACCGTCAGTACGATGTCGAGGTTACGTTTCCAATCAACGTAATTCTCACCCTCGAGTTTGTTATAGCTGAGTATAGATGCAAGTGGATTCATGATATTGCTGAAATTAAATGAAATGAATAAATTTAGCATATGCTACAGTTTCGAATTATGATGCATGTACAATCCTAAATGAGTGAGGAAAGCGATAAATAATTCATGGTATTATGAACAAAAATGATCAATTACTTTTCCTAGGGGAAACCGTAATTGATCGCCTTTCATAGTCGTGACACATCACTATTTAGTTTGAACCATACAAGAAGTCACAACTTCTAGTTCTCGCTAATTACCATGGACTTTGGTCACTTATGTTTAACGCATAGCCTCTATGGAGGGTTACTTTAAACAATAAGTCTAAGCGTGTAACCAACATGTGGGCCCTTATCCAAGTTACTTTGAAAACGGTTCTCCTAGGGGAGACCCCGCTTCATCGTTCCTCTTTAGGGCTTAGTTTGTAACAATTTAATTGACTATGTGCTTCCGAAGTACTCCCATTGAAGGGAGGGCCACGAGGGTGACTCTTAGTTCATTCACACAAGTTAATTAAATTCATGTTGGGGACCTCGGGTTATTTCAACGACAAATAACCCTCCCACTTAATTTTTGCAAAAATCATATTTTTGTGGACGATGTTCAATTTCATAACTAGTTATTTAAATTAAACTATAATGATGCATGAACAATTCATATAGTGTTGGCGTTCTATCCTATATGACATGTGGATGAATATGAGATAAGATTAAATAAAATAAAACATAATATTTAACTTACCTAATAGCCCATTTCTAAAATTACAACCCTTTACAAAAGAAAAATCAATAAACTACTTTATTTCTAGTCTTGTGTCGAGTCGTCGAATTTCCGAGTTTTAAAACTTAGAGATTAATATCTCCCACTCAAATAATTAAATTCATTTTTATTATTTCAAAAATAATATAAATAAATTTAATTATTCAAGATTTTAAATTTATTCGGAAACGATTTCCGAATCTCGGTCGTCGGGCCTAACCCTAGCTAGCTCGCGCGCGTCCGAAAACACACGGCCACGCTAGGGTTTTGGCCGACCAAACAGCCCTCTTGAGTCCAATATGCAGGTCCTTAGGCATGTTCGGAATCGACCGGGATAGCTCCCACGCGTTTCAAAAACGCGCGGCCATTCCCGGAGGCTGCCTTCCTTCTTCTTGTCTCCCGGATTACAAAATTATAAAATTTAAATTTACAACAGATTACAAATTTAAATAAAATAAAAAATAAAAACCGGGACGTAACCGGTAAACAATCTTAGGGCCAATTAGAGTAAGGATCCATTCACATAAACACACATACATTCACAAATGCAATTCATACAAAAACGCCAACACTCAAAATCGATTTAATGACAATTATGGCTCTGATACCATTTGTTGGAATTTAGTTAACAATTAACCTAATTTAATTACGAAACACATCAATATGTGGCGGAATTTCATAATTCAATTTAACATATTATAAACGTTTTAAAACATGTTCGATAACCATATCATTAAATCTAACCTAACATGTCAATAAATTTACAATCACATCAATAAATTTATCTAAGCATGCAAACGAATAATCCAAATACATATAATTATTCTAAAACATCATATTATTCAGATCCAATTCGTTCGAGGGACACTTACATAAGATTTGGATCTGCGAGAGCAAGTCTCGGTGTACGTCAAGGTGGTCGGCCGATCCTCTACGCCACGCGCGTCCAAGAAATCCTCAAAACCGTCGTGCCTTCGATCCTCCAAAATTAGCCGGCCCTGGGGAGAGAAAAATCACTCAAACAACCACAAGTTGAGTCAATGATAATACTCTAGGGATTTTTAGGAGACAAAGAGGGTGGGCTCTTTCGTGGGAACAAGGGAAGAAGGGGAAACTCAAATAAAAGGAAGGGCTGCCGGGAAACAGTTTTCCTCTCTCTCTTTCTCTCTTAATTTTGGCCAAAACCTCTCAAGCACAAGGGGGGAGAGGTTTGGCTGAGTGTTGGTCGAAATTAGGCTAGGGTTACCAAAGAGAAAGCCTCCTTTTATATCAGATAGAATGGGTTTAAGTTAGGTCAAAATCCAGTTAAGACCCATTAGTCAAACTTAAGCCCAAAACTCCTTTTAATGAGTTTAAACAATTTTTCCAGCCCATAAAACACCTATTATGGCCGACCATATTGTCCTAATTACCTCCCAAATTTATTTGATTTATTTCTAAAATAATATTTAATTAATTTAGAACATCTCATTTATTTAATGACAAGTCATTAATTATTTTCATACTAATCAATGTAGTACGAAACGAGAAAATATTTATTTTCATCTTTTATTTATTTGAATCATCAAATTATATTATTATCAATATAATAACATAATATGATTCGTGAAATAAATGTAATAATAAATAACCAGTTATTTATTTAATTACTCAGAAAATAATTTTCTTAGCGTAAATCACAATTTACGTTGAATGAGAAAATCAATCATTTCTTGTTCACCAAAATCTCGTCCGAGAGTCTATCATTGAGACCTTATGGACCCACATGAACGAAGCTTTAGAATAAGGCTACACAAAAGTTCACAAACTTTTTCCGGCTTTTAATTCTTAATATTAGTCGATTCCACTAAAGGACCAATATTGAACATCTCTAAGTTCATATGCGTTTATATTTCCGTTTGATGTGACAAAACTATTCTTCACACGGTCCACGGTGTATTTTATGATATTACCCTTTGTGTGTATCATTAACTCAGAGGAATGTAAAATTACCGTTTTACCCCTGAGTTATTATTTCACCAAGTCCTCTGTTATTTTTGAACGAGAAAAACATAAAATGAAATGTCTCAACATGTCACATGTTTTATTTCAAAGAATTCTTTATTCGATGAATACCAGGCCTGGTTTATTCGCTCACACTCTCATAACAGAGCATGGTGTGATACTAATGCCTTAGCATTGTTTCAACACAAATTCCATATCTGTGAATCACATGTTTCAACGAAACAGTATTATGACACCAACCGTCGGGTCAATGAAACTTCATTTAGCCATTGCCCATTGACAAATCAAATGTCATAAAGTGTTACAAGAATACATGTACTCACTTCAGGATTTAGGTAATTACTAAAATACCCCTCGTATGTGAGTTTGATGTTTCGAGTGATTAAACGGTTTTATCTCGAACTTCAAAACTTCACTGGTCTTGTTCAATATCTTCATTAAGATATCAAGAATGAATTACAGAGTCACAACTCTCCATATCACAAGATAAGATATCGTTTAATTCATTCTAACAATCATTACTAGGAATCGATTGCCCAATCGATCTTTAGATTGCGAACTATTATTTAAACTAGTCATAAGAAGGTATCTTGTCAAGTCTGTACTTAGCACTTCTTTCGTTGATGACAGTTTCAGAGCGTAGACATAAATGCGTAAACACAATCTTAAATTAGAATGGATATTCAATCTTTATTTAATTTCAAAGCAAAACAAATACAAAAGTATTTAATATCAAAAATCTCCTTTGTGGGCATAAATGCCAACAAAAATGACCCAAAGTGATCTAATTCGCAATGCGTCAAGTGTCATACCCCAACTCTCCCTTATGGTACTCGTCTTGACATTTCCGGAATCCTGATGGCACCAAAGAGAGATCGTGATTCTTCTCCGGTCTTTCAACCTTGGAGGATCGTCCCAAGAAAATCTGATTCCGGCGACAATGAGAGCAAGACTTCGACAATGTGACAAAGAGAGAGGATAGGAGAAAGAGGTGGATAGGAGATTTATGGTACTTCAAAAATGAGTTTTTTGAGTTTGTGTTGGCATAAGAGTAAAGAAAAGAAGGAAATGAAAAATAACGAAAGAAAAGTTAAAGTTGAAGATAATGATTTTTTGAATTTTAATTTATTAAAATTTTAACCGGTTTACATTGGTGAGAGAACTGAAATGTTGTAAATATTTATTTCAAATGTAACTTTTAATTTGTATTGGTAAAGTGAGAAAAAAATAATTTTAGTAGATTACGGAAAAAAAAGAGTAAATTGGATAATTTTTCAATCATAAGTTGTTTTGTTTTTTTAATTTTCCTACCATGGACGTTGGCTCGAAGGTGATCATAAGCGATTTTTTTTTTTGAAAAGAGATCATAAGCGATTTATGTGACGGTCCTACAATTGCTATGTTCTTCATCAGCTAAATCGTATATAGTGCTATAAAAGTAGATTAGTCTTTAACTCGTCATTATAAGCCGTGGTTTATATTGTCGGATATGATATTTCAAGTCAATCCATTAAATCCAACGGTTCAGATTTGTACGAGGCTTTTTGGTTTAAATATTTGCGACGCCGCACTGTAGAATTCAAAGAGATGTGTGTCACAGTGTGACAATGTAGGGACTGTACTTTGTGCTCCTTCACATTCCTGAATTGTCCAGCTGAAATGTTTAAATGACAATGATGTCCCTACCAAATGACGACAAAATAACACGAAGTTGACTCCCCCGCCTTTTACATTCACCTTTTTACCGCTTCACAGCGCTTTGAATTTGTACTGCTGCAGTATATCCACTCCACTCCCTTCGAACATAAAATGGAGAAGAAATCATATTTCACTGAACAATTCCAATCTAATTTATTTTCTCTCTCCTAAAATAGTAACTTTTAACATGTAAAACATTCATATAAAACTTGTACATAATGTGATGCAAAAAGACATACTTATGTAGGATCGGGACCACCGTATCAGTAATTACGGGACTTAATGGATTTTGAGTGAATATAGTGACATAATGCTTTGCATGGATGTTTGACATTTTTCGTCCCAATTTCTTAATATCTTTTCTAAAAACAACAAAGTTTAGTTTGTCGACGTCTTTTTACTGTTTTGGTGTTTCCATTTGCTCTAAAATCTAAATGTATCACAATTCTTACTCTCGATTCACTTTTAGTTGTAACTTTGGGTAACAACGATTATATAAACCCTTGCCTCAAATTTATCAAAAAATTTGGGGAATGACCAACATTTGGTATTTGGTATATATTTTTTAAAATGGTCAATGTTTGATAAATTTTAATTAATGGTTACGTTAAATTTTAAATAATTTGTTTGGAATATTTTTTGTCCAAATATTTTTCCGCTCACTTAGTAACTACGTTATTACTGGGCAAAATTTTGAGCAAAAATAGTTCAAAAAATTTGATTAAATTTAAACGTGGTCATTAACCAAAATTTAAAAGGTTAAATTTTTAAAGGGTTATATTATTTAATAAACAAAAATTTATTTAGGTTATATTGGAAGACGTAAAGATAACCCACGGTTTTGTTTCCCCTTACCTGCAATTTTATCATAGTAATTTTTTTTTGCACCCTTTTTTATTACATTGTTAATTGCACTTTCGTGATATACTTGTGTATTAAAGTACTAATATATCATAATTAAGCGTTCAAATG